>CM059230.1:16982392-17437392 GCA_030347435.1 Clarias fuscus | reverse complement strand
GGTAGCAGCCGGAGAGGCTCATCTATCTATCTCTTACTCCCCCATCCCCCCCCCCCCCCCCCCCTCTTTTACCGCCTTACACCAAGCCGGCCGCAGATAGTCTGTGTACAGCATGCCTGTTTTTCCGTTTTTGCTGTACGCAGTGCAATTTGTCTTTCACTCTGTATCTAGATGTATTTGTATATTTGTTTGTGTCCATTTAAAGCTTTGTCTGTCGTAGCTGACCTGCTGAAGCAGCACAAACGGTCTTCTTTACTTCTTGTGCTCTGCGCATCTGTTAATGAGTGAGTTGATGTAGTTGAACATTTACTTAATAAATATGTCAGACTTTAACTGCTTTCTCTGCTCTCATCCTCCCTTGCCGCCTCCCTACGGTCTTCACCTCCGTCTCAAGTGTTTCCCAGTGCTCGCTGTGAAATAGCAATTAGTTTTAGATTTACGCCACAACGACAGACACTGGTATATAAATAGAGGTTAAACACACAATTTACATATTAATTTCATGATTCATTTAATCAATGATTTATGTGGATATAGATTGCTTTTAATCTGCCTCTCTGAAGCACTGTTCTCACACACACTTTCTCTCTTCTGCTGCTCACTAAGCATGACAGAATAGCGTGGTGCTAGGATCTCTCTCTCTCTCTCTCTCTCTCTCTATGTTGTTCTATCTCTCTCGCCCCTCTCAGCTGTTCAGTGACTTGGAGAGGAATGCGAGTCAAACAGCCCTCCTAATTGGTTTAATTTTTCAGTGCGTGCACCGATCCTGACACTCTTTACCGTGCTCCGCCATATCTTCTCTCGCTCAGTGATTGCTCTATTTCTCTCTCTCTCTCTCTCTCTCTCTCGCTCGCTCGCTCTCCCCTACTCTCTCTCTTTCTCTCATTTGGGCTTCTCTCTCTCTGTCTCTGATTTTCATTATTAATAATGGGGCAATAATCAGGCTGGTTAAAGAGTTGATAATGAGAGCAGTAGTAATGGTGATTGGTGGTACTGGTTGGATGTTCAGAACAGATTGCTCATATTGAGGCTGGTACAGACATAATTGAAGTATGATTGAGACACATTCACTCATTTCGAACAGCTCATTGCTGGAGACGGCGAGGGACATGTGCATGAGGAAATCGAGGAAGATAAATTGGCGACATTTTGCTGTATATTATATTACAATGGAAGTGTGTAGCGCAGCACATCTGAACTTATTTGTAGATTGTTTGTGGTGGAAACCGCTCAACATCTGCCCTACCCAGCTTAAGGTTTTTTTTTATTTTTATTAATTAATTATTTTTTTTAAGGTCTATGTATGCTCTCCAGCTGGTCAAAATGTAAGAGACGCACTTTAGGATTTCTTTAACGTCTTTAACAGCGGTGTCAAACTGGTTGGAATGGAAGCCTGCACCCACACGGCCCTTCCAGGATCAGTTTGACACCCCTGGTCTTTAGCTTTGATTATAGCCCGCAATGCGGCTGTCCAGCAGAGGTATGAAAATGACCTCTTTCACAGTTTGAATCCTGGAATATGCCCGTGTCCTCAGGGAAGAAAAACGCAGTAACCTGGCCATTCAGTACATTCAGGTCATCAGCTGACTTCATTTTATTGCCACATAACGTTGCTGAGATTAGACCTGACCACCCGAAGCAACCTCAGATCATGACGCTGCCTCCAGTAGACTGTACATGCACCTTTTACCCTGATGCACCCATGGCTTTGGAACAGGGTCAATCTAAACTCATCAGACCACATGACCCATTCTCCAGCGCTCCAAAGTCCAATCTTTATGCTCCTTAGCAGATTGAAGCCTTTTTCTGATTAATCTCGCTACGGTTTAATGTTTTATATAACTGTGTATAGATTATAATATTAACAATATTTGTTATTTTCTGAGATCACATCACGATTTAATTAAAGTAAGTCATTTTAATGAAAATATTTTTGTTAAATCAGAAATAAGTTGTCTCTTACATTGTTTAAAATTTAAATTTGTTTTATTATTTTTAATACAAGTACAATATTTTATAGGTATTTATTGAATATATGTTTTTAAATTATAATGAATTTGCAATTAATAAGTAATTATAAGAGCCATATGATAAAGCTTACAGTTCATCTTGGCACAGAAGGAACAAACTGAAATGATTTATTAGTGTTGACATCAATATGTCACTGCTGGGTTAGACTGGAAGAAGAGCAGAGGAAAGAGAGGGAACACAAAAGACTTGAAGAGTGAGAGAAAAAAAAGAGAGAGAGGAAGTGAAATAGAGAGAGATGTAAGGTGCAGAAAGGTGTGTGATAGCTGCTCATCCTGCGGAAGATAAATAATAGGCTTTAATTATTTGCTGGCGGAGCTGTTGAAAGCCCGGGCCGATATTATCACCGGGACTCCACAGCTGCTATGACGTGTGGCTGTGAATGTTAAAGGTGTTAATGGAGGTGTTGGTGTGCGCGGGCGTGTGTGTGTGTGTGTGCGTGTGTGTGTGCGTGTGTGTGTGTGGGTGTGTGTGGGAGTGTGTGCGTATGTATGTTTACGTGTGTGTGTGTGTGTGTGGGTGTGGGCGTACATCTTTGTTTTATCAGGTCCTGGTAAAGACACAGTTGAGAGATAGGAGATAGGCGATAGGGGATTGTTAGCCTCACTCTCCACACCATTAATTTTAAAGTGTTCCTCTGGTGTGGGATCCTGTTATCAATATACACATCCATCACGAATGATCAGTGTTTTAACTGCTAATGTGTCTTATAATTAGCATTAAATGGCATCTTTCTACATGAGCCTGTGTATATTCAATATGCCTTTATAATACGTCAAGTGTATATACAGTACTGTATAATACGCCAACATGATTTGTGAAAAAAAAAATGATGTCACAATGTCATATGATAATTAACAGAGCGCATATTGTGTCCAGAGTAATTGCATTATTTTTGTTACTCATCTTGACACGAGAGCTTTATTGACACCATGGTCTAAAGAAATAGACAAACACTCATGTTGTACACGTATACACACATATAAAATATGATGGTTAGTGCTTCCTGACAGTGCTGCATTGTATATGTAAGCGTCTCTGATCACAGATCTTTCTCAATTAAGCTTGCTGCCAGGCTGGCATACACTCATGTTGGCATGGGCACAGCATGGGTCTAAGGAGAGACATTCATGAGCCTCTCGTCTGCCGTAAAGCTCAGCTCTGTATCGCCTCCCAGTGATAGGCCTGGGAGTCTGGCCTTTTACAAGCTCTCTGCAAACCATAACTCATGTATTGGTCCATACATGGGGGTTTGTGTGTGCACACTTTAAGCAGTGCTTCTTGTCAGATGTGTGTCTTGCGTCGCAATAGCATGCTTCACAACCACTCCAGCTCATTAATTTTCTCCTCAAAGTTTCCTGCATCTGGCCCTGGCGCAGTGTGTGTGTTTGTGCGTGCGTGCGTGCGTGTGTGTGTGTGTGTGTGTGTGTGTGTGTGTGTCTCCTGTGCTGGGGCTGTCTTGTGCATTTGGATGAGAGGGGAGAGTGAAGCTTCCTAATAACTCTGATTTCAACCTACATTGGCTTTCCTCTAAATAGCCGCTACACACAACCCGCAAAAATCAACTTCACACTCGTTCTCCTCACATACATTTTTTTATTTTCAACCTGCCAACATTGTCAAGGCTATGCTAGGAAAGGACATTAGCATTATGAACATATGTATGTGTGTGTGTATGCCTCCTTGATAAATACCGAGCAGAACACGTTCTGTCTGTCTGGTGTGTGAATGGGCATGTGTGGCAAACAGCCTGGCAAGGAAGCAGGTCAGGGTTAGAGTTTGTGCAAGGTCACATTTAAAACACATCGGGGTTCGGAAGGGCCCATAAATCAGCTGGTGCATATGGCTGCCCTCTGTGCTGCCTGATTTAACACCTGCACCCAGACCTTCCTTGTCAGGCCTGGCGTTCTTTATTACTAAGTCTTGGCTTGCTATGGCACTCCATCCCTCCCCCTCCTCAGCACTGCGAATAGAGTTCACCTTTAAAAGAAAGGCAGCAGTAGCTCTCTGTCCTCTCTTCTCCTGTCACTGGCTTGCTTTTTCTTAGCTCTCTGTCTTTTGTTTTCTCACCCCCCTCAGAATAGATCAGAGTTCAGGGAGTGGTCAGTTTTTTTTTAAACATAAAACAGGGGAAATGCAGGGGGTTGTGATTTAGTAATGGCTTTGCTATGTGTCGAAGAGGAAATAGGATGTGGGTGCGTGGAGCGTGGCGTTACATGTTGTGGCTGTGATACACAGTCTGGAGAAGTGCTTAATATGTTTGTTGTAGTGGGGATTGAAATTTTACAAGCTGATTAATAAATAGGTTTAAAAAAAAACACAGAATGTTTTTTTCTCCCCTTTTTTAAAAAAAAAATAAAAGTGTGCTTAATAAAACATAAAAAATTACATATTGTGTTTTAGGAGAAAACATTATCATATCTTTTTTTTTTTTTTTTTGTTAAAAAAACAGCAACTTTTGAATAACTTTTATGGCCACAGTTTTGAGGTCACCGCTGCGAGCAGGTGCAATGTCTTCCATCTTGCATGACAAATCAGGACCTCACTAATTAGGAAATGTATGTTAAATAATGGAGCTCACCGGAGGTTGAGCTTCTGCTCTTTTGTCATCCATAATAGAATCCTTCCTTTAATTTCTCCAGGGCGGAGGGGCCTGAGGGGCCCTTGAGGGGACATCACTATATATTACAGAGTAAAATACAAAATGATGGAAAATTGGTGATGTGTAATATTAAAAGGAGTCAGAACGAAGCAAAATGAGTTAAAAGCTCAGTGATAGGCTATTCTTTAGGCTAATTTAGGCTTTAACAAAGACTAATGGACATAGGCTAAAGCCTATGCAGCTTCTGTTTTAAATCAGGAGTTGTTATTCAAGGTATAAGTGCATTTCCTTTGTGTCATACTGACTGATTCTTTGTGTATCAAAGTTTTATGTCAACTTACTGACAGGATTTATTTGTAGAGTTTTGGTAGCTCCTTAGAAAATCCCTAAGCTAAGCCCTTTAGCATAGCTCTTGAACATGCTAATCACAATCACAAACAAAAGCTGTTGTCAAATTGCGTTAACATCTCACACAAAGTGCTTTTTGTGTGTGTGTGTGTGTGTGTGTGTGTGTTCCTCACGGTCTGCCTTAATAGCAGCCTTGGCAGCTTAGGAAATAAATCGCAAACAATTTGGCCACCCTGTCATAATGCGAAGGCGCTTGTCAGCAGGTTCTCAAGTGCAGAGAAGGAGAGTTTAATTATAATGTGAGACGCGTGGCTCGCGCCTTCCGCTGATTGGCAGGTAGCCTACTCGCCCCGCCCAATCCTGAGAGGAGAAGAATGCGGAAGTAGTTTGACGGCTAGCACCTCGACGGCCCACGCTTTGTTCTTATGAGCTTGAAAAGAGCCATGCGAAATATTCCTGTCAGAGACTCACCGCCTCTTCTGTCAAACTCGGTGCCATTTCTCCTGCTAAAAACACACTTCCTAGCATTGTTAGACGTTTTTTCTCCCCTTCATAACTATTTCCACAATAGTTCTCAAAGTGATGAGTAGCTATTATTTGCCTACTAATACTGACACATAATTGGACAGTTTCCGCCAAAATCTGTGCTGTTAGGCAACAGCGTTGTCAGAGCAGCGAATGGGTTATGAGATTCATTTCCTTCAAGACATTGTGAGGTTGTCATTCAAAAAGTACTCATAAATAGTTGTTTTCAAGCTAGATGAAAGTTTTTTGTCACCTCAAAGCTAAATTTTTCTTCCAGAAAGTGGCGACAGCAGGGCAGCAACCCAAAAGATTTCTAGTTCGTTCTTTGAATATTAGCTAGGATGTTTTATTGGTTAAATAGCATCGCCGCTTTAAAAGCTGTCTTTAACAAAGGGTAGGATTGGACATGGCAGAGAAACGTTGCCTCACTCGTGGATCACTTGTAGATGGTAGTTTGAACCAAACTACAAACCTATTTGAAAATATTAGTTTGCTTTTACAGCAAAATTTACAACTGAACTTTTCAGGCCAGTCTCACTCAGAACTACATACTTTTCCTATAGAATTGAAAATGACTGAATAACGCTTACTGAATAACAGGGTTTTAAATGAATCAGTGAATAATACTGTATATAGAGACAGAAAATAAATAGCCAACCCTCCTCACATAGACAAATGACTTACTCCCCTTAATGTGACACTTTCTGTACTTCCCGCTGTCTCTTTGCCTCAACAAACACATGACACCCCTGTGCGTCTCCTCCAAACCTCTCCTCTGTATCCTGCCTTTATGTCTCTATGTCAGCGTCCTAACTCTTGCACGATCCCTTTTTTTTTCAGATCCCTATTTCCCGGTTCATCTATAGCGCTTGAACAGTCGCACCAAACTCAGCCGTCTCCCCGATTGAGCCCTTCAGCCATGAACAGCAACCATTAATGTAAATTCTTGAATAAAGCCCTGATTTAGCAGGCAATTGACGTATGCCAGAATGCCGTTATCAGCGTGCGTACGATATGAAAATGACTTTCGTGTGACGTGGCGCAGCGTGTTATTAAATTGATTACACACATGATTGAACCAATTTTATGCTCGGTCGTGTGTGCCCTGTCTCTTTCTCTGTCTCCTCCTCTTTCCTCTTCTAGAGTGCAGCACCTCGCACATATACTAAATAGCTCTTAGGGTAACAGCACATATATTAGGCAGCCTAAATGAACTGAGCTCTTTTAGTAACTAATAATTTTGTGCAATGCACTTTAAATCAGTTCTTTCTAATATTATCTTATTTACGGCAACTGTAGAACATCTAAAACATTTTTGGCTCTGTTCATGCAATAACCATGTGATAGTCATTTACATTTGCATTAACAGGACATTTTTTATGAAAAGTCTTGCATTAGATACTGGACCAGTATGGAAATTTCTTAGCATAAATAGTAATAATTATACAGTCTAATATTTTTCATTATTATACTCTATTTTTCAAAACCCTTCTTTATTCAGTATTACAGAATTACACATAACCGTACAATGTCTGTTCAATACAATTATGATGTTATTAGGTGAAGCAAATCCATACAGAGGGGCACAGAAGTTGGTAGAATTCTCAGCACTTTTCTGGTACATGCTTGATCAGGAACAGTGACCATTAGCGATTGGGATAAGGTCATAATGATCGATGATAAACCATTGTGTCATTTTGTCAGGGAATTGCTAATAGTCATTATAACACACGCACACCTCCATTTCTACAATGCATGCTGTTCATAAGAAATTGCTGCATTGCATTTAGCACAGCAGGCTTCTGTCTTTCAGATAACGTGCACCTTGACATTTGGTCCTCCTTAATACACCTCTTTGTCACAATCGCCGATGTAATTGTCTTCTACAGAGTGCCGTGCTTTTAATTAAAGTGAGTGGTACGCTATGACAGAAATGATTTATTACACACACTCTGCCACCGACGCACGCACACACGCGCATACACACACACACACACACACCTCTGACTGTGAGTCTACACACACAGGGCAAATTAATTACACCAAATCAAATTACACAGCAGCACCAAATCACGCTGTCTGTCTGCATGTGCCGCGGCAGCACCAACAAGAAGTTTATTAAAGAAAAAAGAGGGAAAAAATGGGACGGAGGAGCAGGCGAGTCAGAGAGGTAGAAAGTGAAAGAGCAAGTGATAGATTAAGTAGAGTATTATTAGGGGTTAGTTGAAGAGGGTGACTTAATTATGGAATGGTCTGTATTATGTGTGTGTGTGTGTCTGCGTGTCCGTGTGTGTGTGGGTGTGTGCATGCATCTGTGTTGGTGTGTGCATCTGGATGTCTTGTGGATGTGTGTTTGTCTGTGTGTGCACGTGCACTGAATCATAGGTACAAAAATGCACTTCACCGCATCTTAACTGTTTGATTAATGCATTCTGCTGTTTTTTAAAGCCCAAGCTTTGTTTCACTGAACATTTCCGAGTGTGATCTACACGTTGGTGTAGCGTCGTTAAAAAAAAAACCTGATCAATTATTTTATAGGATATAACAGTTATCAAAAATATACTTATGATCTCAGATGAAACACACATTTATTTATTTGATCTAATTTGTGACAGACTTCTCAGTTTAAATATAGAAGGCTATAGAGAGGTTTTTTCAGCGTTAGTAAAATAGATTTGAGCCATGCACCAAGAAGCCGTGCTCACGGCAAATAGTTTAATCATCTTAAGCATCCTAAATTAGCCTGGATGCGTCTCTTCAGCCTGTTTTGGATCGACTGCAGGACAAAAACTCCCCCTTTTCTATTAGACTTATTTCTTGTCATCTTTTTTCAAGAACAGAAGAGTTGTACTCTCAGTATCCGCCTCCTTTCTGTTCATTCGAAGAATACACAGAAAACATCCTGTTTTGCACCCAAACTTTTAAATGTTAATTAATTGTCCCATCCTGTATGGCTGGGAGGAAAGGGCTTGGGAAAAAATGATTACAGGGAAGGGAAGAACAAACAGAGCTCCCTTAAGTTCCTCGCTGCTGTAAACTGTGTTGCTTTACACTGAGATAGACTGACAGTGAGCAAGATGGAGTACAAAGAGGACGTTTTGGGTCCATGATGCTGAACCGATGGTAAAATGCTACGTTTAGAGGTGTGTGTGTGTGTGTGTGTGTGTGTGTGTAAAACATCAGAAAACTCATTACTGACAGCTAACATTCATGATAATACTGAGCATACTGTATGAATACACACAGTGGCTGTTTTCATAAACTACACTCTTACTCATACTGAGGCTCTCTTGTTTCTTTCAAAATGAAAGATACACTCTTTTGGGCCACTCCTGTGATTTTAATTAAATAGAGGTCATGGAGGTGTACAGTTCACCTCCCACGTTTAAAGGAATTTAATCTGCAGGCACACACATACAGACGCACTGGCGCAAGTGTCTTTGTGTGTCTCTGTGTGTGTATGTGTGTGCCTGTGTGTGTTTTCTGTGTGTATGTGTGTGACTGAGTCCCACAGTTTAAGCCATGTCACTCACAGCCGTGACCCATCGTGGCCCAGAGCGTTTATGAGATCCAATGCGGGAAGTTGATTTGTGTGTGTGTGTATGTGTGTGTGTGTGTGTGTGTGTGTGTGTGTGTTTGCTTTGTATTTAAACCTTCCAGTTCCTCCGTGCACATAGATGCATGCTGGCTTTCAACATATATTATTGTGCTGTGTGTGTGTGTGTGTGAGACAACAAATAAAAAGAGAAAGAAAATGTCCTGAATAAATATGTAGTGCAAGTTGTAAATAATAAATACAAAATGTACGGAAAATACATTTAGACTGATTTCATTAGGTGACTGTGTATAAAGAGATTGTAATAAATTGAATCAATTGCCTCAAAATCATTTCCTCAAAATGAAATCTCAGATGCTGTACATGCCACAGCTGAAAATGTTCTTTTCGTTTGATTAATTATCGCTTTATGCAGTTTTAACAGTTTGAACTGTTATTAGATTTTGTAAAGCATGTATCGACTGATAAAAAGAGTAGGTCACAACACCTATGGATTTTCCCGCCCGCGGCATCGGGCACGCAGG
This sequence comes from Clarias fuscus, assembly GCA_030347435.1. NCBI lineage: Eukaryota > Metazoa > Chordata > Actinopteri > Siluriformes > Clariidae > Clarias > Clarias fuscus. The sequence goes on along the minus strand of CM059230.1, from coordinate 17,427,809 downwards.
ATTAATTAAAAAATGAAGGCAGCTATATGAATGCAACTTTGAGGTAATTATTTGAGGTTTGTGCTGACTCCATCACCATTGAGACCCGTGTCATGTTTAAGTGCTCGCTAAAACAAGTATTCATCCCATGCTCTATAGTTTATTGTTGATCACTGCTTAGCTGTTCACTGCTGAGTCTGAGAGCAGAGCAGCATTCTGAGCAAGGTTAGAGAGAGAGAGAGAGAGAGATTGAGTATTATTAAAATTTCCTGAACAAATACAAGGTAATTGGCTTGGGGCAGCAGGGTAATTGGCCTGTTCAAAGTCAAGGGATAAAAGGGGAAGGAAAAAAAAAGAAAATTAAGGAGCAAAGATGGAAAAGTTAGCGGAAAATGTTAATATTGCACTATTGGTTAAAAATTATGATGACACAGCAAGAGCAGGATGCAAGCAGAGCGGATGAGAGAGCGAGAGAGCGAGAGAGAAAGTTGGCTAAAGGTAAATAAGCATATTATTAATGGACGATTGTTAGAGGGAATTCTCTCACTGGATAATATATTAAAGAGCCAAGGAGCAACGGTACAAAGAAGAAAAAGGTGTTTTTGTGAAAAAAGTGTTACGATTGGAGAAAAAGAGTGGGATAAAGGACAAAATAATATCCATCTGAATAAGGGATAATGCTTGCTTGGAGGTCAGTGGCTCCCGGGGGGGGTGGAGGAGGGAAGGTGGAAGAGTCGTGTCATGAAATAATTACTTACCACTAGGTAAATAAAAAAGAGAGCCCCGACAGACATGCAGTTTTGAGCCGGTGCAGACACCTAGAGCTCACCAGTGTCTGCTCATGCTCTCTCACTCTCACACACACACTCTCACACACACACACAGCACTCAGATACGTACATATCCCCACCTAGCCAAGATTAGCCAAGTAGAGAAGCAGGCTGTCTTAGGTTTGACCTCCTCTGGGTGAGCTGAGATTTGATTAAATGGATGCCTGGGGTCATAACCCCATCTAAACACACATCAGCTCTCAGCATTAATCAAATAATGCTTCAAAAATATTGACCTGGCCACCACTGCCCACCCCGTCTTTTCACACCCACACGAAACCTGCTGGGGCTCAACAACTATCCCTTTAAGACTGTGTGAAAGTGAAAGATTAGCATTTCTTCACCGTGAACTTTTCAGTAAAACTATTGATCTTAAATGTTATTCCCTGTTAGGAATTTTCTTTAAAGCGCAAAAAAGCAGGACTCTTCGCAACAGGTTTTGAATATCTAGGAAATGGATTATTTCTGACCCAGAGTCTGCCTTATGGAGCTCAGAATTAAAATCATATCACTTTATATCTGTTAAAAATAAAGGGACTATGCTTTTCTGGGCCACTGCTCTGGGTAGCCCATAAATACCACAGGCTCTTTAAAAATAATGATTTTAGTCATTTTTTTTAAAGTATGTTATTTTCGTTTTGTCGCATTAAAACCCGTTTGGACTCGCAGCAGCGTTCCAGAGTGTGTCACAGCTAACTGTTCTAATATTCCTGGAATTTAACAAAAGTTAATCAGATGAAATGTTACTAGATAGATGATGAGAACTGTAATAGTGATATTTAACACACACACACAAAAAATTTAATGTATACCATAGCTGCGTCTGTTTTTATAGAACTGTGTGGGTTACTGAGTCAGCACAAAAACATTTAGCAGTCCTCTCCAAAAGTATTGGAACGGCAGTATTAGTTAGTTTGTTTTTGCCATACACTGAGGAAAATTTGTGTTCAGATTCTAAGTACTTTGTTGTATATTTGAGCTTTTGTTACCTTCTATTTGAACCCATAATTTTCCCCCCAAGTCATCAAAAATATGGGAACACATTACTGACAGATGTTTGTTTTTGCCCAGGTGTGGCCTGTAAGATTGACTGTTTAAAGTAGTAATATCTCTGAATTCTCATTTCAGCCCTGTATATTGCCTGTGAAGATGGCATGTGTTGTTAAAAAAGGATAAAAGGACATGAAGTCCAGACAGCTGTCTGCTGGCTAAAAGCAAGCCAGTTTGAAGCTCAGAAAAGAGGGAAAATTGATCAGAGCTCTGGCACAGAATAGCCAGTACAAAAATTTGGGAGGTCCTGAAAAAGAAACAAACAGCCAGACATTGAACAGGTCAGCCAAGGAAAACAACATTTGATTATAGAAACATTGTGAGAGCTGTGAAGAATAAAAAAAAGCTCAAAACAACAGTCAGTAACATCAGCAACAATATCCAACACGAAGGGGTGAACATATCACAGTCCTCCATTTGATTAAGAATTTGAGAGCAGAAGTACAGAAGCCAAACCACAAAATGCTAACCACTCTAGGACTGTCCCAGACACACACATCTGGGAATCCTGAAATATCCATTGCAACCGGAACAGAAACTGTTTTAAAGAAAAGTGTAACACAGTGACAGTGGAGTCTCCATCTGATCATCCTGGGCCTTCTGAAAGACCCATACGTGCAGTTTGAAGATCTGTTGATGAGTTGTAGAGCTTAAAGCTGCTAAAGTAAAGTGTATAAAGTAATAATAATGTATTAATAGCCAAAAATTACTTGCCCAAAAATATAACACATTTTTCACATCATAAAACTATGGGTGTATATTCACTTACTCCTTGTCTGTGTGTGTGCATGTGTGTCAGTGTGTGTGTGTGTGTGTGTGTGTGTGTGTGTGTGTGTGTGTGCAATGATCAGCTATGAAATATATAAACTACTGACAAGTGATGTGAATAACTGAAAAAAAATTGTGCATGGTTACTTTGAGTCACAAGGGTGTTAAAATGCACAAATGACATAATTTAATGTGAAAATTCTTTGGTTAATATAAAAATTAATTTTGAGAAGTTTTGCAAAACACTACAACTCCACCTCCCAGAGTGTTGTCACAGTGGATAAATCAGCCGAATGTTGGTTAATGTCACGAGCAACCGAGGGAGAAAAGCCTTAGCAGTTAGCCCGTGTAGCGTGGATGGTAAACCCAAACGCGGAAGCAGCGTGAGTAGGCAGGATAACCACGCGATTAGTTTAAGACCTCTCTTACACGAAGAGCAAGGATGTACACAAATAAACCCGTGTTCTAGCAACACACACTCAATCAAAGAAGCGACCCGAATTGGTGAGTACTCACAGAATAGTCGGCGTAGCGTCAGCAAAGGCATGGGCGAACTCAATGACTGAGCAATGTGAAGCGCCATCTTGTTTCCTTTGGTGAAGTGTTGAAGGGTTTGAGCTGGGAGGTGTGGAATACCGGATGGATCCGGAGCGCCGCAGGCAGCTGGAGCCGGTAGGTGACAGGATTGATACGGAGGGTGATGCGGTATGGATCAATGAACCTGGGTGATAGCTTCTTGGATTCTGTATGGAGGTGCAGGTTTTTCGTAGACAGCCATACTTAGTCACCTACATTGTTCAACCGTCCCGGAGGGTGTCGACGGCGATGTTGCGTGGTGTAGCGGTGGTTGGCACGGTAAATGGCAGTGTTGGCTTGACTCCATAGCCGTCGACACCTTCGGACCAACTATTGGGCGACGGTACATCGACCTCCGGTTCTTGGTGTTCGAACATCGGAGGCTGGAAACCATGGCATATCTCAAATGGGCTTAGGTTGGTGGCAGAGGAGACGTGGAGATTATGTGGAAGTTCTGGTGGAGAGTGAGTAGAGATGGCCGCGAGGAGGGATGGAACCAGGCTGAAGGTCGATCGCCAGGTCGTAAGGGCGATGAGGAGGCAGGTGGGTGGCGCATCGCTTACAGAATACTTCAGCCAGGTCCCGATAGGTGGCCGGGATGGCGTTGGTGTCGACATCGGGGGCCTCGGACTCCCTAGAACACGTCCCAGCCGGAGCTCGTAGGCAAAGCTCGGTACAAGCCGGCCCCCATTGAAGGATCCGATTCTGTGTCCAGGAAATGAGCGGGTCGTGCTGAAGGAGCCAAGGATGTCCAAGGATGATGGGAGGGGAGGAAATGGAGGTGAGGTAGAATCGGATCTGCACCTGATGTTTGTTGATTGTGACGGTGATCGGTTGGGTCTGGGAGGTGATGGGACTGGAGGAGAGGGGCCGACCATCTACAGAGGTGATCGGAACCGGCTGGGATAACGCCTCGACTTCCACCCCCAGTTCCTTGGCATAAGAAGAGTCAATGAAGTTACCTGCAGCACCATGAATCGATGAACGCGGTACTTCTGACCCGTGTGTGGCCAAACTGGAGGTTTACCTGAACCATGAGGCGAGAGACGCTGGGTGTGGTGGCGGAGAGATGGAGGGAGCCCGGTGAACTGTTCCCAGGGTTCACCGGGCCTGGCCGTTTCCCGGGCGAAGAGGGCATATGGCTCTATGATGCGCCGCCGACCCACAATAGGCGCAGAGTCCCTCCCTGAAGCGTCGTTCTCGCTCTGCAGCGTTCAAGGAGGCGCGTCCTAATTGCATGGGTTCCCTGGCTCCTGTGTCAACCACGGCGGGAGGTGGAGATCCGACGGGTGCCATGGCGGTGGTGTTGAAAGCTGGTGGTCGGGGCGTGGGGTGAGAGAAAGATGGCGTGATGGGTGGCAGGGTCCGGGGGGCTGGCCTCGGACGGGAGAGCAGGCGCTGGTCAATCCGGAGGGCGAGTTGGATTAGTCCCTCCAGCGTGGTTGGAAGCTCCCGTCCGGCGAGTTCATCCTTAATACGTGAAGCCAGACCCTCGTAGTAGGCCGTCCGGAGGGCGGCGTCTTCCCAGGTGGTTTGTACGGCGAGAGTGCGGAAATCCGCTGTGTATCGGCTGCGCAAGGCCGCGACGTCTTGGAGGTCCTTTTGGAGAGACGCGACTTCACCACGGAGCTTATTGATCAGTTCGGCATGCTGGTCAACCACATCACAGAGGCGAGCAAACTCCGCTGGGTTTACTGCTTTTGGCTCAGTCATTCTGTCACGAGCAACCGAGGGATGAACAGAAAAACCTTAGCAGTTAGCCCGTGTAGCGTGGATGGTAAACCCAAACGCGGAAGCAGCGCGAGTAGGCAGGATAACCACGCGGTTAGTTTAAGAACTCTCTTACACGAAGAGCAAGGATCTACACAAATAAACCCGCGTTCTAGCAACACACACTCAATCAAAGAAGCAACCTGAATTGGTGAGTACTCACAGAATAGTCGGCGTAGCGTCAGCAAAGGCATGGGCGAACTCAATGACTGAGCAATGTGAAGCGCCATCTTGTTTCCTTTTATGCTTCCTGAAACCCGACCGTATTACTTCCGGGTCCTAGTGCCGGTCATGTTACGAGTGTGCATGACAGTTAAGTTTTAGTAAATAAAATAAAAGTGCCCAATGCTTTGATTGTAAATTTGTTATGAGTAAAACAGATAATACTGTTTATATATAAGAAACACAAGAAATACATTGAATACTTGATTGAGCGAGTATAACCAGACGAATGCAACATGTATGTCATGTCCCGTGTGCACAAAATGATCACACGTCTTGAGGGTTGAATCGTTATCTGCCTGTTTCATTTTTTTTTTATTGACTCCTTGTGAAGTGCATCATGGCTTCCAAATGCAGCATAACCGGTACTAATGATAGTTCTTCTACACTTTTAAACAAAGAATATACTATATAGCAATTTTTGTTTTGATTTTTGAAAAAAATGTTTTATTACAGACAACATTCTGAAAAATCATTTGCCATAAAGAGTGAAAGTCTGGATGTGGAGTTTATCGCATTTTCCGGTCCAACTGTACACACTCTGTACACACTTGAATTTGAGAAACTGAGTTCAGACATGGTCAGACATGGATGGGGATGAGCAAATAGTGAACAAAAGAAATCGGCGATTCAGACCACAAATGCAATGTGTTGTTGTTTTTAGTCGAGTAGGTTTTCACATCGGCCAAAGCACAAATAAAAGCACCATTGTCAGTGTTAAGTGTCAGAGTCTGAGAGTTTGACCATTTGTGACAGAACTGCAGTAAGTGTACTTGTATTTGCTTCCACATACGCCTGTAGTTTGCCAGACTTTTTAATCAACTTCTCATGATCTTTAGCTAATGAACTGATTTTAGGTTTAGAAATGACACACTATAGGTGTTTCCACAACAATCCCACATGCCCATTTATGAATTCCCACTGCCCATGTAGTGTATGGCACTATATGTTGAATGGGGAGTCATTTAGGATTGAATGTTTGGCGTGATTGTTCTCTTTTTACTGTAGTCGTTACCAGGAGAGGGCGAGGTACTGATTGGACTAGCTAATGCAAATGAATTATGACGGTGAAAAAAACAGAATGCTGAAAGCCTGAGAGAAAATGGGAGTCAACAAAAGGAATAATGGCTGGTGTGAGAGTCATACCTGGGGAAATTTTTTTTTCTGCACTTGCACTTCACTTAACAGTTAAAGATTCATGATTTGTGTGGGGGGTAAGGAAACAGCTCACTGGGCAATAGAAGTGTGGAGCAATTGCTTGAACAAGGTTATTTTTCAGGTTGTTATTATGACATCTGTGTGTTAGTTAAACAGCTTGTGGATAGGCTGAAAAAAAACGGCAGCAAATTTACACTAGTAATAAAATCAGCTTCACCTTTAGTTATTATCTAAAAATATTTACTACAGACAGTTAAAAAAGCCTGAAATTAAATGGTTTATGGCCATTTATTTACATTTATAAGAGCAAGCGAGGCCCTTGTGGTTATTACGAGTCTGCTGTTTGTTAAAACCAAACTGGAATAATAAAGATAAGAGATGGTGCAGGAGGAGAGGAAATTTCTGCACTCTTAAGTAAACACAGCTCTGCAATTTAGAAAGGTTCACTCAGTAGTCACTCCACTTCTATCTTCTCTCCTTTCAGATACAGTAGGTATAACTACATACAGTCCACTCGGAAAGTATTGGAAAATTAGAAATGTGTTTTTGCAGTAAACTGAAGACATTTGGGTTTGAAATCAAAAGGTGAGTATGAGACAGTAGGTCAGAACCTCACCTTTAATTTACTGATATTCACATCTAAATGTGTAAAACAACATAGAACAGAGTACATTTCGATTCCTACCCATTTTTTTACTGTGATCTCTAACACTGGACCACATGGCCGTTTCTCGTTGCCAAAGTGTGCCATGTTAAATCCTGGTTTAAAAGGTTAATAGCTCTGAATCCGTACTCCTTGCACTCTGGGTTTCACCTGTGAATACTGAATTTGTTGTTAAAAAGGATAAACCAGCATGAATACTTAAGAGTTGTCTATAGAGTTAAAGCAAGCTCTTTTCAAGTGATTAAATGGATTCAAGTGAAAAAAATCCTAGCCAATAGAATTTACTGTAGTTTGGCCAGGAGAATAAAGAAAGTTTGGTTTAAATTTCCAACCTGTGTGTGCAGAGTATGCATGTTTTTTGTAGGTTTCCGACAAGTACTCCAGTTTCAGCATTATGTCACACATCCTACCTAGTATGCTAGTAAGGGTGCTTTTCCTTTATAGCTCTGGTGGCACACAAGCAACTGAAAACTGCTCATTAGCTGTCAGCTTGCCGTTAGATATGGTATTTCACCTGGATAGAACTTGACATTGGTGTAAACATATGTAAGAAGACATTGACTTCTCAAAATGACTCACATGCATTGATGCTCTTTACCAGGCTAGCTAGTTGTTTATGTAACAATCATAGCTTCTTAGTAATTCTTACCCAATACCCAAACCCCAGCCACTGGATGCAGTGCCAGTCCCAAGCTCAGATGAAATGTAAGGGTTGCGTCAGGAAGGGGATCCCGCATAAAACCTGTGGCAAGTTTTGCAGATCAGATGGTCCACTGTGGAGACAGCCAAAAGTTCAAGAACAACATTAAACAAGAGCCACTGAATAAAACATGAACAAATAATTTGACTGGTTAAAGGACATTTAGGCTTTTTGTGTATGTTTACAAGTACAGTAAAACCTTGGATTGCGAATGTTTTGCAAGACAAGCAAAAATTTTAACTTGATATATGAGCGAGGTTTTGAAATGAGTAGTATGTACAGTATACACTGTGTCTGCCATGCATCATGTGATCACAGCTGAGCCAATGGTTCGTTTATCTCTCGCTCTGTGGGACTGTGGGTAACCTTATGGGGAAATTTGCTTTGATATATGAGTGCGTTGGATTACAAACATGATTCCGGAACGAATTATGCTCGCAATCCAAGAATCAACTGTATGTGTTTAATAAAAGTATGGCATGATAGGGGTGTGGCCTAATGGCTTGCACAAGGTATGAGAAACACTTGCCCAACATACTTTTTTACTAGTCCCTGGGCTATCACATTACCCTCTACTAAAGTAATGTAAAGGCCAAAGTATGGAGAAAAAAAAGGATCTGGTCATGATCCAAATCATGCAAGTTAATCGGTCACGCATGGTGGAGGTACTATCATAGCTTGAGGTTGCACAGCTGCTTCAGGAACGGGCACACTAATCTGTATTCATGGTGTAATTTATGTTGGTAAGGTACAATTTGATCAAGCATCTGTGAGATGTGCTGGACAAACAAGTTTGATCCATGGAGGCTTCACAGCACAACTTACAGGACACTGAGCATCTGCTACTAATATCTTGGTGACAGATACCACACCACACATTCAGAGGTCTTGTGGAGTCCAGGCCTTGACAGGTCAGAGCTTTTTTTGGTCAATATAAGGAGGACTTACACAATATTGGACAGATGGTTGTAATATTATGGAACATTTGTGTATTTCTGCAATCAAAATAAAATACTGGATGGGAAACCAAAAAACAGAATTCCTAGTTTAGTAAGCTCCATGGTGATACCAAGTTTATTACTGTATCATGTCCAGTTGCTGACATATAACCAGTTTGAGTTGGTCTATGAGGAGGGCCTCATAATCTAGTTTGTTTATGAGGCTGTCAGCATCATGGCATTAGGATTTCCCTACTACCCCTAAAAAGAACTTCCCTAGCAGTGTGGATTTGTAGCAAAAATGTTTTTTCTAATACAACTTAAGCTTGGATAGTGTTCATTATAGTGCTTTAAAACAATGTTTGGGGTTAAACTTTAAATTCTAAGGATCAGGAAGATAAGGTATTTATAAACCATTTTTTGCAGAAACTGAAAATTTTAACAATTTCACCTATTGTACTCGATTGGCCAAAGCTTAAAACTAATTGTGTGACTTAATACATGACTTGATATGAAGGTTCACAGTTGTGATCTAACCTTCCCAAGACAAACCATACAGGATAAAGGGAGATGATAAAGAAAGAGTGTGTGTGTGTGTGTGTGTGTGTGTGTGTGTGTGTGTGTGTGTGTGTGTGTGAGGGAGAGAGCGATATTACTTTTTCATCTTTTAACATTTGTAGTAACTTACATCATGCTCTTTAGAGTTGATCTGGTGATTTCCCTAGGTACTCTATCAAGCAGCATGTGTAAAGGACCCGTGGTCATTCTAGGGTTGTCTGACATGGCAAAAAGAAATATTATACTGTCATATCATTTCACTTTCATCCCTTTATTGTGCAGCAACTGTCAAGATAAACTGTCAGATAAGCTTTCGAGTTAACTCAAAACTCTGAAATAAGATATAAGCAAACAGAAACCCTGTTGAAGCGTCTTAAGTTACTGTAGACAGCCTGAAACTCAACGATTATCTCCCTCGAAGTGTGCATATCCAGCATAGACATAACCTGCGAATTCAGATGCACCATTGTTATTCTGTAAAACTCATCCCAGATCTGAAAGACAAGCCCATGGCTCGCTCATTAGAGACAGTCTGATCTTTTTGATTTATAAATATTTCCTCACACATTTCAAACTCATTTCCCTAATTTTCTTTTTGATTCTGTAAAGCTGCTTTGTGACTTTGCACTATTGCCTTGCTCCTGCAGGGTCCGGGTTCGATTTCTGCTTTGGCGTCTGTGTGCATAGAGTTTGCATGTTCGTCCCGTGCTTGGTGGGTTTCCTCCGGCTACTCCGGTTACCTAGCACAGTTTCCACCAGGTGCACCATGGCATGTTTCAGTGGTATCCCAAAAACAGATTTCCTAGAGATTGGAACCTGGTCTATTTTTTCATGGAAGCTGCTTTTAGTTACCTTCAGAAAGCAGTTCACCAATCAAGTAGTGCTTCTGTTTTTTTTTTTACACAACCAAAAAGACGGGTACATCAAAACATACAAAGTCATTAATAGGAATAAATGAATGTATAAAAATCTATGAATAAAATGATAACTATCAGGGAGATATTTGCATTACAATATGAAGGAAGGTCTACATGAAAATACAGACAATTCATAGTGTTTTTTAATACAACATTTAAATAGGAGGAAATTTATTCCTACAAATGAAACTAAATGTGTGTGACATTTTATTTGGAATTTTGGGCTCAAATTCAAACCAAAGATGCATATACTAAGCTGCAAAAACACTCTGATTTAGATAAAAGTGTTCAACCATTCAAAGAAAGGTCTCTAAACAACCATTAGCTGAGCCTTTTTTTTTTTAAATTATGAATATTCATATCAGGCCAGTTGTCAAGTCAACACTACCAGTGGGGCATAAACCTGCTCAAAGGAGGAAAGAAAACCGTGTCGCGCAAGCAACATCAGAGATTTGCTCCCGGGTGGAAATCTGGAGTAGGAGTCTTTAATTGGATAATTACTGCCGTGATTAATATGTTTCAGCTGCAACAATTCTTTTAACCCTAACTGAGGCTGTGAGGAGCTTCTCAATTTTTAAACAACCATGTTGAAGACGTATCCTGTGAAGTGTCGAATTATTGGCCTGCATAAAGCAAAGAAAACAACTTCCATAAATCAATGCAAAAATCAATAAATCATCCTGATACTGAGTCACTGTCTAAGACCACCATCAGTCTAAAACCTCAGGAGGGGAGGGTCTTTTTTGTGTGCGTGAGAGAGAATGGCTCATTTATGTAATTAAGGAAAAGGTAGGTCTTTAGATGTGGTTTAAAGTCAGCCAGTGACTCAGCTATGCAGACATCTAGAAGAAGTTCATTCCAGCAGCAAGGTGCCAGAACAGAACAGAGTTTTGATGCATGTCTTCCTTGTACCCTGAGAGATGGTGGGACCAGTCGAGCAGTGCTGGCGGAATGGAAAGAGTGTGGTGGAGTGTGAGGTGTGATAAGTGCTTTGAGGTAAGTGTGTGCTGAGGTGTTTTTAGTTTTGTAGGCAAGCATCAGTGTTTTGAATTTGATGCAGGCAGCTACAGGAAGCCAGTGGAGGGAGCGGAGTAATGGGATGGTGCAGGAGAACGAAGAAAGTTGAAACAAGTTGTGAAGCTGCATTATGGATCAGTTGCTGGGTTGAATGACACTGAGGCGCAGACGTGCCAGGAGCGAGGTGCAGTAGTACAGTTTTGAAGAGACTGAAACTGGAGAGAACTGGACAAATCTTTCTAATAATAAGAAAAAACTAATTGATGTGTTTGCACTATTTGAGTTTACTTTGTGTGTGTGTGTGTGTGTATGCAGAGTGACCTAAGGTCATAGGACTCACACTTGTCCTCCATCAGTCTCTTTCTTTCTAGCCTTTATTCCCGTCTACTCCCTAGCTGTGGGTGCCTGTATTTAATTTTCAGGTGTACATCACTGGTGTTTTTTCTTTTCGTTATTCTCTCTCTCTCTCTCTCTCTCTCATTACATTGACTCTTAAGCCACATTATGAAAATAAGACAATGAGACAAAATGTTTCCTTTCTTTATCTCTGTCTGTTCTGGCCCCTCTATCTGTGACCTGCATTCGTTTTGGCCCTGGTGTTTAAACTATCTGGTGAAAGACCAAAACTAGACCACAGGAGTTTCTTGTGTTTGCTTATTTTGTTAGACTGTCTCCATGACCATCTGCCTAAGACAGTAAAGGACAGTAATTGCTCCCCCCCTCCTTTTTCTTCCACATATTCACTGTGATCACAAAAAATGTGCCTGTTTGCAATGATGTATCTTTTGAAATAATTGAAATCAGTGTTCATGCAGTACGTATTTCTTAACTTTTCAGATGATGTCATGATAAAATAGGAAAAAAAAAGCTTGTTGTACAATTATGAGCCTTCAGATCTGGCATTGGCATTTTATTGCGATAAACTGAACAATTCAAATTGAATGTGCAGATGTATGACATCGTCTCTGCCGTTCCTAATAACAGAAGAATCATTCAGTCTTTTCTTTCTAGAATTAAAATGCATCTGGATGAAAGTGCACTTGAGCATTTTTATCTCATATGTCTGAGTGTTTACACATCTGCAGACTACGTGAAAGTGGTGAGTTTGCTTCCGCTGCAACAAGGTGAAGCTGATGGCAACTTCAATAATTCACTAAGCCTCCGTGTCTTTGATATTCATTTTTATGGTGGTCTGTCTGTGCACTGTTTGCCACCACACTATGATGTTAGCATGAATAATGCATGCTGTATGATTTTACACAGGCTTCAGGTAACAGAAGGGGTGGAGGGGGGGCTCTGTGATGTCCTTGGGCCTAAGTAATGTGGGACACAAAAGTAGACCCATAAGCACATGGAATGTGGTGCATGTGTCCTCAGTACCTACTGATAAGTATGTTTTAAATGAATGAACTCGAATGCCTTTAGTTTCAGATTTTCACTTAGAACTACTATTTTCAGTTATAACTTTTCAGGGAATCTCATGCAATATGTTTTTTACAGTACATTTTTTTATAATATAACTAATATAACTAATTAAAAAAGTGTCCCTTAACGTCTGGGTGCTGTTGTGAGTCAGCAGGTTTTCCACTCCAAGTGTCCCCTGACCCCTTCATGACCCCTTTCATTACTGACATTCCAACAACATATTTGTTTAAAAAGAAATCAATTACATTTAAATCTCTCTGAAAGTGGGCTCTGTAAGAAAAACACCGGCTGCCTTGTGTTTAGAGTGCACAGTCCTGCTTTTTTTCATCCTCGATTCTTCTTTGCTTCTGCCATCTGCCATTTTTTAATTAATTAATTTATTTATTTTTTCATTTACAGAAAAGTAATTAGTTAATTAGATTACTTGGATTAATGACTTCATGCACAAGGAAACGTAAGGTAGGTTGCGACCCAGCATGTTGCTTTATTTTTATAAAGCACCTGTTTTTTTTTTTTACTTCTCTGAGCAGGAAACTCGTACTCACAATGTAATCCATGGTGTGTTTGGAGACTGAAATCGTTATGGAGTAAAGAAAAATGTGGGTAAATAATTTTGTGAACTTTCGGCCCCTTGGAAGGCGGGCACTTGCGAGGCTTCTTGGTTCCATGCGGTGAGGTGGATGGGAAACAGACAATGCTGGGGGTGTTATTTTCTATTCCACTTATCCTCTTGCAGTGTTTGGAGAGAAAACCTTGTGTGTGTTTTTCAAAATGATTAACTTGTCTGGGGATTTTGGGAGCGAAGCCACTCACGTATACCTTACTTGAGGGTCAGGGGCTTTTTATAAGGCCTTGTCTACTGTGAAAACTGAAAAAGATTGAACCCCCACGCCTCCTGTATACAGAACAAAATGCACTCACGGAGGATCCTGTGCGGTAGTTCTGGATGTCAGATATTCAGTAGAAATGACAATAATGTTGCCACCTTCATCCCCACATGCGCCAGCTGCTTGTCATAGGATGTAAGAGCACAAGTGTGTATGTTAATTGAGTTTCTATTTATGGGTGGATTCAAGCACTATTTATAATTAAGTTTTCACAGTTTCACAAAAAATAGAAGACATGATGTGGCTTGCAAGACGAGGTAGGCTAAAGGCCTGAGCATAGAGCTGCCAAGCTCAGTCACAGCTCTATGCGTTAACAAGGACATAAAGTATGGACTTTATTTTCAAGATATCCTTAGTTAAATCTCCAGACAGGAGTCTCTTTGAGTTTTTTTTTTTTTTTTCTTTTTTAATCAGACTTTTACATTTCTAATGTGAATTAAAATAGTATTGAGAAGAGGTAGGAATATAATGAATTATAGAAGATGTATAAACTGTAAAAAATATATAGAAGATGTATAAACTGTAAAAAAAATATATATATATATATATACGAATAATATTCATATAGAGTAGTTATTGAAGTTACTGCAGCATTTCTGTAAGCTTGATCGGCCCTGGACCAGTTCTTCTCTTCTGACTACTCAACTGAACACACACACACACACACACACATACACATACTTCAGCCATAACATAAAAAGCGTTGATATGTTTTAGGTTCACCAGGTGCGTGACTCCAAAAGACCGCTGGCTGTGGTGTCCTTTGGATCATTTGGGTGCAGTGGGTTGTGAGTTGGGGACTCCGTGGGCTGGACTTGTTTGCTGTGAGACATATTTGTTTTGGGTCATTCCTCAGGGGTGCGCCTATTAAAAGCGTGTGCATTCGTGTGTCCACAGCCACACAGTGCGTCTAGATGAAGACAGAACACAACTCGCCTGCAGTGGTTCCCCGAGGGGCTGTCTGTAGCATGCGATCTGGTACATTTTCACGCGCAAATACACACAGACACGCACAGCTACATGTGATGTGGACAAGGCAGTTATCCTGCTCCACATATTGTATCTCCCCCTCAGTTGCACCTCCTCCTGACCTTGTGGTCATTTCTCATTATTGCTAACACGCACTTCTACATGCGTTGATGGTTTATTCTATAAGACATTCATCATATAACACAACGTTTAAGAAACAGCTCTGAACATATTTAATATGGTATATAGTGGTACTGTATATATGGAGGTGGTGTTGTCCTGCACAAGCTAATTAGCGATCTGAAATGCAAGAGGCCTACTGTGATCGGATTTATTAACGAGTGAACTTTTCAAATATGGGTGCCACACTCACTTGTCAGCGAACAGGAGGGTTGTTACATAAGTAACTTTTGTGTGCTCAATAACACCACATGATCTCTATCTCTGTCAGTAATAACCGCATTCGAGCACCACATGCTGTTGTGTCGGTGATGGTTGCTGTGGTGGTATATAGTATAAATAACTTCTTGCAGGCTGACCAAACTAGACTTGTTATTTACTGAGAAAAGGGGGAATCTTGGACATGGGATGTGCAATCTTTGAGGCATGCATGTGACAACATACATTGTGGTCAGAGTCCAAACTGGGTCTAAGATAGATGTGATAATGAAGACTATTTCTTTCCACTTGTCTTTGAGCAGCACAAACAATATCAACACCAATAGACATCGCTACAAAGCTGTCTAGTGTCTAGTTGAGATTGTTTTTATTGGTGACGGGGTGCTCGCTGTCACGGTGATTAGAGGTGTTGCCTCACAGCTCCAGTGTCAATGATTCAGTCATGGCCTCAGGTTACGCGCTTGTTTGTGTGGGTGTTCTTACATAGCTTTTTTTCGTTTATTTTGACACATACTCCAGCATCTCTTTTTGTAACTAGCGCTTCATTTTTTTTATTTTTTATTTACAGAACCCGGAGCTTCGACCGATTCAGTGTATAGCTTGTATAAATTAAAGTGCAGGTGTGCAAGTCCCTGGCATAGAAAGTATAAAATTGCTTCTCAGAGGCGGCTGAACTGAAGACCTTAAGAAGTGACTTCATTAACACGCCAACATTGCTTTGGTTCGCTTAAAAAAAAATGGAGTCAAAACCGAGGGATATCGCCGTGCAGTTGGTGTCAATTAGGAGCAGCCCTGAGGTTTTTGCACAGTTGGCTTCACATATAAATAGCTCCGCTGAATATTAAAACTTTTACTTGGCTTTCTATTTCTGCCCTTTCCTGTTTGATTAGTAGCGCTATCCAAATATGTCCTGAAGGATTAAGGAAATGGTGAGTTGGGGAAATGTGATAAAATGAGACTCCGGGGTTATCGTCTGTGCTGTGAAACAGGCACGTGACGTCTTGATTTCTTTTTCGCTAGTTTTGCACAATCTCATCCTGACTTCAGCATACCCTGTGATTTAGTGAAGATCTATCGTTAAGATTTGTCCAATCATAAGAGATTTTGAGGACTCTTCCTGTCCTCCTGGGACTGTGCTACTTAAGAGTGTGTCTATGATCTTTGTCACTGATTGATACCACTTTTAAGTGCTGCTCCTTTTATAAAAGGTGTCTCAAGCTAACATCAAGCTAATGAAATGTCATTTGGCTAATTGCTATGAAATTATACTCTGCTATCCAAATGTAAATTACTCAAGGATAACGTTTTTTGCATAGGGTTTATGCCTTTAAACCTTCTCGTGCTTTTCTTTCCTGCCTTTCTGGACAGCAAAAATCTGCAGTCTTTTGGAGCAGAATTGCTTGTGGCATGGTGTTTTTACTCTGTTTGCTGAGGAGTACAGAGGGAGAGGGGGGGGGGGGGGGGGGGGTGCCCTTGCAGGGACAGCAGTAGCACAAGCAACGATTGATCAATGCAGTGCCACATTTGCATTACAGTGTTCTGTTAACTACAGGACTGGCTATCGATCACCTGAATTGGAATATACTCCACAGGGCCATAAAATGGCACTTTTTTGGTAGAGGTGTTGTAGGTAATCTAGAAACACAATGGCCTCTAAAAGAAATCTGCTCTCTTGAAAGTACTGAAATGACAAGGACATGTTTTTGTATGATTGTTTTTTCTGTACCTTGAAGACATTTAAGTTGGAGGTGAAACTCAAACTGAATATAAGACGATATATCATAATCTAGAATTTCATTTCCTCATCTAGCTCTGTTAAACGACTTTGAGCATGGCACACTTTGTTTAAACCTAACCATTTTTCAAGTGAGCAAATCTTTCAGGACATGTAACTGGTGTTTTTTGTTGCCCAGGTTTGCAAGTAATATATCGGAATGTCTGTTCTTGTGTCGAGCCCTTAGTGTGTCTGTGAAGTGTACGAAAGGACGAACCAGTATGAAAACATTAGAGCTGTTTACAGGAAGAAGCCAGCCATTTTGAAACTGAAAAAGCGGGAAAGTTGAGGGGCAGCACCAGTGCACAAGCATTGGACATGTCCAGCAAAAGAAAGAAAAAAACACTGGTGTGTTTGCAACCAGACCTTGAACAGATCAGCCAAGGAAAACAACAGAAATTAATGATGGAAACCTTGTGAGCACTGTGAAGATAACCCCCAAAATAACAGTCAGTGATACAGGGCAGGGGTAAACGTACAGTATTACTGTCCTCCATTCAGAGAAGTCTTTCAGACAGTCTTCCATTCCACAAGATGCAAACCACTCATCAGCAGTAAGAATTAGAACGCAAGAATTCTCAAAGAAATATAGAGATGAGCCACAAATGATCTGGAACCAAGATTAACCCCTACAAAAGTGATGTAGAGTAAGAAGGTATCTGCTCATGATCCAAAATATGTCAGTTGCTAGAAGTAGTGGTGAAAGTGGTATCATGACTTGACAGGTTCGCTAATCTTTATCGATGAAGAGCCACAATCAACTTTTTTGCCTTGTTGACGTTCAGGAGAAGGTTGTTTTCTTGGCCCCAGTTCTTCAGGCTTTTAATCTTCTTCAGTTCATCCTTCTCATTGTTAACAGAAATCAGGCCATGTGTTGTCAGCAAACCTGGTGATGGAGTTAGAGTTGGAAGTGGCCATGCAGTCATTGATGTACAGTACAATACGGCAGCAGGGGGGCTCAGGACGCAGTGGTGAGGGAGGGTGGAACATATCTGCCCTCCTGTACTGATTTTGGATTGCCGATCATGACATTGGAGGTCCAGTGACACCGCTGTTCATAGCCGTCCAACTTGGTAAGTTTGAAAGGGATTATTGTGTTAAATGCTTAACTGATGACGACAAACAGCATTTTAAAATAATTTTCTTTCTGTTGTTGAGATGGCTCAGGGCTGTATAGGAGGTAGATCCATTAGAATGATATGTGAACTGTAATGGGTGCAGGGGGTCTGGTAGTGAAGAAGAGATGGCCAGCCCTATGTTACAGGTAGCAGTGCATTTCAGAGCATTGTTGTTGGTTTATCTAGCCACAGCTTCTGGTTGGAAAACGTCCTGATGGTGGTTTTTTTGAACTGTAAATCAGTGAAATCGCACTAACACTTTGTACAGCACATGACCTCCCTGCATGATTTGATTTCCCCAGCTGTGGATGAGATTTTGGCTGCTTGCGGAACTGTTCATCTTTTTCAAGCCGTTATCTTACAGACCTTTGGCTGTTTGATTTAGCCTTTCTCTGGTGGTCTGTTCAGGCACTCTGGGGGTGTTTGTCTGTTTGTAGCTGGGGGTTCTTTGTGCCGTATTCCTGGTATGGAGTGGTTAGTACACATCAAAAATTATCCAAGCAAGCACAACTGGTGAGCCATTAACATGGTCATGGACACCTGAGACTCACTGATGTGCATGTGTAATATGCACCAAACAGTGTTCTGGTGGATCCTGACACTCATGTGGATGTTACTTTGACACTTTCCACCTACCTAAATATTGTTGCCGATCAAGTGGCGATGGTCCTCCCTGATTGTAATGGCTTCTTTCAGCAGGATAATGCACCCTGCCGCACTGCAAACGTTGTTTAGGAATGGTTTGAGGAACATGACAAACAAGTCTGATCCATGGAGGCTCATCTTGGAACTCATAGCACTTAAAGGATGTGTTGCTAATGTATTCGTACCAGATACCACAGCATATCCTCAGATCCATGTGTCAATGAGTCAGAGCTGTTTTGGCAGCATGAGTGAGACCTAAACAATATTAGATGGATGGTTTTAAGGGTATGGCTGATTGGTGATGTGGCGAACTTTGTTTATATAAAGCTGCTATTTTTCCTAATTAGTGCAATATTATGTATTATTGTACATTTTGTATTATGATAAAAAGAATTATTACTACTACTAATAATATAATTTTACCAAAATTTTAAATAACTACTAGAAAAACATTTAATAAAAACACGTTTATATTCAATTGGCAAATTGCAACCTAGCTCAACTTTATTTCGAATTTTGTGATTTATAATGACCCTACAGACTTAGCAAAATCATAAAGGCCAGTGAAGTTTTGTTTAAATTAGCCTCAATCTTAATTATTAGCGCTCTTGATTGATTTCAGCTCTATTCCTGAATGGATAATTGGCATGTATTATGCATATGGAATGTTGTCATCTATATAGATTAATTGCCAAGCATTAGGGTTCTAGCACCTACAGTATTAAGCAGTTTTTTTTTTTTTTTTGTTTGTTTCAGTGTAGCATGAAATGAGCTGCAGTATGAGCATAGGTCATTTCTTTTACGAGGTTTTGTTAATTTCGTCCTACACCAAAACAAAAATACAAATGCTGAGTAGGTGCTAGAACCCTAATGATTAGCAATTAATCCATATACATGCAAATAATACAACACAACCTCAAGTGTGATATTGCTTTTATCCAACAGTTCCATAAACACCGTAACACCATGTATTATCAATAGATTATGATTGTTTCATAATTTAACCAGTTATTTTACTCCACCAACACATATCCTGACTAACCACAACTGACAGTCAGAATAACTAAGAGGGGAAGTAGTTTTATATCCTTACTAGTAATTTATACAGTAGTCAGAAGTTGAGAAGAATAAACCATGGAGGTGGTGGTGGTGGAAGTCTTGTAAGTTTGGAACGACTTAGAAGGAAAAGAGACAAAGTGCTGATGTGTTTTCTTGCTGAATGTGCTCACATGACTTGTTTTAAATGTGAGTTTTGGCAGACAGTGCACTCTCCTCTTTGCAGTAATGTGCTCGGTACCGGCCTACTTTCATCCATGCTGATGACCGACAGTGAAATTAATGATTGTTAGAACACTTGTGAGAGAAGTGAAACATATTGTTAAAGGTTCCAGTGCTGTTACTGTCTATTATAGCCACTCATTGGATGCCTATTGTCCAATCAGACTAGTTTGGTCAGAACTTACTGATGTATAATATATACAATGTTTTCTATAGCTGGTCAGCTAAGCACAGTCTATGGACAGTTGGGGCTAACCGATCAAATGGACTCAAACTTTAAAAAGTGTCTTAAAACTCTGGGTTTGATATTTTCCCAACATGTACAGTATAACACAAATAATAACGAATCATTTAAAAGTAATGAAAAGCATGCATCTTTGACTTTTTAAACTCACTTCTTCATCGGCAACCATTGCAGATTAACAACCTGAATTCTGTGTAAGAGAAGCATAAATTTGTGTGGTAACAGAGTTAATAACACTGTAGTTGTTTTTCATCTTAAACCCAGATGCTGAGTAAGGTTGAATTAGAGAATAAAAAATTAACCCAACAAAATCATCCATAAGGCTTAACTGAAGGCCATCCTTGAGGTGTGTGTGGTTTGATGTATTTAACACAGCCAATGTTAGATCTGATCTATATTTATTTTTGTCTATCTCTGATAAACAGGAGGAAAGCACACACACACACACACACACACACACACACACAGTCCAAGTATCTTGCTTTTTGCTAGGTCTGTTTTTTTACATATAATTCTATGTTACTTATCCCCATATGCTTGATAATGTGTTACTCCCCATGCGCCATAGGCCATGTTCCATACTCCATGCAGTACAACTTGTTTCCTGATATTACATTTTGTTTGCCAACTTCAGAATTATTTGTTTTAAACATATTAATTTGAGACAGGAATACATATAGCATCTGGGTTACATTACACTGTTCTCTTAACTATAAGCGTATGTCTGCTCTAATAAGAACATACAGAGCAGGCAGACACATGGTTATGGGGAACGACACACACACACACACACACACACACACAGGAACTTTAGGACTTTTATTGGGTGGAAAGGTATGCTTTACATTTTATGGAGACATCATAATAATGCTAAACACGTGAACTTAGAAAGGATTTAAGATTAGTTGGGAATAAGACATTTTTCTTTTACTTTTTACTTTTTTTTTATTTCAGTTGTTACATTTTTTTCCCCCAAAGTTTACTACTTAAAAGTTTCTAAAAGAGATATAAATACCATCAACCTAGTTCCCACAAACTGTATTTCAACTTGCAGTTATAATTTCTTTACATTTATACAGGAATCAGGACAGAGTTTAGGATCATAGGTCTGTGGGATTGTCTGAAAACTGTTTTACAATTAGTGCCCATGTATAATTATAGCTAAATGCATTATTTAATTGCAAAATGACAGGTCTGTGGTTTTGAGGTCGATATTTATTTTATAAGAGGAGAGCACTATTTCATTTTGCAGCGCAACAGCTGTGTTGATTGTTATGAGAGCATTGACTTTAGTTTGAAGAAATGCCAAGCCAATTTAGAAACCACAATCTGGTCATCTTCTATTGTGAGTAATCAATGTATCTGCAAAAATATGGGCTATGCATTAATTATTTGCAAAATTAGAAACTTTTTCACGAATCATATGTTAAACGCTACTGATGAGCAGCAGAGAGAAATCAAGAAGCTACTGCACCATTAGCCATGCTCAAGGAAGTTTTGCTCTCTTGTATGTATAACCTTGTCCACAGCCTGACAGGTGGACAAAACGCATGGTCAGCGCTTAGCTGCCAGGGAGCAGTGTGTGTGTGTGTGTGTTTTACTGTGGTTATGCTTAGAGTTAGATTGGCCTAATTTCAAACCTGTTTCCTTGTACCTGGGTTCTGGACCAATTCACTAGTTGGGTCCAAGAGTAGAATGAGACCGCATGTGTTCCTAAGCGGTCTATTAGAAGAACACTCACCCTATTGAGAGGAAAATCCATAAATCCATTCAAAATAGTGGAATTTTGAAAAGAAGACGGAGTGACTCAATGGTTAAGGAGTTGAAATACTAATCGGAAGGTCCCAGGTTCAAACACCAGCACCACTATAGCGCCACTATCTCAGATGTGTAATGAGACAAAAATGTAAGTCACTTCAGAAAAGGGCGTCTGGCAAATGCTGTCAATCCCACATTAATTTACAGTAGATGTGCCACAATTAAGATGTAGCATATCCTGAAATGAAAAACTCACAATTTAAACCTTGACAAACATTTAAGGCTGAAAAATTATGTAGTGTTTGTTGCTAGGCGTACTGTATATAATGTTTGTAACATAGCTTGCTCCATGTTAGATTTCTAGATACGGGTTGTAGCCATAGAGTTGTTTACGGTTTTAAAGATTGATGTTCAGATGAGATTGGCTCAGTAAAGTTTTGCTTTTACATTGTAAGCTAAAGATAAACTTTGGACATTTTAAAGCAGCACAGAGAGCAGTTATTACCCTCATCTCGACCTCACCATCAGTTGTGTTTGAACATATGCTCATAAACAGTGTGTGTCCACATAACTGACTGACCACGTGTGTGTGTGTGTGTGTGTGTGTGTGTGTGTGTGTCCAAGTGTGTACATCTGTTTTGAAGTTAGTGACTGCTTGTTCCCAGCTATGCTTTTAGATGTGTTCTCCAAACACGCCGGGCTGTCGTTGAGCATCGATAATGAATGTTTATGGCCCCTCGGGATGCATGGGCAAGCTCAGGAAATTGATCACACATTGCCATGGTGACCTGTGAGAGCATGAAGATTAGTTATCATAACTAAACTAAACATGGGCAGAAGCTGATATAAGATGGACAATATGATCATCTATTTAATTAAAAATGATAATCCCTTTTTTTTTTACAGAGCTAATAAATTTGTTTTCGATTTTTTTAGTTCAGAGGGTGTCTTGGATTTTTTTTCGCACTATGAGTAATTGAATTAAGGTGTGGATCGTTGTTGTTACTACTACTTGTTTTACTTGTGTAAAATAAAACTCAAGACATCTTTTATTGCCAAGTGGAAAGGTGTATTTAATGCATATTACATTGCTCACGTGTAGCACATTGTCTATTGGCTCACCTGGCATTTGTCTCTTTTGCCAGTATTTAAAAGCTGTTGGGAAAGAAATCTGTCGGGAATGGCACAGGGGTCAGGGTGACTCTTTGGACCTTGCTAGAAGCATTATGATTCAAAATGTGAACACAGGGATTACATTTGGCATTTATCAATGTGCTTGAGAGCCTGCAGCCACTGCTTATGAAAGAACTCAATAAGTTAATAGTTTGAGTCTTGCTCATGGCTTTTTGGACCCTAATCACTAACTACTGACCCAATTCATCTTAACAAACCTTTTCCTGGCTTTTGTAATGACCTACACCCTGAACCCTACATAGCAGTGAATATGCCTGTGTAATCCTGCGATAATCAGATAAATACAGTAACAAACGCTCTCAAGTCGAGAATAAAGGTTTTTATAAAATATTCATCTAAGGTCATGTATCATGTTGGTAGAATAAGAATCGTGTTTTTGTGTTATGACCTTTATTCGCTGAGGCAGGCTTTGCATTAAGGGGCATTGTTGGAGGTCGTGGTTGAAAGGATTGTTTCCTGCAAGCCTTGATCTGCAAATAGTTCCACAAGACTGATCAAAGTGACATGCACTCCATCTCTTGAAGCATTGCACTTTGAATGCAGCTAAATTCATTCTCAACACAGGACATGGGGGCATCATCAGACACCACCTTGTTGACTTGTTATCTGATTTTATGTGCATCCATGGTGGCTTTCAGTGGGTGCTGTTTATCTTCTTATAGACCTTTCTTTGAAGGATAGTCCACTCTCACTAGGAGACTGTCTCACAGGAACTTCAGAAGAACTAGAACAGAAGTTATACTGTTTCCGCAGGGAAAGCGTCTCATTTAGATTAATGTTTTGAGCGATGTAATGAGAGGCTAATGGACTCGTGTAATGAGGGGTCAGAATAAAAGCTCAAACCAAAACAAAAGGAAAAATAATACTAGACGTGTTTGTTTTTTGAGTTTGAAAGAAAGGGAAGTTGAGTTTAGAAGTCTGTTTGAAGGTCCAAGAGCCAGTAGTTGTAAATGTTTACATCTTCCCAGGACATTTCCCCCCTTTTTGAGCTGGAAACAGATTAGGGTGTGGGGTGTTGAATAAATAAGATGTACTCCACTCCCTCCTCTTTCTCTTTCTTTCCTACTCGCTTTGAAAGTTGAGTGACAATAATCCACAGTGAGACACAGAGCAGCAGGTTTGTTTGGCATTTTGCAGAGGCCTGTTGTTCCCTCCCAGAATCGGCAGGCAGGTTGATAATGTCGGGGATTTTAATCCATGTGCCAGCCTCCCTCCATTGTCTGGAGGCCAACTCCCAATCCTCCGTGTCAAATGGAATCCCTCCTTCCAACCTTTCTCTCCGCCGGCTCCCATAATGCCTCTGAGTGGTAGAGATGAGCCTGGGGCATGAAGGCGATTAAAAAAAAAAAAAAACATTGCTGTAGAAAGTGACACTATTATGGGATGCAGATTTAATTGAAATGAGATTCAAAAATGAGGAATAAAGTGTGCAACGATGAATGCGTGGTTAAAGCTCAAAGAGAGAGTAATATTTGTTGGCTTTTTTGTGAGCCCCTGATGTGACATGATTTCAGAAACAGGTTTGTAATGAAGACTTAAGCTCCGTTTACACTGTCAGTTAAATGTGACCCAATTCCGATTTTTTGCTCATATGTGACACATATCGGATATGTTCTATGTCTGTGTAAACAGGAAAAAAAAACGTATGCATTCCGATATTTCGAGATCGGTTTCAGGCCTCCTTCGTATGTGGAAATAAATCGGATATAAATCAGAAATGTGCTAATGTGATAATGTGACAGATCGGATTTTCTGAGGCATTGCGTTCTGCACGTCATTAAAACTGCGACTTTTTCGCGGTTTAATGACGTAATCAGGCACACCGAGGCGCTGCTCATCCAAACAGATGCACCAACACGTAGCCCGCACCTGTTGCAAGCCACCAGAGAGCGACCCCGACACGTCTCGCACCCAGACGTTCCTCTGAATGGTTGAGGACACAATAAATGAAGCATATGCGCAGGCTGCAATGATGGCCCTTTTCCTCCTTCTCCGTTTCGCGGACTTTGCATCTATCGCAGAGCATCAAGCATCAAGCATATTTCGCCTTCGTCCATCTTGGCTAGTGTGTAGTGCAAGAACCTCCCTTGAAGTATGCGCGATGTTTCAGACGGTATGGCAAGTGTAAACACTTGAATCGGATATGAGTCATAGTTGAAAGAACGTGTAAACAGACGGTCAGAAAAATCTGATATAGGCAACAAATCAGAATTGGGCATCGAGACCTGCAGTGTAAATGGGGCTTTAGTGAAAAGGTACATGTGGTATTTAATGTGGTACATCAGCTGCTCAGTCTCTGATCAGAAAGCTGGTGGACATACTGAACTCCTCACAACTCTACCAATCCCACATCTTTCAACCCCCATTTCGATCAGCTTTCCCCACTACATGGCTGGCACACGCTCATCCCTGATTCTGCACATGGACCAACCTTAAACAGTTTGCACAGTAATATTTCTGTTTACACACATTGTCATTTACACTTTTTCCTCCATATGACTAATGTTCCATTACATGGCATTTGCACTTTATTGCCACACTAACACATTGTCTTTGCACTTTACTCCTAATGTTTCTTGCTGTTTTGCACTTTGTATTTTGTCGGCTTTGTGCAAATAAAATTTGTGACAATAAAGTTGAATTCGATCTAATCTTTACTAATCTAATCACTCACTTGGTCGTCAATTTAACCCTTTCTCACAGTACACTGCTGTTTCCTTCCACTGGACATTGTCAGTCAGTATAAACTAATGAATTAACTGCAAGTCTGTTCTAAGATTAGTCCTAGCAGTGTGAAATATAATGACTTTGCAAGCATCATAAAATGTGTTTAGCTTCTGAGATTCACATCTCTTCAAAATAACATTTATTTAGAGATAAAATGGACAGGATAGGTAAAAAAAAGTAACACATATACAGTAAACACAGGAAATTTCCTGAGTGTCTAATTACATACAGTATCAGCTTAATTAAGCCATACAACACCTTAAAAACATGCAATTATTTTTTTTTGGGCTCTGGTAAAAAGAGTTTAACAAGAATATTTCAACAATTACACTCTTAAAGTGTTGTTAGCCTTATGTGATGCGAAAAGCAACTGCAAAATGTGTGGCAAGACATAAAAAAGGTGTGAAAAGGATCACTGGTGTGTACAATCTGATTCATGGGTTTCCATGACTATGTAGAGTATGTGTGTGTCTGAGTATGTGTGTATGTGTTAGTGATTCTGAAGGTTGGCCTTCTCTTACACACCACAGACTTGCATTTGTGGGAGCATTTGCAAATAACAGGCCATAATAACCATCCTTGTCCTGGGACAATCTTATCATTTTGATTCATACACATTGCATGCAAACTTACTTCTTTTATTGTGTAAAGCTGCTTTGCGACAATGTCAATTGTTAAAAGCGCTATATAAATAAAATTGACTTGACTTGTTTAACTGAAGTACACTTCAGACAATCTGTTTCTGTGGGGGTTGTTCAAGTCAAACCGGGACTTTTGATTGTGCAGATCAAAACCACACCAAACACAGTTATGAGAGTCTAAACTTGACTAAACTAAACCTGCTTTACTAATGAGTAATAATAATAATAATAATAATAATAATAATAATATCATTAGTACGATGCAGATCAATCCCTGCTATCCGTTTTCACCCAAATGAGGATGAGTTCCCTGTTGAGTCAGGTTTCTTCCTCAGGGAGTTTTCCTCGCCGCTGTCGCCGTCGTCCTTGGCTTGCTGATCAGGGACAATCTTATAATTTTGATTCATACACATTTCATACAAACTTAAATAATTTTTTTTTGATTGTGTAAAGCTGCTTTGCGACAATGTCGATTTGTTAAAAGCTCAATAGAAATAAAATTTAATTGAACCGAATTGAATAATGCACTTTCCCTAGTGTTTCACTAATGCGTGAGTATTACCTTGTTTAAAATGTTTGCACAGTTCAAATGTTTTAATATGACTGACTAAGACTCTCAGCACCGTAATGTCCTCAAAGCCTTCTGTAAATGCCAATCAATCATTTACAAGAAATTTCAACCCAAGTCCCAGTTTGACTTGAACAGCACTTGTACAATGATCACGTGTCAATTAATGACGCAATATTTATATTATTCACCATGCACAGGTTGAATAATATAAATATTGTGTAATTAATTGGCATGTGATTATTGTATATTTGTGATGTACACAGGCAAACACATAGCTGCTCATATGTTATGAAGTACATAGTAATGCTCATTTTATCATGTTAAGAGCGGTCAGCCATAGCATTAAAACCACTTGCCTAATATTATATTTTTCCTCTCTGATCAGTTGAGTCATGGATTCCAGATAAAACCTCTATAGGTGTCCTGGCCCCAAGATGTTAGCAGCAGATCCTTTAACTTATGAGCGGACTCCACAATTGGTCAGACTTGTTTGTACATCTACATCTAGGCATTTGGCGACTTACTTTTTTTTTTTTTTTATCTCATTACATCTGAGCAATTGAGGGTTAAGGGCCTTGCTCAAGGGCCCAACAGTGGCAACTTGGTGGTTGTGGGGTTTGAACCTGGGATCTTCTGAACCGTAGTCCAATGCCTTAACCACTGAGCTACCCCTGCCCTTGTCCAGCACATGCCACAGACACTCAAGGTCAGGGTGGGGAATTCCTGGTTAAAAAAAAAAAAGTGGGTAGTATATGCAACATCCATATGAAAGGATGGACCCAAGTTTTCCCAGCAGATTACTGGCCAGAGCATTGCACTGCCTTCTTCCTATAGTGCATCGCTTCCTATTATGCCATCTCCAGATGCAATCGGATGTCCACGTGTTGGGGAAAAAGGGATTCATCAGACCAGGCAACCTTCTTGCGTTGCTTCATGGTCTAGTTCTAATGTTCTTACATAGTTACATAGTTCCTGTGAAGCACAGGGGTCAGCATCGGAGCCCTGTCTGGTCTGTGACAATGGAGCCGTATACACAGCAAACAGTGATGCACTGTTGTGTGCTTGTGTTCACAGGTGTCCTGACACTTTTCTATCAGAACCAGCATTTGCTTTGTGATGTAGGATCTCTTCTGTGGAATGAGACCAGACTGATAGCTTTCTCTCCCCACATGCATCTTTGAGTCCTGGCTGCCCTTGAATGTCACCAGTCCACTTTTGTCATTCCTTGGACCGCATTTGGTAGAGCAGAACCGGGGGACACCCCACAAGAAACCCCACAAGATACAAAGCATCACAATTTGGCCGTTGTCAAAATTACTCAAATGCTCACTCTTGCCCATTTTTCTTGTTTCTAACGCATCACATTTGAGTAGGTACTCTTGCTGCCTAATACAGTACATCCCAACCTCTGACAGGTGGAATTGTAATGAAATAATGAATTCCATTATTCACCTGTCAGTGGTTTTAATGGTGTGGATGGTTGGTGAACTGAATTAGGTAATCACATGTCTATGTTCCTGAAGTCTCTCTCTCTCTCTCTCTCTCTCTCTATTTTGACACTCTCTTGCACACGCTCTCTCTTCTAACGCGCGCGCTCTCTCTCTCTCTCTCTCTCTCTCTCTCTCTCTCTCTCTCTTTTCAGACGCTTTCTCCCTCTCTCGCTCTCTTTCTCTAAATTTAACCAAGGGTTAAAGACAGAATACACTCTCAAGGTGCAGCACTTTGCAGCTCCATGTTCCTATTTATAAGGCTGCCATATTAAGCTGTGTCTAAACATACTGTCTATCTCTCTCTCTCTCTCTCTCTCTCTCTCTCTCTCCCTCTGATCTTGTTCTGCTTGTGCTAAATTACAACCTTGTGATGTGCTCAATGTAAAGTCAATACAGATCTGCAGAGACATAGTGAGATAGATGACAGGAGAAATAAAAAGAAAGGAATGAGAAGGTAAGCGAGCTTGGAGAGCGAGGATGAAGGAGTGAGGCAATTTGGGAAAAAAGTACTGAGCAACAGCTTTTAATATAAACGTGTGTGTCTGTGTGTGTGAGTTTGGTGCAGACCCATGATGAGGGTCAAGCACAGTTTAGAAGGGGAGGATTCCTCTTGGGAGAAACAGGGGGAGAGCGCTCAAGTGCTCAGTGTTCTAGTTGAAGTGACAACTTCTAATTCTCTGCCTACGTCTGGAAAAACCCACCAAAAAATCCCACCAGCTTGAAATTTAAAATTGTCAACTTGGGGTTGTTTTCTCAAATACCAGTTTCATCCATGTGTGCGAATATACTTTACACATTCTGTAAATGGCCGTTCTCTATTTTTTGTCTTAAAGAGAGGCGCTGTTGATAATCAAATATGAAACACTGGAAGATTTTTGACAAAAAAAAGCTGCTGGAACAACATAACCGGCATTTTGTTTTTATTAACATGTAATTAAAAATGTTTAAAAAAAAAAGAAAAAAAAAAAAGAACTGCCTGCCCCAATCACGTCTTCACTCTAATAAGCACAAAATTATCATAATTTCCAAGGAAGTATATTATATAAAGTATTTTTCTTGAAATCTGAGATGTTAATTAATTATATCTTAATTATAGGTTCATATGTAATATTTTGAACAGGTTTATTGTTCAATGTTTATTACTTGGATTTTACATTAGCTTATGTTTACTAGTAGGTGTAGCTACTTGTCCACTATTGTGTATTTGATAGTTAAATTGGTTAAAGCTCTTGCAACTTGCATAAGTCAAGTTAAGTAAAGCCTTTATTTGTCATATATACATTACAGCACAGTGAAATTCCTTCTTCGCATATTCCAGCGTAACTTGGGTCAGAGTGCTGAGTCAGCCATGATACAGCGCCCCTGGACCAGATAGGGTTAAGGGCCTTGCTCAAGGGCCCAACAGTGGCAACCTGGTGGAGCTGGGGATTGAACCGCCGATCTTCCAATCAGTAACTCAGTACTTTAGCCCTCTGAGCCACTACTGCCCCTAAAGTCGTGCATCAGTGAGAGGGAGAGAAAAGATGATTTATTTAACATGTTATTCAAAGTTTTGAATGTGTCCTGAATTACATATCACTCATTAACAAAGAACAATTATAACTGTCACCAAATGTATGTGTTGTAAAAGAAATTAGCAGTCCAGGATCTGTTGTGATTGAAAATATTCAGCTTCAGGGTGAAAACAACTCATGTAGAGCGTCCTCATGTCCCTTCATAAATTATTTTGTGGTTTAGATTTTAGAGGTTTAGAAATAACTTATAATGCATAATGTATGTACTATTTTTGCAGTTATTTTTGCTGTATTCAGTAATAACAATTTTGAACCCTTTTTAAAGAAATAAAGTAAATAAATGAATAATAAGATGATGATCTCTTTGTTTATATAAATGCTGAATGGTGAATATATATAACACCTATTTTAACACCTCAAAAATATTTAGTAGTTTTGCAACCGTTTTATTTAAAAAAACAAAAAAAAACAAATACAAAACTTTTTTTTTCAGACAACTTTAAGAATGACAAAAAAAAAATGAATGATATAAATGCTTTGCTTCTCAGGGTTGAATTAACGTATAACAGTATTTGATTTAAATCTAGACATTTAGATATTACACATGAATTGATTCCATTTTTTTTTTGCCTGATTCCATTTTTTTATAAGTCTGACCTGCAGATTCCTATTTTGATTTCCCTTCTATTTAAGAACTATAATTGACAAAATGCACAAAGATTTTTTTGTAACGTTCTTCAATGAAAAAAGTCAATTGTATGTTCTTGAAATATGGACCTTTCACATTTTGTCCAGAGCCGCACAACTGCAGTTCATAATTTTGACTATATGAATTTCACTATAGTAAACCAGTCACAGTAGCCTCCCAGTCATATCACTGTAAAAACTGGTTAAGTAGAACTTTACCTGCTCTGACCGAGCGAATGAAAGGCATCACATTGGAGGAAGCATACATTTTCTTTTCTCACTTTGTGTCACGGTGGGAAATGCCATTATTGCAACTCGCCAAGGTCCCACTTGTTTTTTCTCCTCTTTTCACCGCTTCAAAATGGCTTGCTTTTCTCCCTTAGACAGCTCTCTGGTCTTCATGTGGGTTTATCTTTTTTAACCAACAATTGCAGTCTTCATAGGTGAAACCTAGGCCTCACATCCAGAGCAAACATTCAGAGCTATTAGTTGTTTAAACAATTAATCTGGGGAACAAGAAACATATGTCAGTCCTGGGTACATGAATATGTGTGTGTGTTCAGCTAAAGATGGCATGTTATTAGTTGTTATGACATTTCTGGAACTGAAAAATTAAAGTATGATTTCTCATCTCGCATCATGTGATTTCACTGTATGTCTCACAGTAAGATGTTCCAGTAATTTCCGAGGGGACCGTCACACTGCTCACGCTACAGTAGGCTTCAGGTACACGCATTAGAATCAACATACGGCTAGATTTACTTATTACATCTTATATTGAGTATACAGTTTAAAGAGGAAAATATCCCACTCAATTTTGAGCTCTGGGTTTCCACTTCTGGCATAAGATGAATGTAACATAAACCTTCTGTTAACACAACCACCCGTTCTCTTCTGAGCTTCGTTTCTGTGACTCTGTGGCTGCTTGCCATTTTTTTTTTTAATAAGAAGTCTCGGAAGACGTCTGTATCTTGGATATTACTGCTTACATACAAAGCACAACGTGTGGAAGCCTCCCATGTGCAATAAAAAGATGCACTCATGATGCCTTGATTGATGGAAAAAGATAATGGCTGGCAAAAAAAATGGCCCTTCCCCCGTTCCCCACAATCCACCATAAATTCTCTCTCTCTCTCTCTCTCTCTCTCTCTCTCTAAGAGTGGTTGGTGGGGGAAGACTTTTGACATTTATTCAATACCATCAGTGGCTGTGCACTGGCACCCAACAGTGGAATTATGAGCCTTGGATACTTAGGATAAAAGCTACGTAGTGTCAGTCGAAGGCAGCACTTACAAATATCCAAGATTCCTCTTTAGGAGATATGGGAATATACATTCTCTCTCTCTCTCTCTCTCTTTCTCTCCCTCTGTCTGTCTGTCTGTCTCTCTCTCTCTCTCTCTCTCTATAATGTTTCATTCCTTCTTTTTGAAGCAATGGTTCATTACACCACTCAAAACGGTTCTCTGTGTGCACTTTCATTGCGCTTTTTAATAAAATCCAAAGCAAAGGAATTCTCTCAGTTAATAATGGTGAACAAAAGGGCTGTTGTGGGACTGGGGTGGAGGCCTGGTCTGTGTGTGTGTGTGCGCGTGCATTTTTGTATGTGTGTGTGATGATACCAAATAGATGAAGCTCTGTCACTATAAACTCTTGACCTCTCGTAGACAGGGTCTCAGGGGATGGGTATTATTCATTAGCCAATCAGAGATCAGCAGGTATGACCTCATTCTTTAGCCCTGTGACCAGTCTTTATATCATCACTACAATTAGTGCGTTACACTTCAGCGTTTTCAGGTTAATCTCTTTTTACTGCATCTGCAGGTTATGTATGATTACCTTTCAGCAAGAATTAACAAATAAATACTTTATTTAAAAAAAAAATTTTTTTTAAATGAAAAGCTTAATCTGTTTCATGTGAAATATAATATATTTTTTATTATATTTTACAAATTCAGTTGCATTCAATCAATTTGATTTGCATAGCGCTTTTAACAGTGGTCATTTTTGCAAAGCAGCTTTACACAATCAAAAGAAAATTAGGGAAATGAGTATAAAATGTACCAGAAAATATGTATAAATCTTATTCTCAAATTGAAAATTTTAAACAGAAAACATAAAGTAACTGGAGTTACTTTTTACAACACTGAGTGAAAAAAGAAAAAAAAAAAAGAAAACCGGAATTGATGTGTATATTCTGTATATTTTTTTTAGTTTATTTCTTTTAGGTTTTCTGATATTTTCTCATGCCACATATTCAACCACATCAGAAGGGTTTGAGACCAGCAGTAGGTGGTTGGAGACAGTTGTCTTGATATTTGACTCATCACCCTGGATACATTGTGCCCTATAGCCAAGCCACTATTTGTTGCTAACAATGGTCTTCAGCAGACAATCACCAATCAAGATAATGGAACACAGTGTGAGATGTTGTGAGAAAAAAAGGCACACATACTGTATGCAATGCTTCGACCAAAGCTTCTCATCCAAATTAAAAGTGTTGGGGGATCCAGCAGTAATCCTCACCATATTGGATTGCTTCCTAAACTGTTCAACTCACTGGATGAAAGATAAACAAATAGTATATGCCAGCGAGCAGCAGGTGTGACCTTGCCTGTGTTGCCACGCATGTGTTTCTGATGGCTTATGTGGGTTCATCCATTTTGTTTTCCCAGTTTAAATGGAAACTGAAGCTAAAATAAGGCAGAAAGAAACTGTCCATTGCGTTTCATTTGGGAACGCCAATTATCCAAACATGCTTGTTTTTGGACTGTGGGAGGAAACTGAGCACCCGCCAAGCACAGGGGGAACATGCAAACTCCTTGCACATACAGTAGTCCAGAAGTGGAAATCAAACCCCGACGCTGGAGGTGCAAGGCACCAGTGCTGACCACCATGCCGCCATATTATACACAAACTACACATTATTGTATTTACTACGTCTTACTTTATATTAGATTACACTTTTATTCCAGTTTTTAGATTGTACTGACACCAGGCTGACTGCCTGGGTCTCTAACTGTTTATTTTATTTGTTAATCCCCCCTGCTTCAACCAGTTTTCTCAATATTGGTCATTTATTTATACTTTAAAAATGCACTATTACATTTGTTCAGTATTTCGAAGAGAGAACCTGCGTTCTGACCTGGAGCACAGGAAAAGCTACAGTGATGAGGATGAAGACATTAATAAGACATTTCCACAATGTGATAAAAAATGCGCTTTTCATTTACGTTAAATGACATGAAGTTTTATTGCGATGTCTTCACAAGTAGAAAAGTGGACCAATTATGCAAATTTTTTAACAAGTTTCCATAAGAGGTCTCCAAAATGTCAGTTAATTTTCCAGCTGAAATACGACTTAAATCATGCACTCTTGCATGCCTGATTTTCTTTTCCAAACCTGTAGCGCATCAATAACAATGAGCTGAAGCATCAGCTAAGACTGAGCCTGATCAACTTCTTCTTTTTTTTTTTTTTTTTGCTATTGCATTATACATATTTTAGTACAATCATCAGCACTGGACTCACGTTAGCATTAACAGATCCAGCACGATGAAAAAAATAAGAAGATCCCTTTTAGAACAGATGTTTTCTGCATCGTATCTGGTTACTAGAATTCAGTGTTCAGGTCCATTTATGTTTGGTTACATAGAGTGAGCAAGCAATTTTTTATTATTTAAAAAAGATATTTAAAAATGATAAAGCAGTATATTAAACCTGAAAGCTAGTAATAAAAGCAAAAATAAAATCACAGCTGCAAAACATTGCAGGCTTAGGGGACTTTTTTCCTGTCTGCATTTTCTCCCCAATCTGCAAAAGTTTCTGAAAGTTTTTTCTTTTCCAGGAACCTAAAACATTAAAAAAAAAATTATAGTACAAACTAACTAGTAATAACCACTGGTGTCTGTCTTTTTTTTAATGTTTTTTTTTTTACTTGCGTTGCAAAGTTAAGTCTTTTTCATGCCAATAGTTGTTTTGTATCGCCAACACTGCAGTTTTTTTTCATTTCTCTAGCCAGAGCTATGCAAAATGGTGGCACTGTACATCCACTGGCATAAAAGCAAATGCTGGATATATACGATATAGTCTATTTACGGTATATATACGGCATGTCTACTATATATTTTGTAACTTCTTCACTGTGTAAATCCTGGTATGGTTCGTGCGACAGCACCTCCTAGAGGACACACTGTCAATGCACTAAAATACAGTATGAATACTTTGCACTGTGCGAACTCGACTCATAATGTGCTCACAGAGATGTGCTTGTAGACATATAAATCAGATTTAGAAGTATTTGAACTGGGCCAACACCTCATCAGGGGGGAGTGTGAGGGGTTGGGATGCAACACCCTTTTATTTTTTCTCTTAATATCGCTCATTCTTTTAAAAAAAATTGTTTTTAGCTTTTTTCTCAACAATGTTTAGGCTTGATTTTTAAAGGAACAAAAAGAACTCCCAAGTCTGTTTTCTTGGTACTGATCTGGGATCTAACGCAAATGACATTCCTCTAGAAACTTCCTCTTTTGATTAACTAGTGATAAAATGTTTTAAATACTGACAGTTGGCTTTTGTTTTGTATGTGTGCAAATCTTTGTGCGAGGGTCTTTCAGCAGTGTTGGTTGATTGCATGGACATATGGAGACTGACTTCTCTTGGGCATCACTGGGTACCAGAAGCCCTCCTCCCTCCCTCCCTCTCTCTCTCACTCACACACACACACACACTCTCTCTCTGGCTGGCATGCTGGCAGCTCCTCTCCCTGGGATACTCAAGCCTTTCAAACATGAGTAATTGATGAATTGTATGCAATATGCAAATGTGAATGCATAAATCTCCTGACTGACAGCTTAATTTATGTGAGTCTTTAAGAATGCAGGATTAGATTTTAATTAAATATCTTCAAAGGCACCCTGACTTGTACATTTTTCCCCTCCCCCCCCTCAGCTGCCATCTTTGTTATTGTTGAAACCGCTTCTCATTAAACTTTTTTTTTTTTTTTTTTTTTTAAACTCTGATTTTTGTTCTTCCACTCTACTGTCTTGGTGCACTGCCACTTGCTGTCCGAAACTCTCTTTAACTTTCAAACTTTGGTCCTTATTGCATCATGTCTACATGATCACTGATACTTACATGCTGTACCAAATTAAGTTTGGTTCCCCCCCCCCAATTCTCAGGATCCGCCTTCGCTAAGCAGCGGCTAAGGCTTGATTTGCGACTCTGGTGTTTTGTTCCTGCGGCCGTATAATTTTTAGTGAGATAAGCAGGTGTCGCCGGGGCATGAATATTGAACGAGGCCGTTTATGAGATGACAAGGGCACATTTGCAAGACTGGGAGGGAATAGAAAAGTGCTTAGTAACCCACTTTTTGCAGGTCCCCAGCAGAGATTCGCCAGGGATTTACAGCGAAGTGATTGGCTGTGACGGCACACTGACAGGGTTTTTTCTTCACTGGCGAATGGAACGTGCAGCAATGTGCGAATGACTTTTCCCAGCCATCTGTTCATCTAGCCCAATGGGACTGTGTGTGTGTGTGTGTGTGTGTGTGTGTGTGTGTGTGTGTGTGTGTGTGTGTGTGTGTGTAAGACCGAGTCTGTGCAGTTCCCCAGCTTTTCAGTCTGTCTTGACTGTAGGGAAGACTGAAGCACTTACCACATTATGCCTGTGAGTGAGGCGTAATAAGATAAAAGGAGAGCAAAAAGATTCACAAAGCTCGCAAATCCCAGGGTCTAAAAGACACTTATTACAGACTGAACAGAATGAATAGCTTATCTGTTAAAGTTGTTGTTTTGTGCAAAATAAAATTTACACCTTAAACCAAATGTGTTCAGTAAGCCAGGACATGTGTAGTTGATCTACATGCTTTTTATTCATTACCCGATTCATGATTCTTTTTTTATCTTAATATTAAGTACATGTTTAGAGGAGTCTTACCATCTGCAACACTTTTAAATGTTAAATTCTGCATTTAAACTTCGGAAGCCTGAGAACTTATGTTAGCATGAAATCACTGCAGCTTCCTATAAAAACCAGAATGACACTCACTCACTCACTCACTCACTCACTCACTCATCATCTATACCGCTTTATCCTGTAGTCAGGGTCGCGGGGGGCCTGGAGCCTATCCCAGGAGACTTTGGGCACGAGGCGGGATACACCCTGGACGGGGGTGCCAGTTAACCTCTGGCAAACATGACAGTAAACTTAAATGTATACCTCCATAGCATGTTAATGTAACCGGGATTATTATAAACATTGTTTTTTGTTCTTATTTGGTATAATTACACGAAATCAGTTGTAGTGTACCTGGTTTTATGAGTATGTGGAAACTTGTATTCAGTTTGTTCATGATGCTGAGTGTAGCTCGTTTAAAAAGTTCAGATCATTTAAGCGAATATCTGCCATAGTTGTTTAGATCTGTTTCTGTAGAAGCCGTGGCGATCAGATGATTGTAAATGGAAGTATTTCTGGGTATGTCAGAATAAACAGGGATTTCTTCCAAACGTTAGCATTCAGTCAAACACAACGCAGAAACGTCCTGCGCTATTAAACGCTACACTATCTTCATTTCTCATATTGAAATGTGATTAAAAAATGGATAATTAATTTCAGCTTTATAAAATAAACTGTATAAACATAAAAGGCTGTTCTTATGAATAACGCAGTGTAACAGCACTCTATGACAAATTCTGATTTTCATTTTCTTAGTAATGGAGGTACTGTAGTGATGCACAATTAATCGCATCAAAATTGATATTATTATAATATGGACCTGTGCAATTATTTAATCGGTTTATTACAGGTACATTGCACATATTTTGTTATTTATGCAGAGTTTGTTAGAAATTTAAGACTTTGTTTATTATTTTTTTTATATTTTTGATGTGATAACTAAATATTGGTCAACAACATCTCAATGAGATCATTCTATCAATCAAATTATTTGCTGTTTGGCTGAATGAATACATTCGAATAAAAAGTGGTACATTTGATAGTTAAATATCACAGTTGCAATATGTGGCAAAATAATCACAATGTAATTGTTGCATATAACAGTTTCATTAACTAGCATGCACAAAAAAAATCACTCACGTTACACACATTATGCATAGCGGAAATGAGAAAGATATTCTATTCAATTCATGTTTCACAGAGAATCTCTCCCACAGACGCTGTCCTTTGGAGTTTGGTGTCCGATCATACCATAAGCAAAACCATCACTACCAAAAGGTTTTTTTGTTTTTCCCTTTTTTTATTTTATTTATAACCTTTCTGTATCAAACACACAATAGAGTTTTAATCCAGTTTGTTCTTGGAAGTGAGACGATGGTGGGGTGTTATTTAAGGGAAGCACCTGTTTGTGAGCAAGGAAAGGCCTGTTCAACCTCTAACAATACCCAACTAAAGCAGAGCTAAGTAAGAAAATAGGTTTAAGAGTCCCAAGAGAGCTGAGCGCCTGTTTCGTATACAAGCATCTAAAGAAAAAAAAAGATCTCATAGTTCTAACCACTTGGGCTTGTAAACGTTGTTTCTATGCATGAGGGGGTGGTGAGTCACAAATTTTGAGTGTGGAAAAAAAAACTTTGGCACATGTTCCTTTATTATTGAAGAAAGCATTTAATGTACACTGAAAGGCAAAACATGCTCCAGAGGAAGCTTCCTTTTTCCTCCTCAATTTTAAACGGCAGCGGAAATATCTGCTTAATTCTCAGCGAACGCTCCTGATGTCTGTCGTGTGGGCTCAACTGGGTGGGATCTCACAACATCTAGCTGAGATTTGACCTTTTTTTAACCTGCTCTACGTTTTCCTTTTACAATGTTTTTAATAGTTTTTTTTTTTCTTCTGCAAATGGAGACACCTCATTACAATACAGAAGTCATTTAGACAGATTATGGTTCAATTATTTCTTTGTGAAAATCAGTTTACAGAATATTAGGGATTATTATTATTTTTTTTTTTTGTAATTTGAATAAACATGTGAATATATAATTTGTGTGTGTGTGTGTGTGTGTGTGTGTGTGGGGGGGGGGGGGGGGGGGGGGTTAGGTAAATTTCTTTCTTTTAAATAGAGAGGTTTAAATTCCCTAAAATACCCTGAGGAATTTCCCTCAAAGTGACCTCATCTCAGCTCTCAGGTTAAGGCAGGAATAGTCTCATACAATATGGAAACAAGTGATTTATTGCACTATACATGTACAGTATGTTTTTTTTCTAACATTTTGTTTCAGTAGTTAAACAATAACAGTAAATCACATATATACATGTAACGTGACACTTTCACACGGAGATTGCGCTGTAAAGCTGCTAAGAAGAGCCCATGAACTTGCCTGAAACCACCAGTTTACCTTTTTGCATGCTTTTGAGTCTGTCCTCAAAAGAGGTGTGATGTGTAATGCAGCAGTGTTGCCGTCTATTGTGACGTATAGGATGGAATGTGGCAGAAACCCAGTGGGATCAGGAGCTGCCGGACCTCTCTGAACTCCCCAGTTTAATGCCATTTTTTACTGTTACACTCATTTTGCTTCATTCATGGTTAACTGCTAACGGTTTAATATTTTTAAAAAGCTTCTGCTGCACGCATGTGGTGGGCTGCACGCATCACGCGCTTCAAAATGACACACCACTGTTCTGCAAAGCCGGCTCTGCCTTTTACGCAGATTTCGTTTCGCCTCTGTGAGCGCCACTGCTACCGGCTTAAAGCTGCAACAGTCATGTCCCCTGTCTCTGTGCCTTTTACACAGAACGGATAATCGTAATGAAGATGCAACTCTCCCCCCTTGAACAAGCTATGTAAAATTGCCTAAACACAGTGCATGATCTGAACGAACCCATGGGAACCGAGCAGATCAGTGGTCACTGTTTTGGGGCCGCCGTGTTCTTGTACTGTAGGTTTTGCTGGGTTAAAGGTCAGGCTTTGGATGCTAGTGGGAGGACCCTGGTGTGGGTGATTTCAAGTAAACACACATCGGTGTTCTGTGATGGATTGGAGTTCTGTCGCCGGTGTATTCCTGCCCCAGCGTTCCTGCCTTAGATTCCAGATCCACCACGACCCTAACCAGGATAAAGAGATAAACATGTGATCATATGTGAATATTTGTCTCCCTGAAATGACCGTAGAATCTAGCTAAAGCCCACTTTTATATAAATTGCTTCAAAGATTATAGAAAAAGCTAAAAACAATTACCAGTGATCATGGTACTGCTACAACCAGCAGCTTAGGGATCACAGAGGGCATTCAAGCTAACAGAATAAAAACATCAAGACGGTTGAGGATTGGAAATGTCACCTGGCCAGACAAATAGTAGTTCTTTTTGCATCATGTTGGAGGAAGGACAAGATATCAATGCAAAAATAATGAGTCCAAAGTCAGTCATGTATTTATTAATTTACATTTATAATAATGACATTTATTTAATATACACACTAGAACCTGCTTTTTGTACCTAATAATATGATAATGTTATTATTATTATTATTATTATTAAAATCAGTGCATTGACTAGCAGTGTTTTGTAGAATGCATACTGCTTATGCAATACACCGGTTATATTACTAATTATTATCATATTATATAATCATCATACACAGGTACACTGGTGTACACGAGTACTGTAGGTGTGCTGCAGAATTTCCGAATGCATTTTGATA
The DNA here is from genome assembly GCA_030347435.1 of Clarias fuscus. Classification (NCBI taxonomy): domain Eukaryota; kingdom Metazoa; phylum Chordata; class Actinopteri; order Siluriformes; family Clariidae; genus Clarias; species Clarias fuscus. The sequence goes on along the minus strand of CM059230.1, from coordinate 17,387,692 downwards.
CTGTGTGTAGGATCTGTTTAAACTGTGGAAGTGTGATTTAGAAGACTGCAGAAAACCTACCTCTGTTCTGTTTTATGAACCTGAGAAGAGAAATAGCCTCAGTGTGACTTGTACCCTGCCCTGCAAAAGATATGACTTCACAGTTTAGGATTCTTATCAGATGTCTCTCTCTCATACCCTCTCTAGTCCTCCTTCTTGTTTCTCCCTCTCTCTCTCTCTCTCTCTCTCTCTCTCTCTCTCTCTCTCTGTCTGTCACCTTGAGGCATATGTTTTTCAAGGTGATCATTACCATCTTTGCACAGTTGTATAGCTGCTCCTTTCTACAGAACCGTTCTCTGTGCATCTCTTACCCGCTGCTGTCCAACTGTTATTTTAAGGGCTTGAGGAGTAGTGTGTATGTATCCGAATGCCTCACTGCCAGGAGGAGGAAGAATCAAGGACGGCATTGCCTGAAAATTTCGCCTAGAAACAACACAGGATATCTGATTAGTCTAATATTTTTAGCCACATTCCATATTTGCCATTTATCATATATTGCCTTGATCATACCAACTGCAAGTCATATGTGCATTTCCTACTGTTCTGTGTTACATTTACAAATTCTGTCTGATCCTGTCATGTGTATATGTATATCTATTTACGTGTGTCTCTGTGTCATTAATAATAATAATAATAATAATAATAATAATCAGTACAGCACATTTCAAAATGTTAGGACTGTAGGGACTTTAATATAGCACCCAAATGTAATCCTTTTTAAACAAGGTACTATACTGTACGTCTTAAAGGACTCCTAATTTGTCTGTTAATTTTCCAGCTGCAATACTGCTCCCATCCTGCAATCCGGCATGCCTTTCTGCTTCTCTACTTTCTAAAACATAACATTTCATGTCTGTAGTTTTAATTAAACCACTCTGGAATGCCCTTTTGGTGATGTGCATTTTCCTACCCAATTATAATGCAGAATCCAAAAGTGACTGGGGAAAAAAATACCTAATTTTAACCCACTTATGTTTCGGACATTATAAGGAATGTCCCATCAGTTTTTCCCCGGCTCTTTAAACCCGTATTCTGACCAACACATTATGAGGAAAAGGGATTTTTTCAGTAGCAACTGATTTATTGTGTATAAGAGTTTCAGCAATATTAAAGTTAAAACACAAAGCTCTAAAGAAGGCTAACTGTTAGTGCTTAGCCGCTAACCTAACAGAAGGAATGGAGATGTAGCCCCATCTCAGTCCTGTGTTAAATGTCATGTCGCTAAACTGGTGAAATTGAGGATATCATTGTGAAATAACACTCTTATATCCACACACTGAACCTACTGCAGCGGCACGGTGGCGTAGTGGTTAGCATCGTCGCCTTGCACCTCCAGGTTCCGGGTTTAATTCCCGCCTCGGGTCTTGTGTGTGGAGTTTGAGGGTTCTTGGTGTGTTCCCTTCGGCTACTCCGGTTTCCTCCCACAGTTCAAAGTCACGCAGATTAGGCTACTTGATGATTTCCCGTAGTGTGTGTATGTGTGTGCCCTGTGATGGATTGGCAGCCTGTCCATGGTGCACCTGATGTCTCCTGGGACAGGCTCCAGGCCCCCCGCGACATTGTATACGGGATAAAGCGGTGTAGACGATGATGGATGAGTGAGTGAACCTACTGCTGCTGAAAGCCAATACAAGCTACAGTTGTTTATAAGAATATTCGCCTCACAGTTTGCCTGAATACAGCAATCAAGCTTAACAATTAATAAAATTACAAAAGTAATATTTGCAGCTTTAGAATCCACACCTGATCTTTAGTATGTACTCTTTGTCATGAGTCAGTGCTCGCAGTACATTTGGTGTATTGTGGCTGGAGCTGGAGAACACTTCCTGCCACTTTCTACTCTCTAAGTGAAGATATTTGTGTAACCCAGTTGAAATGAACACACATTTACAGCTGCATGAAGGCATCAATTTAATGCAAAAGGAAGGGATAATAATTGGAACAGTCATAATAGTGCTGAACAGAATAAAGTTACACACAAGCTGGGGCATAAAAGGCAGTGAGGGCAGTGAGACAGTATTAGCCAAAGAACTAAATACAAGTGCTTATTTACACTGACATTAAAATGTTTGCATCAACTTCAATCATGCATAACATTTTTTTTTAGCACTTATGTTCATAAGAACACAGTTGACCAACCTTGATTAAGGGAGAATCGCATGCAGAAAGAGATTCACAATCCTACCTACAGCACAATCCTACTTTATATTCGGTATCCCCCCCCCCCCCCCCTCTTTTGTATTAATAAATTTTTCTTTCTCCATTCATTATTTATACTTAAAATTATAAATACCATTTATAATTACCTTTGTTTCCTTCTTTTGCAGTAGTTTTCCTCACTAGTGTCACTTTATTGCATGACTACGCAGTTAAATATGTGTGTGTGTGTGTGTGTGTGTGTGTTTGCGTCCATATTGTTCTTAAGCATTTCAACAAAGATTTACATAAGGTTTTCCTCTCTGTCTCTCTTCAGCTCTCGTCCTGGCCGTCCTCCCAAGCGTTCTCTGGGGATGTCCATGCAGGATGGTTCCCGGCTTCTGTCCCACAGCGTCCATGGCCTGCTGTCCCCAGGCCTGCTCTCCCCTACAGGTACAGCCTGCTCTCTGCTCTCCGCTCATTTCTCTCACTTTACCTTTCAGTTTGCTGTTCCTCAGTACTTTTCATGCTCTTCCCTGCACCAGCACTTGCTCTTGTTCAATTCTGTTCCACTTTTTTACCCCTACTTTGTCTTGTGTAACACTATGCTCACTCTTTAAGCATTCACAGAGATATTTTGGCCCATTTGACTGTTCTTTCCTTGTTCTCTTGCCCTTTTTTAATGAATGCTCCCACCCTGCTCTTGTCCTACTATTACCTTTATTTTACTGTACACATGATCAACTCTCACCCTGCTTTGCCAAATAAGCATTCACTGACCTCTCGTTTTAATAGTTTATTAGGAGGCAAAAATAGGCAATCCATTATTATAGGTTTAAAAGTTGCATTCTGCCTGATAATACTTTTCTTTTTGTCCTTTTTGAACAGAAGTGCTTTGGGTGTTTGTTGATTTCTTTCTTTTATCTATGCTGGCTTGCGCCCTCCCCCTTACTCTCGCCAACATTCGCAAAATCAGCTTCTATTGATTTTTTCTATCCTGTCCTTCACTGGCCACTACTGCATCTCAAAAAGAGGTTAAACTATTGGATTTCTGTGGGCTCCTCTTTTTTCCCCCTCTCACGTACACATTTGCACTTCTCTCTCTCTCTCTCTCTCTCTCTCTCTCTCTCTCTCTCCCTGTCCATTTCTTATTTTCTTCATCAATTTCTTTCTTCTTTGCTTTTCTCTTTCTGACAGTTGTTTCTGTTTACACTTAAATCCCTGATTCCGTTTCCCTTTGTGCACACTTACTCATCTTGTTTAGCTGTAAAAATTCCTACTTTCCTTAGCACACAAGTCACTTCTTTCTCATACCACTCGGTTGTCCTCTTTACCTCTCCTCTTTGGCTTGCTAAATTGCTGACAGTAGCAGCAATTTGGCCCAACAATGGCCGGCACAGGTATCGATTGGTGCGGCATGAGTAGCCAGAGCAGTCAGTTAGCTCGGCCCTGCTGATTGATTTCAGATGACTCCTGTTATTATTTCTGCTGGCCAGGGACCGGGCGTAGCTACTATTTAAAATGTACATCCACACTCTTCTTCATCCCCTATGGCCTGATCTGTGTGACGCAGGGAGTTATGCGATCACCCTGGAAAATAAACACATAGCGTGTAGACCTTTGCCACATGTAGTGGATTTAAATGTATTACAATAGTTAACATTTGTTATATAAAGTAACAAGAGTTCAGTGTTGAGTCTACATTTAATCTGCACACGTGGACAAAATTGTTGGTACCCTTCGGTCAATGAAAGGAAAACTCACAATGGTCACATAAATAACTTTAATCTGACAAAAGTAATAATTAAAAAAAATTCTATGAATGTTAACCAATGAAAGTCAGACATTGCTTTTCAACCATGCTTCAACATAATTATTAAAAAAAAATAAACTCATGGAACAGGCCTGGACAAAAATTATGGTACCCCTAGAGAATACTGAAAATAATGTGACCAAAGGGACATGTTAATTCAAGGTGTGTCCACTAATTAGCATCACAGGTGTCTACAATCTTGTAATCAGTCAGTGGGCCTATATATAGGGCTCCAGGTAGTCACTGTGTTGTTTGGTGACATGGTATGTACCACACTCAACATGGACCAGAGGAAGCGAAGGAAAGAGTTGTCTCAGGAGATTCGAAAGAAAATTATAGACAAGCATGTTAAAGGTAAAGGCTATAAGACCATTTCCAAGCAGCTAGATGTTCCTGTGACTACAGTTGCACATATTATTCAGAAATTTAAGATCCATGGGACTGTAGCCAACCTCCCTGGACGTGGCCGCAGGAGGAAAATTGATGACAAATCAAAGAGACGGATAATCCGAATGGTAACAAAAGAGCCCAGAACGACTTCTAAAGGGATCCAAGGTGAACTTCATGCTCAAGGAACATCAGTGTCGGATCGCACCATCCGTCGTTGTTTGAGCCAAAGTGGACTACATGGGAGATGACCAAGGAGGACACCATTGTTGAAAACAAATCATAAAAAAGCCAGACTGGAATATGCCAAACTACATGTTGACAAGCCACAAAGCTTCTGGGAGAATGTCCTATGGACAGATGAGACAAAAATGGAACTTTTTGCAAAGGCACATCAGCTCTATGTTCACAGACGGAAAAATGAAGCATATCAAGAAAAGAACACTGTCCCTACTGTGAAACATGGAGGAGGCTCTGTTATGTTCTAGGGCTGCTTTGCTGCATCTGGCACAGGGTGTCTTGAATCTGTGCAGTGTACAATGAAATCTCAAGCCTATCAAGGGATTCTAGAGAGAAATGTGCTGGCCAGTGTCAGAAAGCTGGGTCTCAGTCGCAGGTCATGGGTCTTGCAACTGGACAATGACCCAAGACACACAGCTGAAAACACCTAAGAATGGCTAAGAGGAAAACATTGGACTATTCTAAAGTGGCCTTCTATGAGCCCTGACCTCAATCCTATTGAGCATCTTTGGATGGAGCTGAAACATGCTGTCTGGAAAAGGCAACCTTCAAACCGGAAACAACTGGAGCAGCTTGCTCATGAGGAGTGGGCCAAAATACCTGCAGAGAGGTGCAGAAGTCTCATTGACAGTTACAGGAATCGTTTGATTGCAGTGATTGCCTCAAAAGGTTGTGCAACAAACTATTAAATTAGGGGTACCATCATTTTTGTCCAGGCCTGTTCCATGAGGTAATTTTTTTTTTTTTATAATTCTGTTGAAGCATGGTTGAAAAGCAATGTCTGACATTCATTGGTTAACATTCATAGAATTCTTATTTATTATTACTTTTGTCAGATTAAAGTTATTTCTGTGACCATTGTGAGTTTTTCTTTCATTGACCGAAGGGTACCAACAATTTTGTCCACGTGTGTACATTTAATCAAGCTTCTGTTCAGTAAGCATCAGATCACACAGTCACATATATTCCATCCATCCATCTATGAACTGCTGTAGTCCAACTAGGGACCGTAGAGGCCAATAGTAATTACCATTGTATTTATTCCCATTTTACGGGGCCCTCCGGTCAACATTGACACGCACGTTCAAACACTATGCGTAATTTGGGAATGCCAATTGGTCTAATCTGCATGTCTTTGGACTATGGGAGGAAACCAGAGTACCTGGAGGAAACCCGGCAAGCAAGGGGAGAGCATGCAAACTCTCCAGAACTGCACCAGAAACCAAGATGGGAATCGAACCCTCGACCTTGGAGGTGCAAGACGGCCCTGCTTACCACTACAGCCCTGTGCCGCCTTTGCCCCTTTGTGCCCTTTTCCTCAAGTCCAAAAGAGAAAGGATTTTATTCTTTGCTTAATATGAACATTAGAAGGTGTATAATTAACTCAGAGCTGTGTGCAGTATATTTTGGCCCCATTTTTGCAGTCGTATCCCCAGAAAAACCAGGAGAAAACCAGGATTTGATTCGCAAACTTGCTACTTCACACGACCCAAGACGCTACTTCACAAGTCAGTGCCGTTCCCACACAAATCTCAATCATGGGGAGGGTTGTGTCAGGAAGGGCATCTGGCATAAAACCTGTTTAATTTCTATGGATGATTTGTCATTCCTGGGAATTCACATCAAATATTTATGTCTCCATCCATAAAGAAAGCAACATCAAACAAGATTTTTTTCTGTTGTTAAAGATTTACTTGTTTTTAGTGTGTCCTGTGCAGTGCCACTCATGAAAGGTACATAACAGCTCACCTCTGGGTTCAGTGTTGGTAGTTGAAATGTACAGTAGTCACTCCTTCAGATGAAATCTTTATGATTTCACAAATTGGTGCATGTCTGGTTAAGGAGGTCGTCATTCCATATATACTTATAAGTTTGTGATGGTTGTGAGGATTACTAAGTGTAACCTGTCAGTATTTTTCTCAGTGTTATTAGCAACAGTTTTGACAGATATTTTCACCTAACGTCATAACAGCATGCACGAGACATAATGAGAGAAAAGAATCTTTACCTCAGGAAAGGTAGAGAGGTTTTTTTTTTTCTTTTTTTACTTGTGGAGAGATTAGAGAGAGAGGTTGAGCTTGGTCGGGTAGGAGGTGAGACTAGTGACTAGTGAGTGGATGAGAAAGGGAACTAGAGGGAGCGTATGGGGGGGGGAGGAAGAGCAAAATATGTGTTGTAGAATTTATCTCGCATTTAGTCTCCCAGATTGCTCTTGACAGAAACATCATAAGGGAGCAGGTGGTGGAAGAAGGAGATCCAGAGGTAGAAAGAAAGTGTGATGTATATCTAGTGTGTGTGTTTTTCCTTCCTTGCTCTTTCATCTTAGGTAGAGCATAAATACTCAGATCTGGCCCGAAGCCAGAGATCTTTCAGCACTCTAACCTACTGTATAAACATGGGTTTATAAAGTACAGATTAGATGGTGGACTAAACGGCATTGACAGATCAGGAGCTACAGTCAGAACAATAACCTTTAGTTGCAAAGTTGTTTGACTCTCACTCATCTCTGTTCCAGTTCAAGTGTTACTACAGAACTGCTCAAAAAAAGATATGTCAAAAAAAGACATATCTGTCCTGTTGTTTCCTATTTCTCATCTTCTTTCTCTTTTTCTCATGCATACATTTACTCTAAATACGAACACACATACAATATTCACACCAGGATGCGCTCTCTCTCTCTCTCTCTCTCTCTATGGCTGAAAACAGTTTTAGGCCTGGATGGTGACTTTGATGAATGATGGGTGCCATTTGGGACTGGTTTCTCCATCTGCTTATCCCACCCCTTCTATCCCCCTTTCTTCCATTGTTCTGTTTCAATAATAATTGAAACACAATAACTGACTAGTTAATGGTATGCCTGGACCAAAACGTAATTATAACCTAATCCTCAGTAACCAGAAGGAAATGTTCAGAGCTATGTTTTATATATCCTGTATATTTTTTTGTCCACAAAAAATAATACACACAAGCGTGCACACGCACACGCACGCACACGCACGCGCACACACGCGCACACACGCGCACACGCGCACACACGCGCACATACACGCACACACACACACACATGCTCCACAAGGCACAAGTCTGCTTTTATTGTTTTTAGTGTCTTAGACACACTTGCCTAAAAGGGCAAAGTAAGCATGTGCATTATTTTGTGCGCATTGTGTGTGTGTGTGTGTGTGTGTGTGTGCGTTCGTGTGCGCGTGTGTGTGTAAAGAGAGTGTGGGGATAAATAAAACATGGAGGTCTGTTTAGTGGCATATGGGCTGACCCAGTGTATATTGTGCATTCTGATGAAGTTAAGTCTTTCATTTGGGAAAAGACAGAGAGAGAGAGAGAGAGAGAGAGAGCGAGAGAGAGAGAGCTCTGTTAGGAATATAGTTATCTCAGCATGGTGTATTTACATTTATTGACATGTATGTGTACATTTGCTGTAAACAGCAGCACCGACATAGAAAGAGCAAATGGAAAGTACACACGATCCTATTTCTACCCAGAACACAAGTGGCCTTCAGATATGGCCATGGATTAGAGCTCATCTCCATCACAGACTCTCACCCGCTGAGGTGAACATGAATACATGAATACACGTCACCCATTTCATTCACTCTCTCAGCCGTAAATAAGGACTTTCATGCTACGTGCATATTTCGAAATATACACTCTATATATAGTTACAGTACGAGTCACTGCTATGTCTCGCTATTGTTCATGTTATCACAGATATTGATTTAGTTGTTGATTATTATATCTGGCTCTTGCCCTGTCTAGTCAATGTTGTTTCGTGATCACATAACCACTGCCTGCAAACACACTTGATTTTGCCTTATGTGTTTGTTTTGATGAACATATTGACGAACAAATTGTGAATGAATATACATTGTCTATCCTTTAGCTGGAATTACAGTGTTCTTTTTTTGCACTTTTCATTCATTTTTGGCTGAGACCTTGTGAAAGTCGAACAGCTCTGTAAAATCATCTCCAGCACAAAGCCCAAAGCCCAAAGACTGCTAATGGAGTTAAGTTCGAGCCCCTATTGTGTCCAATTCATACGATTCCTCATGCTTCCAAAACCACTCTTTCACACTAGAATATGCCCCTGACACCAGGGAAGAAAAAGACTATGGATGGAAGTCATAGTCATTTAGTACATTCAGGTCATCAGCTGACTTCATTTAATTGCCACATACCTGTAACATTGCTGAACCTGGACCTGACTAACTAAAGCCCCCCCAGATCATAGCACTGCCCCTAGAGGCTTGTACAGTGCATGATGGGTGCATCGCTTCATGTGCTTCTTGCTTACTCTGATGCACCATCATTTTGGAATAGGGCTCATCAGACCACATGAACTTTTTCCATTGCTCCAACATGCAAACTTTATTCTCCCAACAAACTGATTCCTTTTATTTGCTTAGTCAAGTGGATCTCTTATAGCCACACAGCTGTTTAGTCCCAGTCCTGTGAGATCTTGTCACACTGTGTGTGTAAATGCTCTTACTGCCGATACAAAACATAGCTGTGATATCTACTGCCAACGATGCAACTTCGAAAAAAGCAAGCGTTTAACAAGCGTTTAAGTGATCTCCGAACATGTAATCGTTCATTATTTTTTTCCTTCCAGGTTTTAATAACATGTTGGACAGTTCTTAACCCATTTCCAGTCATTTCAGCAATCTCCTTCACCGTTTCCTTTGCAAGAAGCAGATCATTAGAGTACAGCATTTTTTTTTCACGGCCATGGGATTCATTATCTGAAATTGTTGTTTAAGAAATGAGAAGCTGCTCACTGTATCAGTTAGGGTTAAAATAATTGGTTCCAGTTGGAACACATTAATCACTGCAGTAATTATCCAACCAAACTCTAAGTATTTGCTTATTTAAATCCAAATGCTGACTTTTTTAGGCATTCAGTGTACTATAAAGCCATCATGAACAGGGCACACACATGCGCACATATACACACACATGCGCGCACACACACATCCCTATCCCTAGGTGAATAGGTGGGTGGCCTGCAATCCCTATTTAATGAAGGCCATATTTTATAGCATGGAGGGGGAGCTGTATTACTTTTATTATTTTTATTCGGATCACAGTGCGGCCTATGCAACTTCAAACACTCTCACAGGAGTCGTCTGAAAAGATCCATTTATTGCAGGGGGAGTCTGTAAAAAAAAAAAGAAAAAAAAAAGGAATAATTACAAGAGCACATGCTAATTCTAATGTGTTGAGAGAGGGAAAGAGAAAGACCTAGAACAACTAAGTGCTTATTTCCATTGTCAAGAATACAGGCCTGGTTGCATCTCTTTAAGTTCTCATCACTTCTACTTCAGTTCCTCTATTGATCTGCAAAGCAGGGTCAAGTGGATAGAAAAGACTTGGAGCCATTTTTCTGGTTTGTCTTTTTAAAAACTGTTGTCCTCTTATAGCGATAAACATGTTCTAAGCTCCCAGACGGCACCAGTCAAAGGTTTGGATTTATTTTCTACATTCTAGAACAAGACTGAACTTCCTTTAATGACGTATAAGGCATTAGGTAATTAAACAACAACAACAGTCAGTTGTTATTTTAAGACACAAAGGTCAACTGTTCCGGAATAGTTTGTGCAAGAACCGCATTGTCAAGTGCATTTGCAAAACCCATCAAACCCATCAGGCATTATGAAAGCTTTACAGAGCATAACTACAAAAAGTCAAAAAGTGAATATTTGTAAATATGTAAATACTACTTATATTCTGTATGAAAAATAAAAACATCAACGTTGGAACATTTTTCAAATAGAAGCCACATTATCTCGCAGGAAGCTATCAGCTAAATATTTGCGTGCTATGACTAAAGCATGAGCAGAGCAGCAATTTAATTCCATTCTTCTTCAAAGTCAGACTTATTGAATGTCATCTTTGAAGAATTAATAATTATTGAGATGTCCACCTACTCCATCAAATATATGATATTCATCAGTCTGTTTGTCAGCCGTTGGCCTCCTTATCATAGCTGTGCTTGGCAGTGTTAGCACTATAATTAGCCACTTAATTAGTAAAGGGATCTTGACTGACAGTTTGGAGTCAGTGACTCACGCTCCTGATGACTGTGTGCGCACGTGTGTGTGCGCACGTGTGTGTGTGTGCGTGTGCCTATTGGACATATGCATTACTCCTAGGGGCAAAGCATTTCGACTCCCCATAATCTCCACCGCAACTGAGCTTTCTTTGGGTATTTTTAATCAATCCGCATATGCTAGTGGTGGAATTAGTTATGCCAGATTATGAACGTTAGTCTGTCCCAAAGAAACACACCTCAGTCCGCTACCTCAGGCTCAGCTCTACTGTAAGAACTGTAACCTCATTATTTCAATCACTACAGGCAGCTTGGGCTAATAATCCTTGCCAGAAAGAAATAACAAATTACTGCTAAATGTAATAATTAGCCATGTGTAAAGAGATGTGACATGGAGGATAATCTGTGACTTGAAGTTATTTCCAAACCCAATGTGTAGATGATATCGCTGCACAGTTTCTTAAAAAGATAGCAAAACAATTTAGCGCTGTGTAAATTTAATCACTTACATTATTAAAGATAATAATATAATTGTACTGTATGTATAAATCCTTAGTTTGTATAAGGATAAATACATTGAATTAATATGAAAAAAATGAGAGACTGGAATATGTGCTTGTCTTGCAATAAGACAACAAAAACAAAACTAAAAGAGCCTTAACTATCTTAGCTAATTTTAATTCATCTGTCCACAATCCTGTGCAAAAGTTAGTGCCCTCCTTTCAAAGTGGGTCTTGGTATTAGGAAAATACAATCTCAGACAAGCACCAACATCTAATGTTTTTCACTGTGCCATTATTTATTTAACTAAGTCAAGCCAAAAAAGAAAAAAAAAAAACATGCAGGCAATAATAAGTACCCTCTTGGTGCTTCCATGAGATTTAAGAGAGTAAGTTGCAGTTGTAAGTTGCTTTTCATCAGCCCTTGATTAATTGATCATGCACAGTTGTGCAGACTCTATAAAAGCAGAAGTTTTGGCAGTTTGCTGGTCTGGAGCATTCAATGCCACTATGGTGAGACATAATCAGTGGTCTTAGGTTTATAAAATCATTTCCAATCAATTTGGAGTTTAGCAATTTAAGATTATTCACAAATGGAAAACGGACAGCTGCCAGTCATTTCAAGAGTGTCCCAGCACATTCACCCCAAGGTCAGACTCTGCAATACTCAGAGGAATAACAATAATAAAAAAGCTCCACTTCAGGCCCTATAGGACTTATTGAGCATGTTAAATGTTAAAGTCCATGACGGCACAATTAGAAGAAGACAGAGCAAATACGGGTTGCTTAGAAGGGTTGTTACAGTAGGAGAAAACGAACATGGAAACACAACGTAGGTTTGCAAAACTGCATCAGAAGAAACATCTAGGCATTTGGCAGACGCCTTTATCCAGAGCGACTTACATTTTTTTAAATCTCATTATACATCTGAGCTGTTGGGGTTACGGGCCTTGCTCAAGGGCCGGATAACTTGGTGGTTGTGGGACTTGAACCTGGGACCTTCCGAACTGTAGTCCAATGCCTTAACCACTGAGCTACCCCTGAAACCACAAGACTTCCGAAACAATGTTCTATGAACAGATGAGGCCAAAGCGAATATGCTTGGCTTCAATGCCCAGCGTAATGTTTGGTGAAAACCAAACAACATTTCGGCTGAAATTTTGGTTGTTAAACATGGCAGTGGAGGGGGGATGATTTGGGCTTGCTCTAAAGCCACAGGACCTAGGGTCCTTGCAATCAAGGAGTTGACCATGAACTTCTGTGTACCAGAGTATTCTAGAGGGAGAAGCGAAGCCATCTGTCCGATAGGCAAAACGTCGAAGTTGGACTATGATCCAAAGCACACCAGTGAATTTACATCGGAATGGGTGAAGAATAAAGATTTTGGAAGTCGAGACGTCAACCCAACAGAAATGCTGTGGTGGGAACTTAAGAGAGCTGACCTGAAGCAATGTTGTATAAAGGAATGGAAAGTCATAGAGGAAAAAAAAAAATTTTATTAAAAAGGGGACACTAACTTTTACACATCCATCCATCCATCCTCACATACATACCAACCTTTTAATGTAGTGCTTACTTTAATGTGTACTGCGATCTCAGGGAGTTTTTCCTGTCGCAGGCGTCCTCGGCTTGCTCATCAGGGAAAGTCTTATCATTTAGATTCATACACATTCACATTTCATACAAACCTAAAGAATTCTTTTGATTGTGGAAAGCTGCTTTCGACAATGTCAATTGTTAAAAACACTATACAAATAACATTTAATTGAACCGAATTGAATTAATGTAGTGAGTTTAACATGATTATAAGGTTAGTTCATCCTCTCTAAATGTATGATTAATGCAACCTTTCTCAATGTTTCAGGCTCACTTACTGTTTTTTTTAAGCCAACATTAACGATTCAGTTTTCTCAATTATTCATCCATGCACCTTGAGCTGAAGATTCCTGCACCCAGGCCAGAAATAGACACACATGACAACACAACACACATGCACTTACAGATCTCTGACACTCAGACACTACAATTTAATAGATTTACAATTTAATTGACGTAATCTCACTACAGATGCACAAAAACACACATACTGTACACGCACATGCCGGCTCTGCATCCGGCCTGTAGCATTCTTAATTTTCACAGTATGTAAATGTCTATTTTAGTGCTTACTCTGCTGGCTTCATATCAGCAACACTGACATTTTCACCTCTTTAACAAAGAACATCAAAAAAAAAAAAAAAAAAACATTCCAAGCCTGTCAATAGTGCATCACTGAAGTCACACTAATTTTTACACTGACCAAGTGTGCCTTCATCTGCAATTTTTTACCCTTCTACCCACCACATCAAAGGTCAGGATCTAACTCTGTTGATTTGGTATTAAAATGAATAAAGGTGACCTTGTCTAAATTAATAAGTCAGTGGTGAAACATGCTTTCAACATTCAGAAAGGTTATAGAAAGGTTAACCTTCAAGTGCAGGATCAGCGCAGAGAGAGAGAGAGAGAGAGAGAGATGCTCCCCCTTCTTTGTTCCTTCCCTAAAACACGTTTGTTCACAGGACAAATGAGCTCCTTTTATAGCCCATCTGTGTCATGGGTCAGTGTGTTGTGCATTCTGCTCACTACAGTTGTAGAGAGAGGTTATTTGAGTTACCGTAGCCTTCCTGTCAGCTCAAATCTGCTCATTCTCCTCTGACTGCTCTCATCAACAAGGCATTTCCTCCTACTGCTGCTTTTTGGATGTTTTTTGTTCTTTGTAAACTCTAGAGACTGTTGTGTATAACCCAGGAGATCAGCAGTTATTGAAATAGTTAAAACAGCCTGATTGTTATCCAACTTCATGCTGGATAATTGCCTGAATGTGAAGGGGAAAGGGGGACATTCCTTTTAAAGTGGCTGGTGCATGTGTTTCTGCCACAAAACACAATATTTATTAACGATGACTTTAGTTTCTGTATTTTTAGCTTAAGAGGTCCTTTTCCTTTTCCAATCCTTGTTTGTAGGATCTTGTGCTGACTGATGCTTCCATTTCTGCTTCGTTGTTCTTTATTCTGTTGTCAGATATTCTACAGTAATCAAATGCACCTCTCTCTCTCTCTCTCTCTCTCTCGCTATTGGAGTGGATCAGTCAAATTATAGAGTGGCAAAACTAATTCAGTGCCCTGGGGCCGGTGGAGCTGCCACTTCCCATCAGCCCCGCCGCCAGTCAGTGCCTGACTGTTTTCATTCAGGTCCTCTTGTTTCATTTATTATGGCTATTGGAGCTAATCCTACCAGTGAAGCCCCGGCCGGCCCACCTGTCACTATTGTTTCTTCTTTATGACTTGGCCAGTGCCTTCAGCACCTGATCTGTACTAGTCCTCCATTCTCATCCTCCTTCTCTTCCTACTCTACCCCCCTGCTGTTCATGATGGACGTGAGATGTTCGAGAGAGAGAGAGAGAGAGAGAGAGAGAGAGAGATCATCAATCACATGTGGACAGTGATGGTCCTTGCTAATGTTTTAACCAAAGTTTAAATTGAGTTAAATTAGCAAGTGCTTAGTATCACTTAATTTATTTATTTTATCAGTAGGGATCAAAAAAGGAAGCAATGACCTTGCCTTTTTTCTGGACAGTTGACTAACATTGAGAGCTTAATTAGGTATTGAGTTTTCCGTGTGATAGGAGTGTATGTTGGAGTTCAGCAGTTACTTTGCTGTTTTACAGTGCAGTATACTCTTCTTGTGCGAGAGAGAGTTGTGGGGTCGTTACTCACTCGCTCACTCACTTACTCAATCATCAATGAGTGGTGGTGGGGAGCCTGGAGCCTATCCTAGGAGATATTGGACACGAGACGGGGTACACCCTGGACAGGGTGCCAATCCATCGCAGGGCACATGCATACACATACTTTATCACACACTACGGCCAATTTGTGAACACCAATTAGTCTAACCTGCATGTCTTTGGACTGTGGGAGGAAACTGGAGTAACCGGAGGAAACCCACCAACACGGGGAGAACATGCAAACTCCATGCACACAGAGACAAGAATCGAACCTGGCCTGGAGTTGAACCCGGAGCCTAGAGGTGCAGGGCGACAGTGCTAACCACTAAGCTACCGTGCCGCCGGTCTGTCTTTAATACGCTTTCCATTGTTCTTTTAATTAATTGCATTAAAAAGGCTGTCTCACTACCACCAGCTCTAGATATGTGGCATTACAGGAACAATCACTTTACTATATTGATGGACAAAATAAAATAGCCTATGGAACTTTATCTTGCGTTTATATAGCTTCCGGACCTGGTGTTTTTTTTTCTTCTCACATTTCTCAATACTCTGTGTTTATACTGTAGTTAGCTGGGTTTATTTCTGCTTAAATTCGCTAATAGTTTTTAGCTATAGATTTTTGTGATGGACCTGGAGCCTGTCCCAGGAGCACTGAATGCAAGGCAGGAGAATAACAGGCACTGTGAACATTCACATGTAGAGGCAATTAAAGTACAGTCCCATCCAAAAGGGGAACGGTTAAGCCTATGGGTTACTGATTCAACAGGTTGGGGACTCTAAGCTATCAGCGATAGGACCTTAACCCTATTTGCTCAAGGGCGCTGATCATGGTTGACCCTGCGCTCTGACCCCAGCTTTCTAACAAAATTTAATCATTGTAAAGTTTTTATCCATTATTTTAAAACCAACAAGTGAAGCACATAACGTTTGTGTGATACATGCTTTCCCTTAATAGGTAAAATATATTTTTGAAGAGATTGTTTAGAATAAATATAATTATCATCAAAGCGCAGCGAATCTACTCAGGATCATAGAATAACTCTATATATTTTTCTGAATCTTTGCATGTTCCTCAGACTGGTGCTGGTGGTAGCATCAGTTCCTGTGGGCTTCCTAAAGCTTTACACATTATAATTAATCCTTACTCGTAAGTACTCATTATCATGCTTTGCGGCTGTTGCACCGTGTTTGCTGTGTGTCACACCCTAGAGTGGAAATTTTGTCTACAACTGTGAAACACTGTTTCAGTAATTAAAGAATATGATGAGAGGCACCTTGAAATGTATTAAGGAAAGGACGGGGGTGGAAATTGAGAAATGTGGTCTGTTTTTTTTTTTTTTGTGTTTTTTTTTTTTAGAGAGAGAGAATGCGGAATGATAGAGTGTGGGGAAGTACAGAAGAGTGGAGGAGTGAGAAAGATGACATGAGAGGAGAGAGATGAGAAAGTGTGTAAAGGCAGTGGGGAGGGTATGCAGGAGAGAGAGAGAGAGAGAGAGAGAGAGGAAAAGTGCTCTCCACTAACTTTCTGCCCAGTGAGCAGTGCCTCTTTACTCTTTGAACACTTGGCCCATTTATTTTTGCTAAGTTGTGAGATTCTGAGTCAGCCCGAGAGGACTCTAGTGGCTCTTTCCATGAAACATTAACGAGTTCCTGGGGTTAAAGGGATGCCTAGAAATCATTGCTGATTGCAATTCTGATTGCTAGTGTGTGTGTGTGTGTGTGGTGTACATACTGTATATATGCTACCATAGGTTTAAGAGCACTCCTCACAAATTGTGTATATTCTATATTCTACACTTACTCAAAGAGTAGCGCGCGCACACACACACACACACACACACACACACACACACACACACGCAGAGTCTTGATGCCAGATTATTAATTGACTGTCTCTACCACCCACCACCCAGAGCTCCTTTAGGGCCAGTGTTGATGACACGTACAGATCAGAACGCCTACAGACCAAACACTAGAATTCAATCCCACCACTTCATCTTCACCCTGCCCACTCCACTCACACTTACAGAGATTATTCACTTCTGTTACATTAATAAATGCTCTCTTATCCCTTATCCTGCTCCCTAATAAACGGCATGCAGGATAAAATAGAAATTGGTGAATACTTAAACTGAAAGTTGTAAAAGCAGATTATCTTAGTTTAAACCTACAGATGTACAGGTACAGTATGTCACTTTATAGATCTTGAGTCGCTGTACTGTATTGCTTGATATGCAAAGTTCACTTCACAAGTGGGAAGATATTATTTTGGTAGTGTTGTGGTTGTGTATGTACAGTACCATACTCACACAGAACTAGGGCTTTAATGTGTGTGTGAGAGGGAGAGAGTGTACCTCATGCATATTAAAACAGTATGTTTTTGGGAAAGCATCCTTGCAAGGGGGTATTTCTGATCTCTTGTGCGCTTAAAATTAACTAGAAAAAATCAGGAGACACATTCAGCTCCCCTTAAAGTCAGGGTTTGCTTTTTGGATTCTTTAGAATATTTCCTGCTTTCATACTGCTGGTTCAATTTATTATTTTTTATATTAATGTGGGTGGGTTTTCAGCAATGCCTAGGTGGGATTTGTCAGTCTTGTTGTACTTATTGGCAGATTTTGTGTGCATACCATGACACGCTCTGTCTCAGTTGGACGTACATGTATCTGCCACAACATTTAAACCATTAACACGAAAAAAAAAAAACAAAAAAAAAAACTTGGTTTTGGGTTCCCCTTGTGCCGCCCCTTGTGGGCAGCTCGGGCCTCTTGGGGAGTGACTACGCAGGGCCTCTGGGGTGTGCTGTGGTGTTTGGCACCGCGATGTTGGAAGGATACCCCCTTCTGCTGTGTGTGCATATCTCTTTGCATATCCATGTCCGTGTGTGTGTAAGGGAGAGAGAGGGAGAGAGAGAGAGAGAGTAGAAGTTCATCTTGAGTTATTAACAGCAGATTCCATATTAGTACCTAGTTTCATTAAAAGTAATTACAGAGTCCTGTCTCTGCTGCACCATCACTCAGAAACAACTCATCCTCTTACTCCAACTGTGAAGAACTATTAGCCAAGAGGTGCTGAGGTGAGACCCGACAGTGGGTTTGGACACATTCTTCGTCTGAGTAAATGCAGAAATTACTGTAGGAATTCTAAAAAGACAAACTATCAAAAGAATTCTATTCATCAACTTGGAATCAAATTCTATATAATGTTAAAATTGTTCAAATAAAATTTGATGTTGCATAAATGATATTATAATAATTATTATACATTATTTGACTAAGAAAAAAAAATCATTCAATCACATTTATCTTTGATTACAAAACACATTGTGGTGGCCAGTTCATGTGTGAAAATGATCCCTCATGCTCCCAGATGCTCCACTCTTTTACTATTTAAGTCCTGGACTGTGCCTGTGCCATCAGGGGGGGAAATCTATTGATGTGATGAGCCTGGTCATTCAGTGCCAGTAATTTCAAATCTCCTTAGTGGTTTTCATTGCTTGATGCAGCTCAATAATTTGACCCTTCTGAAATTGTGACTTTTTGTGGCCAGAAAGTGTATAAACGTTTCAAAAGGGAAAAATTCTAGCTGGGTTCCTCTCTCATGCTTGCTCTTGAGTTAATGATGCAAAGCTCTAAAATCGAAGGGGGAGAACAAGGCTTTAAACATAAAAATTAAACTACTGAAATACGTGTCATTTTCAACATGTTATTTTAATCTATTTATCTAATTGAGATCACTTAATACTGAGCCTTAAAGGAATATATACCCAGACGTGCTTTAAGCACGTACTGTATATACAGTCCGAAGATACCTCTGATTCTACTGTTACCAGGCATGTGATGTACAGTATAGTACATGGCTCAGCCTGGCTGTGTGAGGAACAAGACAAGATTTCTAAACACCACCAGCACGGCCTTTCTGACTTTGTGTTGCAGTTAAATGTATCGTTTAATATTTTGTATTCTGATACTTTTACTCTATATTATAATGTTATGTACAATCTAAATTCAGTTATATTCTGCTAACCCTTAACCCAAATTGTACAATGTATGTACTCCATCCTCCAGTTTATTGCACAATATCCCTGGTAATGGGCCAGAAATAATAGTTCCCTTTCTTTCAGGGTTTTATTCATTTTCTCCTAGCATGCCCCATTTCTTGCTCTCTCTCTATTCGCATTTGCCGACGCTGAATGTTATGAGGGTTCAGTTTCACCTGCCGGCCGGCCCCTCTTTGTTGGGTATGCATTCTATTTTTATTCAGAAATACCAGAGCTGCAGTAAATACAATATTACGCTCTTCTCTCTTATTCTCTTTTCCTCCTTTCATTTTTGTCCTTTCCACTGTCTCAGTTTACATACAAAAAGTACATTTGGGTGGTTATATTTACACTTTAAAGACTAAAAAGGAAAACTGGCCTGTCCCATCTCTTTTTCTCTGTTTCATTCTGTATTGGGTACAAATCTGATACTTTACTTGTCCCTGAGACAAAGTGAAAAGGAACACTTACACACCCACTATCCATCCCCAAAGAAAAAGAGAAATGCAGAATTCAACACTGTGTTGAGTGTGCAAGAAACAGAAGGCTTGGATGACTGTCCATTCATGTGTTCACAACCAACCCTTTTTTCTTCCGCCTCTTTTACTCTTTTCTACCATTATCTGCCCATTTTAATATCCTGGCCTTTTTCCCATTCACATACCAGTGGACTATATATATGCATTATTTATTTACCTAATTATTATTATCATTATTTTCTTTTTTTTTTCTTTTCAGGAAAATGACAATAAAAAAATCTGAGCTTTTATTTGTGTTGCGCTTTGAATGACTTAATAGTATGATATACAGTTAGAAAAAAAACATTTTCACAAGGAGAAATATATATATATATATATATATATATATATATAAAATTAAAGGAGAAAACTTTCCTTTCCATTGTCTATACTGCTTATCATGTCAGGACCATGGGGGCCTGGAGCCTGTTCCATAAGGGCACGAGGTAGGGAACACACTAGATGGGATGGCAACACATTGCACAACACACGCATGCATTCACCCATATACACTCAAACTCTCTCTCACTCACACACAACCACACACACACACACACACACACACACACACACACACACACACGCACGCACAAAGCTTTCTGTGTATTTTTCGATAGTTCGAGTGGTTACATTGGCTCTGGAACGGTTCCTAAAACCAGCAGGGGTAGTGGAGTCAAAGTTGAACTTTTTAACCTCCATGAAAGGATGTATTTTTTTTATTGTAATACCACAGATGCGTCCTACTAGGTATAAATTAAAATCATTAATAATTACATGCTTATATTTTTCTTAAGTGTAAGTGTATGACAGAACTGTGTTTCTCAAATGAAAAAAACATGTTACTTATTAAGAAATTTACTGCAGCGCAGTCTTTTGTGGGAAATTATTTGGATTCCCACAAATCCATGTAATAAGTGTGCTTTGTTCTATTTTATTTGTCATGACTTTCTCCTTAATTGTCATCGTAGCAGCAAAGAATGCAGATCTACACTACCTATCAGCCCCAGCATGTCCTATGTCACACTAATCACTCTCACCTGTGTCTTGTTCTACCTTATTAGCACCACTATTTAAGTGCTAGTTTTTCATTTTCTCACACTTAAGCATTTGTTGTAGCTGCTGTTGTTGGTGTCTCATTATCATTTACAGTCTGCAGGGTGCTTACCTCATATCCACAGTTCACGAATAATAAATAGTCTGCAGTTGCATCTGCTTCCTATAGGCGTTCCATGACATTAGGACTCGGAAGGAAGTGAGATGTCTGAAAGCAGCATTGTCAGCTGGTGCATACCTTGCTCACTTTTGACCCCAAGAAGCAGCAATTTCATTAATGCTGCAAAGACACACAAAAAAGCCTACTCACCAACCTGCCAAAAGCAGTGACCCTTTGAAAGCTGAAATCAATCTACTGATATAACACTCACTTGGAGATCAAAAGATGCTCCTTTAGACCTTTTTACCTCTAGAACCCGCATCTTGTAACACATTTTAATTAAATCGGACATTGTTGACCAGGTTTGAGGGAAGAGAGGGGCTGATTCAATAACGTCACACAAAAGGAATCCAAACTACTCATATTTGACCACTCTGATATACACACACTGCACACACGCAGACCTTAAAACCCCAAAAGTCCTTTCTCATATCTTCACAAAATGTGTTATTAGGTTTAGCTGAGATGAAGCTGCCAGGTTCAAGAAACAGGATGGGCCCGTAAACCCCTATCAGAGCCTGGTGTTCTCAGCTCATCTGTTGAGTGTCAAAGACCTCTAGTGTTCAAAAACAGGAGTTTAAAGGTGTGAGACTCTGAAGGGCCATGTTAAAGGCAAACAATAAGCAGTCGGTTTGTCCAACCTCAACGCAAACTGCTCTCGGCTTTCAAGTGCCTGCTCCCATTTCTGTGGGTCACGACTTCCCTCAAACGTCAGTTACCGTTGCACATGCTGTTTGATCTCCAGGCTTTCTCCTCCAGAAGCGTGAGATAATGCGTCTATTGTCTTTTTTTGCCCGTCTGTCTTTTTTCCTGTCTGCTGGCGATTCACCTACATCATGTGCCGTATTGGTCACTAGCCTTGTTTGCAAGTGTTTTTTTTGTGTGTACATACAGGAGAATGACTTAGCTTGAATTTGAAAGTAACTGAAACACAGCACAAACTTACAAAGAACATTCGACTGCTGAGGGAAAACACTGGCCTACGAGCAATATAGCTTTATGGTTTTTGTCCATATACATGTGCGAAGCATGGTTCTGCTCCCACCTGTGTGTTAAACTAGAAATCATTTCATTAGAAGTATTTGCTTTAAGAGCGTTCCATGCTTCTGCCTTTTCTCTGTGGTCATTCCCCACATTGTTTAAGGAGCACTGAGCTTTGCTTTCATGTTCCCTTTGCAAAAAAAAAAAAGGACAAAAATGAATAAAAGTGTGCCACCCAAGCTCAACTCCAAAAAAAAAAAAAAAAAAAACCCCAGTTCTTTTCTCTGTACTATGGCACGTATTCCGGAGGCGATACTCTTAATGAATTAGATCAAGGTGACATCCATTCTGAACCTGGGGACAAAAAAAAATAGTTGAAGGACATAAGCTTTCACTTTCTTTTTTCCACCAGAATAGGTTGTAAAGAAGTTAGTAGCATAGTGCAAGGAAGACCCTGCAACGTCACTTAATGAATCACTTAATGCAGCCCCTCTATTGTTTAATTGAATTAATTAGGGGCTTAATTGAGCTGAGTGATGATGGCTTCTGGGGTTGTGGAGTCCTTGATGAGCTTGAAGGTAGGGCTAGGAAGTGTGTAAGAGTGGGGAAGTCCTCCTGGGACACACACACACACACACACACACACATAGACAGGAGTCCAATGAACATTAAGTCAGTGGGAGAAAGTCTCCCCATTTTTGTCCACAGAAGAAGGTTTTGTTTGTGCTCAGACGCTTCGAGTGCTACTCACAGCATTGAAACTAATCACATACTGGCAAAACACAAACCCTGAACTGTAGATATCACAAAGTATTCTGTGATTGCAGTCATGTGAATGCAGTTTGCTGATGTGTGTGCGTGTGTGTGTGTGTGTGTTTCCAGGTCTGACAGCAGCAGCGATGGCGGAGGCAATGAAGCTGCAGAAGATGAAGTTGATGGCCATGAACAGCATCCATGGAGCAAGCAGTCAGAATGGCACAGAGTCTGAAAATGAAGAACTCAACTCCAATGCAGGTCAGACTTCTGAACGAACACACACACACACACACACACACACACACACACACACACACACACACACACACACACACACACTTGCAGTAGTATTTTGTTCTTTCTGTGAGGATAACCACCAAAAAGAGTAACTTGCCATTCAATACATTAATATTGCATGGCAAGTTAATATTGCAACTTAACAGACAGTACAGTATCTGCATACATGTTTGACTTGAACTGTACTAATTGCAGTTTTGAGAAGGTGGTAGAGTTATCAGTAATCTTGGCCAGATAATTAAACTAAGATGCAATGTGTTTTGTAGACGTTGACCGGTATGGGTTTCTCCATATCAGGGCAGCTGATGGCCAATCAGTATATTACAGTACTGTATGTTGATTTCTTTTTTTCCCTTCATCTGATAAAATATAGGTTTAATAATATTAATAAATACTATACAGAAGTGCTTAACATTAATTTAAGATGCCAATTATTTTGGTTGGTATTAATTAAAAGTTGTTCATCCTATAGTTGCATTATTCCATGTACAATATAACACACTATATTATTCTGTCCTAGTGAGTGAGGTAGGTTGCTCCTACTGTACTTTGACAGATAGCTAACAGTTCTGTTCAATAACCACCCAGGAAGCAGCTCTCCAAGGCCACTGTATGTTCACATTACCAGCCTGAAATAACTTGATTTTTTACGCTAAAGTGAGACAGATCTGATTTTAGGGCTGTCTGAATGCACAAATCGGATGTGGTCCTAGATCGGCTACATATCTGATACGAGGTCATGTGACTTGAGAACAGGCAGATCAGAATTCATGGGCCGTTTGTACTCTGTGTAGAGTGCTGACGTCATCAGTCACTAAGGGCATCACAGGGATTTCATGGCAGTGCTAGCAATAACTGCTAAAACAAGGCATCTGGAGTTCTTCCTTTTTTTGGGACCTCAACAAATACAGCATAATAACTGCTTGCTGACATCACATCCATTGTGCTAAATGAATGAGTGGTTGCACAAACTCATGGCATATTTGAACCCAGATGGCGCGATAAGTAACTTGCAGTTATGATGTGAACATGTCGTAACATGCAAATTCGGTCTGACCAAAAAAAATTTAATTGAAGGTGGCTTTTAATGTCAACATAGCCTTAAAATAATTATTGAGATATATTCTGCAATGGTACGTCGTCGTACAAATTTAATCCGTCGAAATTTCGTATTGTGAATTTTCCTATAAGGAATAATGTAAATGCAGATAATCCATTCCAGCCACCCAAACATATTACCAATATTACAGATTTCCAACACTATAATCATATTTTTGCACATAAAAACAATCAAAACATTTAGAAAAGACATGTAACTGAAGTAAAAATTAGCCATATGATAAAACTGAAAAGTTGGCATATCTGTATGCCAACATTGAAGACGTTTTTGAAACAATTATTTGGGGGGTGGGGGGGGGGGGGGGTGGAATTTTTGTCTGTCTGTTTATCTGTTTGTTTGTGCATGCATCACGTAAAAACTACTGCACAAATTTGAATGGGCTTTAATAAGTTGAGGTAACATACAGTATAGCCATTTTTTTTTTTTATCATAATTGACCCACAGGAAGAGAAGATCTGCTACTTTGAAATTTAAATGGTAAAGCCCTTATATCATCCAAAAATTTACCTTGGAAAAATCATTAGTTCCTCTCAAAATTCAACTGTTGTACAAACTATTGTATTGCTGTACCTATTTTATAATATACGCGTTTATGTGTGCATTTGAAATCTTGATCTCACACTTTCATTCTTCACGGTAACACATACAAATTTTAGTTCATTCTAAAATTCAACAGATGGCGTTGTACATTTTTTAAAACATGATTATGAGTGTTAAATTCCACACACGGTGCTTCAAAAATGAAACTGAAGGTTGCTGTATTCCTTGCTGCCGTGCCATTCTTGGGACCCGTGGTACTACTGTATGTTTTCACTAAATATTGCACAAAATGCAACAAAAAAAAATGAATTTGTTTCGCCTGGCTCCCGGATGTACACGCAACTTTGTTTAGTCAGATCGCTATCATCGTATGTTGAAAATGCATTGCAAAATTTCAGTTCTTAACATGAAAATTAAGGCAGGGTGTTCGTATGCAGGGGTACCACTGTATGCATTTCAGGGAAAGTAAAGGAGAAGAACAACAGTTTTTTTTTTTTTTTTTAGTTTTAATTTCCCTTCTTTTCCAAATGACAAGAGGATTGCCATGACCTCGCTCTCAATGTTATTCCGGTGTATTTTTAGAGTAGACACTCGCGCCAATGACTATAAATTCTCTTAAGCAACAAAAACACATCAAATGCTTGCAAACTTTTTGTCACCTCGCTGTTTGTCAGCAGCTGGTAAAAGAGCTTTAGATCTACTGGTGAGGGAGAAAATGGAAGCCATGCGGTGTGTTTAATTTGATGCATGCATTTTATACATACATTACTAAATGTTTATGAACTACATAATGTTTAAAATTGAATTTACATAAATGTTAGGGTACTTTTATATATTATATTTGTTGTATTTTATACTGACGCTAGCTAGCAACAAAGCCTGCTTAATCGTACAGTACCATTGTAAATGAGTAATAAGATGACTATTGATGTAATTAAATACTGCACTGCTTTAGTGTGGTTCATGTTCCACTGCTGTCGAAGTGACTGGAATTGTTTTATACTTCACTTAGGAAATATATCCTGTATATATATCTCTCTCTCGCTCGCTCGCTCTCTCTCTCTCTCTCTTTCTCGCTCTCTCGCTCTTTTGTGAGCCAGTTGAATCAATCAGCACAATTTAATCAGTTTCATCCTACAATCCATCACAATTCATATGAGACAAATTTTCCTTCTTCGTCCTGCCAGTCAATCACAATTACATCAGTGGCATTAAGGGTCAAAATGAAATGAACAGACCACTGGTGTGTGGAGACACGTTAAAGGTTTAGAGTGAATTAGAGGAGATGCTGCACATAAAAGAGAATAAAGCGCGCACACACACACACACACACACACACACACACACACACGCACACAGAGGAGTTTTAACCTTGTCTTCCTCTTGCTTTAGTATTTTAGACATACTTTATTGGGACTAATGCCATCCTTAATGTTCGCCACCTGACTGCGCATTTAGATTGTTATGTTACCAACAATGCGTGCGCGCGCACACACACACACACACACACACACAGTGTCAGTGTGTCATGCTTTCAAACGCTCACTCACTCACTTATTGTCTATACTGCTTTATCCTGTGTACAGGGTTGCGGGGGGCCTGGAGCCTATCCCAGGAGACTTGGGGCACAAGGCAGGGTTACACCCTGGGTGCCAGTCTATCTCAGGGCACACACACACACACACACACACACACACACACACACACACACTATAGGCAATTTGGGAACACCATCGACCCTGGAGATGCAAGGCGGCAGTGTTAACCACAAAGCTGCCCAGAAGCAACCAATATAAACATAACCATTCATTTCTTTTCTGACTTTATACTTCACACAGACAATGACGTAATCTCAAATCTCAAATTGTCTGTACATTCTCAATAACAATTACGATTAGATAGTATGAAGTAAATAGAATTATGATTCAGATGACTTGATATGAAAATAGCAATTCTTTGCTAAAGTTCTGAAATGCGTTGGAATTTGAGCTGTATTTTGATTTAAAACCTGAATGTAGAGAGGAGACCATCACAATACTGTTAAAGTGCATCTGCTGTACAGTATCACAAAGGCATGTGAAAATAACTAATGTAAATGATTTTATTTATTAAAATGTACAAATGTGGATGTTGCATGCACAGTATTCAGTAATGTAGTTCAATTTCTGCTGTATAACATTTTGCCTATTGATGTCCTGTGGAATTTGTGATTCTATCATCTTGATTATCGTGGAGAGAGGATAAATATGATTGTTAGAGGAAAAAGAAGCATCCAGTGGCTTCAAGTGAAAAAGGTGATAAAGAAGATGAAGTCTTGTTTGCAGATGTCAGCACTGTGCATGTCGACCAGCGTGAATCACAAGAAGCATGGGAGCATAATGTAATGAAAGAGAGGTGTGTGTGTGTGTGTGTGTGTGTGTGTGTGTGTGTGTGTGTGTGTGTGTGTGTGTGTGTGAGCATGTTTTTAGCTCATAGTGGGGATGTAATGTGTCCACAATGATACAGACATGACCGTGTTTAGCTTGTGTGGATGAGCTTAGCAGTGTAGTCACAGCCTTTACTAACCCTTGACTTGCTCGTAGTGTAGGTATATCCTGGTGCTTTGTTGTAGGTTTGAGAGATGGTGTGTGAGTGTGTGTTCGAGTGGATGTGTATCAGAGGGGAATCTGCCTGGAATCTGATCTAGCATCTCAAGTTAAACAAACACCCTCAATAGCTCGGTGGTCGTCTGTGACCCTTGGCTCCTTCTTTTGCATTCCGTCTGCCTTTCTCTCGCTCTCTTCGCCCGGACGCTGCTCCTTAAACAACAGCTGCAATTTTCTGATGGCCTTGTTTTTCCTTGCCCACTTTTTTGCATTTCTCTTTTATACTTCTAAAGGCTGTTTTTGTCTCTCTGTGGCAAGCTTTTTTTTGTTTGTTTCTTCTCCTTTTTGGAAAAAACATCAAATGGATGTGGGTTACCTGTGCTCTACGACCACCATGACACCTAACACCTGTGATAACTGCACATGACCGTCAGATAAGATAGACTTCATTTAAATCTCTGTATCAAACAAGAAAGCACATACCACAATCACATATTCTTTATCCTTTTTTTTTTTTTTATCATTCTTAATTTGGTACAAAGTTACACATGCTCTTTTTTTTTTATATACAAGCAAAGTAGTGCAAGGGAGTTTGAGCATAGTGCTTACTGGGAAATAAGTGTTTTTACACCAAGGAGGCTGCTGTTCCTGTAAAATGGTCCCTTTAAATATAAATGCAGTCTTAAAAAAAAAAAAAAAGAGTGATGAATGAGAAAAAAAACGATAACAGAAGAAACATGTGTTTTTATCTTGATCACCAGTAGAAATATAGCTGAGCAAAAAGGACTCATTGGTCTAATGGAAAACTGTCAGGGAGAATCACTGTCACAAATGACATCAGAGAGGAGCTGATATATATTTTGCCGGAGCAACTGACAAGTTAAAAGTGCAATGCCATGTATTATTTAAACAGGCTCTAGAATCTGTCATCCATGTGAATTGCAGAGTTAGCAAAAAACAGGTGTGTGTGTGTGTGTGTGTGTGTGTGTGTGTGTACACAAAGAGAGAGGGAGAGAACTAGTGGGATATTGGTAAAGAAAGGTCATGATCGTGTGAAAACTCCTCTCAGACTTTTCTCCTTATAGTTATTTCTTTTGTGTTTTGGGTGGTACAGGTGTGCTGCATAATGTTTTAGGGTTTTTCTGTCATCCAAATGCTAATGTACAGTGACAGTTCCCCTGGAGATTCTTGTTTGCCTTATTTTTCCATTAAACTAAATGTTGGACACAGAGACACCATTCATTCATTCATTCATTCATTTATTCATTCGTTTGTTCTTTGTTCCTCATTTACTTCCAGCTTTACTCTGGTCACGGCTGTAGTGGAACTAGAGCCAATCCCTAGTACAATAAGCTGAAGTCTGGATACTGGTCCATAACAGCGCACCATGTACAGACATTCCTACAATCGTTTACAGTCATCCTAGGCACAGTTTAGCCTCGTCAGGTGTTAGGGAGGGGGGAGGAAACTGGAGACCGGAGAGAAAACACAAACAATCACAGAGAGATGACGCAAAACTCGTCAATGGCATTAGCCTGCATTCAAGATCAACACAGACGACCACTGTTCCACTCAGGGACACAAGTTTCCTAAAATATTATATATAAGAAATAAAAACTTATTCTGTGTTATGGATAGAACTGTGGCCTGTCCCCTCCAGAGTCGAGATATCAAGTCCCACCTCAGGTGTGTTCTCTTGGTGGCTTTCTTCTGGGTACTCTGGTTACCTCCTATAGTTAAAGACATGCAGATTAGGCTGATTTACAAATTGCCCACAATGTGGGAGTGATTATGTGACTGTGGATGAGTGTGCCTTGTGATGGACTGGCAGCCCGTCCAGGGTGTACCCCACCTAATTTCGTGCCTCCCACGAACCTGTACAGGATAATCCCTACAGAGAGTGAGACCAGTACTAATACTTTTTAAGTCAAATTTTTGATGCTAACCTGGCTGGGTCAGAAGCTTTCATTTTTTTCTTCCGGCTGACTGAATTCTTTTCAACACTTACACACATCCACACAGCCATTAAAAGTGTTAGCTTAATACTAACACTCATACTGTACTAACACTTTATCTAGTAATTAGCCATGGATTTGGTTGCCAAAGCATATCTTATCTTAATTCATATTTTTATTTGCTGCTGCTTTGTGTTGTCTGTGTGCTTTTCTTACTAATTACATCCCGAACAGACCTTTTAGGCTGATGGCACTCGAAGTCAGTAACCTAGTGAACCAGTATCAGGATGTATTTATTGGTAGATACATGCCAATTACAAGTACTCACAAAAGATGAAAATGGTGTGCAAAATTGAAAAAAAAAAAAGAACCAAAATGATCCCAACAAGAATGGTAAAATATAGAAACATTTTAAAGAATTAAATGTACAAAAACACCCGTGATCCATCTGAAAAAATAACACATTTTTAGGCTTTCTCAGGGTAGCAGGCGGACTTAAAGGATTTGCTAGATGCTTTATGTATTCCTCAGATTTGCTCACAGTTATGATGCTGGACTATAATAAATGATCTGAATTCCTGTTTTTAAAGTGGATTTAAAAAATATATTGATGTTGGAATCTGTCTGTCAAATGCATATTAATTAACATCAACCTAATACTAATACTGGGGCGAGCCTCCCTTTGCTCTTAAAACAACCTTGAGTCTTCATGCTGTGATTCTCCTGTTCTACCACGTCCCACACGTGTCGAGTAGGTAAATTGAGGCCATGAAGGGAGACACATACTCAGCAACAATGCTCAAACAGGCAATGTCATTCAAACAATGAGTTTTGCCATTAACAAGCTCAAAGTCTTCCAAGAAAACATTCCTCACACCAGTACACTACCTCCAGCTGCCATGTCTGCTGACTCAAAGCAAGTTGGGTCCATGGAGTTAATTCTGCATTATCTACAGTATATTTATAACTATGGTTTTGGCGAGTCTGTGCCCACTGCATCCTCAGATTTTTGTTCTTGGCTGAGAGAAATGCAACACAACATGGTCTTCTGCTGTTGGAGCCAATCCATCTCAAAGGTTGAATATATATTCTGAATAACTAGAAGTGTCCACTTCAAATTGTATATAAAAAGATGGGAGGTCCTTGAGCCAGAGTTTGTCTGCATAACAAAGTGGCTAGTGTGAAACAGCAAGTATATCCACATCCTCCTTATTTAGTCCCAACCTTAGTCCAGCTAATGGCAATACAGCCCATGTAATGATCCATAGTTCCTGTTGGTAATGAGATTTGGGAATTTCTTGTCTGTTTGACCAGATGATAGTATATTAACGCAGTAGGCCAAGCAGGATGGGCGGATGTGTCCACCTGGAGTCCCTGTGTCCTGCCTCATTTGTCATCCACCTGACAACAGAGCTGCCACGAGGGTCTGAGAGGGGATTAATTTCAAATGAGCCTCAAAATGTCATCTAATGAAAGTCCATAAAGATGCAGCAGACTCTGACTCCTAGTTTAGCCAAATTACCTATTGACTGCAGAGGAAACAACAGCCACTTTTATATATCCGCTCTGCCAGTCCCCGATCAGGAAGAAGTTAAATTTTTTAGGTCTTTAGCAAATTTGCATATTTACTTATTTGACTTGTGTATGTTTTTGATCACTCGCACATGATTCTCCAATTGTGTGGTACTCAGACAGAAAGAGAGCGCCTTTTTTGTTGTTGTTATTTTGGCCCTATCATCCGTGACACTCATTGACATGTAAATGCACAGCGATATCAAAGAGACATCTTCTCAAGCTCCCTGTGAAGTGAGTACTACTTATGATCAAAGGCGAGGCATCGTAAACCGTTCAAAGCGAACAGAGTCCTCTGATGACCATTAATGTGCCTCTCTTATAAGGGTAAGTGAAAGACTGTGCCATCTTTTGCACAATGTAGGTCTCATTTAGTGAGGCTGCTGAGATGATAAGCTTGTTCATCAGATGTAAGCTAAGTTTATTAAGCTTGAGGTGGATGTGGTGGTCAGAGAAGCAAAGGATTATTTTGATAGACATTATTATTGTTGTTGTTGTTGTTGTTGTTATTATTAAGGCCTGTTAAATATGACATCTGGAAACAAGTTTCTAGAAATTCAGTCTTTAAAAAAAAAAATGTAATTAATTAATTGAGTTAGTATGTTATTTTTCAAGATGGGTATGTAAAGCCATATTCATTTTGTCCACTTTCACCTTCCCCGTGTGTTTTAACACTAAAGAACAGTTCAGGAAATCTGCATCTTTCAAGCAGAACATCTGTGTGAGTTGGGGGTGAGGTGAGGTGGGGTGGAGTTTATATATAAACACCTAAGATGCACATTTTCCTTCAGACCTTCCATATCAAAAAATACCAGTGTCTCTGATTTTTTCCCCAGTAAATTATCAAGAGAAGATTAGATGGTTCACTGTATTGTGTTGTATTAATTATATCGCATGGGCGTGTCCTTGCTCATTGTTTAATCATATTACATTTTTTTTCCTAAATGTCTGTGTAAAACTGAGTCTCAAGGCTCCATTGGCACGACAGGCACAATGTGTTTGTTTTTTTGTTTTTGTTTTGTTTTTTGTCTGTTTTGTTTTTTCACGACCCCCTATAAAAAAAACTTCATAGTTCCATAGTTTTTCATTTTTTTTTGATAAATCCATTCAACTGCAGTCTTTTCTCTTGTCAGAGCAGCTACTCTACAACCTTCATCTGACTCCTCGCAGCAATTAACACTTCATTAGGAGAGCTCTTCAATCATTTGCACTTTCAATTCATACACTTTTGTGCCAAGTCTCTTGTGGATTGTTTTCACATTGTTCCAGGAGACAATTAATGACTGATGATTTCAATATTTTTCATTCTCCTTTGTGATGCATCTTCATTATTATTTTGTTATTGCATATAAGCACAGGGATTTTTTTTTTTTTTTCACTTCTAAAACCACTGGTACTTGCTTGCACACATTTCCACACCTCAGGATGTCACTAGCTTTTAATCGCAACCTAGCTTTAAAGAGATGTTTACACCTAAGCCATACTATTGAATGTAATTAGAGTTGTGCTAAGGTGTAGTTAGGGTTGACAAGTCAGATGCTGCTCCATTGATGCTTGTCTGTAGTAGGAATGGTGCCAGGAATAGACTGTAGGGTGTTGGGCAAAAGAATGCCACCAGCATAGTATAATTAATGAAGGGATTCCTTATGCACAGTGATGCCCCCTAATTTAAAATATGGTATACGTGAATAAGTTGGACATCAGCATACAGGAAGATCCATTCTGTGCCTTGGCATTGCACAGAAACCTGTGTATGTCCCACCGATGTGTGAAGGTGACATACTGTACGGGCATGCGTGTCTTCCTCGACAGTAGAGTTGTGTTTGAGGTGACTGCAGAGGGATATAATGATAGTCATCTTATTCATCCCTTAAAATCCACACACAGTCATCAACGTCCTAAGCTTGGAAAATGAGGCAGTGCTGAAAGCAGCTGTGTAAAGATGCGCCATTATAGCATCTTTAATCACAATATTTCCCACTGTAAAACTATTCACATATGTAACTCCTCCGGCTTAAGAGCTTACTTGAAGGTCAGTTTGCTGGCAGAGCTTCCTCTCTGTAGTTCAGTGCAAATTATGGCATAATTAAATGAAGTCACCGAATTACTCTTCTCATTGTAATAACTTAAAATTCAACCATACCATTAATGACAGGCAGTTTTTCTTGTCCAGGGGACAGGGCTGCAAAAATCAGGATTAATGTAAATAATCTGCCGCATGTTAAACTGGCATATTTTTCATTAGCCTGGATTTGCATTTAACTTGTTGAGGAACTGGAGATGAGAGCATACGAGGGGGAAACAAGGGGGTAGGTTTGGCCAAAAGCACAGCTGTATCGCCTGCCACACTGATTGCCTCTCCATCCCTCGCCCTCATTTATCTTCATTTCTTCCCAATTACACCAAATTACCAATAGTCTCAGTTGCATTACCAACTTAATCCTCCCCTCTTTTTTTCCCTTTTCGTAGGGAAGCATTATGTGGCGGCAGATGATTCCTTGGCGGGAGTCAGGGTAAACAGCCATGAAAATGCCACCCTGGCAGATGGCGAGGCCCAGAAGAAATATGACAAACAGAGTGCCAGCGTGCAGTCCTCTGCCTGCACCCGCTACAATCTGTTAATGTGCTCCCGGACAGTGTGTGTTTGTGTGCATGTGTGAGTGTGTGCATGTGTAAGTGTGTGCAAGATTTGCTGATGTGACAATATTAATGAATGTGTCTGTGTTCCGTATATTTAGCTTTAAAGAGATATAGTGGAAGCAAAGCAAGGTAGTTCCTTGTTCCTCTGTAATGATATATTCATAATGGACATTAGACAGGATGTAGAGGGTGGCATTGTACAGTGAAAAATGCTACAATACTACAAGTATGCCAATTAGCCATTACATTAAATCCACCTGCCCGATACAGATATTATGTAAAGTAGTTCCTCTTGTGCTAGATCTGCGAAGGTGTGCTGTGGTATCGAGATATTAGCATATCTTATAAGAGCCGCTAAGTTCTGTAAGCACATGGTCCAGCACGTCCCACAGACGCTCGATCTGATTGTGATCTGGGGGAATTTGGAGGTCGAGTCAACACCTTGAACTCTTTGTCATGTTCCTCGAATGCATTCCTGAATAATTTTTGCAGTGTGTCAGAGCGCATTATCCTGCTGAAAGAGGCCATTGCCATGGCACTGTCATTAAGGGGGTACTTGCTCTGCAGCAATGTTTAGGTAGGTAGTACGAGTCAACAACAGCTTTCTGTGAATTATGTAATTCAAGACCCTCCACTTTTGAATCTGTGAGAGCGAGCAGTTCATGGGGCATTTTGTTTGGTGCAGAGTAAACACATGCACAAACCCAGCACTTTCACATCCTGGAAAGGGGTCTGGTGGCATAAACTTGTATTCACACACTGTTTATAACCACCATACACACAAACATGCCTGGCTTTTTTAATATCAGCACAGGCGCCCACTTAAAAGAAGCCTAAAGACCCTAACTTCATTATGAAATGAAACATTAAAGTTCCAGATCTATGTGGCCGTAACCACCCAGAAGAAAATCCACTCTGCTTGTTTATTGTTCTGTTGCAGCTAAGAGAAATCACTTTTCCATAGATATTTTCCATTTGATGTTTGAATAGCTATCTACTGTAACGCTGCATTTGTGGTGCCTTGTATTTGGTTATTTCTGGGGAAAGAAAGTAATAAAATTATGCACTAAATACACAAGAACATTGAAAGATTAGCTCATTGGGACGGCGGAAGCCTCATATGAGCCTCGGGTGAAATTTGAAATGCGTTTTTGCACTGGACGTGGGTCGAGGAATTCGGCCTCGATTGTGCTCGGGTTCCAGGTGACTTTGCATTCGGTGTACAGAGCAGAAGAATTCGTAACAACCAAGACCTATGGTAATGTACTTGTATACACAACACTGATTTGAGACAGACTTGAAAAAATCCAAACTATCCCTTTAATTGATTTAAAGTTAATACTGCTGTAGACTAGATTTTAAAACAGAGAAAACGGTCTTTATGTCATGGACATGTTTATTCGACGTCACTCCATAAACAGGGAACGAACTGCTATTTGAGAAGACTACCCCAAATTGACAAGTTGAAAATCCATTTTTTCCTTGTCTTTACCAGTTGTAGGTGGAAAAATACAATTTCACCTTAAATGTAGCATCAATTCACATTAATGCCGACTTCTGAGATAATGGCTATGTTTGTAATATTCATGTATGCTTCTCTCACATATGGTCTTCAGTCTCAGCCAACTGGAGAAGGAGTGTGGGCTGTAGGTAGGGCCAGTGTGAGTGGCAGATGGCGTGGCTGACAGGCCAAAGCAACACTTCAGAGGAGGGAGATTAGCCAGTTTCCTATTTTTCACCCCTTTCCAAAGACACATGCTCACAAATGTCATGGTTTGCACTTTGTCATATGGAAATATGGAAAGTCTTTTATTAATCAAATCCCAAAAATCATTGATGGCATTATGTTACGTTGTCCCTCTGTATGGAAAAAGGGCTTTATTTCATGTAAATGTGATAATGTTTATGATGTATATGAGGGTAGATTCAAGCTTCTTTTACTATTCTTCCCACGTAAGTAACAATTTGACTTTCTTTCTTAATAGTTTTATGAAGATGCATGTTATGTACTGTAGGAGAAGTACTGTTAGTACTCTTAGTCTGCTCATAGTCGCTGGACCATTTTGAGTCGTTTCTGGTACAGTACAATGTACTAGTGTGTGCAACTTTTATCAGTAAACATTTCCACTTTATCAGCAAACCTAAACTACAAGCGATGTTCAAGTCAAACCAGGACTTTTGTTTGTGCAGAACACAGTTATGAGAGTAAAAACTAGCTTTATTTCTCTATTACTCAGATACACTAATACACTTATCACAGTGTTTTCTTAGTGCTTGGGTATCATCATGGTAGAGATTTTTCTCAGTACACCAAAGCTATGATCAGACAGCCGGTTGAAACACGAGCTTTCTAGGAACTATTTTAATACCCCAAACATGTGGAAATGGCTTGGAATGAGGTCGGGACTGTACGGGGGATGTGGCAATAACTCCCAATGGAGTTCCTGTAATTTACCAGTGGTATTTGTGAATGATTGTATGTACAGTTCCCACAGACAGATGCGGCTTTTCCACAAGTTATCCACCGATTTTGAAGTTGCAGATGTTGCAGTCACTGAATGTTCACAGAAACGACTGCAGTGGACTCTGAGCCACCTCAGCCTGGATCCTGATTCACGGACAAGCGGCCTTCTTTAAAATGTTTGCATTATTCGAATGTTTTGCAACTAAGAGTTTCACCGTACTGTCTTATCAGTATAAATGTCAAGCCGTTTTACACCTTTATTCACACGAAATTTCATCGCAAGTCCTGGTTTGACTTGAACGTCACTTGTAATACTGTTCTCTGTTCACGTTACAAGAAGATGAAAGCAAGAATGAATCAGGATGTGGAATGATTTAGGTGGATGGATACAGATGCTCACACACAGAGAGACACTGAACAATTCTACAGGGTTTTGGAAAGACCTGGGCAGTGTGTCATGACCTGGATGGGTGCTGCAGCCATAGTAACCCACCTAGCATCCCCAATAAACTCTTTTTTTTTTTTTTTTTTTAACATGGAAATACTTTAACTTAGGATTTTTAAATAAATGTCTTAATAAAATAAGACAATTTTATTTAATTTTGTCTAACAAAAAAAAGACCATAAAGCCAACACAGATTGAACTTTTGAACTTATGTTCAGGTCCTATTAGTCAGACTGCATTTTTTCCCCAATAACTTTATAATACAATAATGGGCAATTTTTTTTATTCATAACATAATTGTTTTGTAATGAAGAGGTCTAATAGAAAAAGTAAATTTTTTCTACAGTTGCCCTTCATGAATTTAATGCATTAGGCAGGATAGGGGACAACTGATTCATAACTAGAGATGTCTGTTGCTTGATGTTTGTGTACAAGCCCTGGCCGGGGCATTGTTGTGTGAAATTGTATGTTCAGAGGTGTGGGTAATGCAGGCTGGCTAGTAAAATTTGCATGCGTATCCTATGAACTGAAATATCTTGTCTTGGGTTTAACACAGAATGGCACTGTAACCGTTGTGGAACTGGGACTGGACTGAGTGTGTGTGTGTGTGTGTGTGTGTGTGTGTGTGTATACTGACACATTAAATGGGAATCTCTAAACTTCAAAGCATCCTCAATGAAAAGTCAATCAACCCCACCAGTCATGTGATTTTTTTTTGTTGTTGTTGTTTTATTTTTTGCGAGTGTGTGTGTTTGTGCACGCGTTTGTGTCTGGTGTGTGCGTTACAATTACCCAAGCCTTTTTTAAGGATGCCATTAACCAGCTCTGTCAGTGTGTGGCTAAGGAGGAGTTTGATGATGGACACATTCTTAAAGCATGACTGACAGCCAAGTAGGGTGCAAATTCACACTCTTGGACACACACACACACACACATGCACACACACACACACACACACACACACTCCTCCCTTGCTGGCACCACTTTTAGGCTAATTACTCTAGTAGCCAACACTAGAGGAGCTCTTGGACTAAGCCCAAATGGGTCATCAGCACCAGAGCTGCAGATAGTTGAACTCCTCACTTGCTTTGATATACTGAGGCTCACACATACACACACGCATACACACACATACACCTAATACACATGTCCAACTCATTGTCTTTGGCAGCTTAGTATATTATAAAAGGCTTTCTAATTCAAAATTGAATGAAGGGAAATACACACACGCGCGCACACACACACACACACACAGAGCATTGCTGACTCCCACCACTGCTTTGTCTCCGAGATTGTACAAGTTCAGCGTTTATCATTACATTGCATTTATGTTAATTACAATTATGCTTGACAAGAGCATTGAAAGGTCAAGTGGAAGTTGCAGTGCAAACACTTCTGCACTTACAAATAAGCACATGCGCGCACACACACACACACACACACACACACACACACGGCAACTAGAGTTTAAAATACACTGGAGTTTTGTAAAGATGCCATGTACAGTAGGTTTATTTAAAAAACCGGTTAGAACTGTTTAATTCAATTCAGTTTTATTTATATAGCTCTGTTATCAGTGGTCATTGTCGCAACGCTGCTTTTAAGAAGTATGGAAATGAGGTTGAAAAGTGTGAGCAAATATGTATATATCATAATGATCAGATGAGCAAGCCGCGCCGGTGGTGGTAAGAAACACTCCCTGAGATGTCAATAGGAAGAAACCTTGAGAGGAATCGGACTCAGCAGGACTCAGCAGGAAACACATCCTCATTTGGGTGCTAGTGGACAGCGGGGACAGTTCTGCAGTCATACTGAGTGTTAGGAGGCTGGAAGTTCAGTATAACAGGAGGTTTTTTTTTTTTTTTTTTTCTGTTTTCTTCTGATTTTTCCCTGGTTTTCTCCCTAATTTAGTCGTGTCCAATTCCTCCCCGTCACTAGGGGGCTCCCACATTAAGGCTACTATTACCACTCAGTCGGGAGGGCCGAACCACGTGACGCCACAAGTTTGACTTGAACACCCATACATACATACATACATACAGTATGCTGTGTCTCGGCTAAAATCTCACTACTCTGGCAGATTTTGAATCTCACACGCCTTGTTGTGTCAGCACATCCATGTTAAAATTGATCTTATACATGAATTCAATTTTGACCATAAAAATAGAAACTTGGGGGACAAAAAGCGTAAAAATGTTCCTAATGCCGAATCAACCCAGCAATATCTACATATTCTAATAGGCAAATTGTGCTTGTGTCTCCATGAGCATGGTAATCATCATATGCTAATGTATATGTCACACCCCCACACTAACACACACAGCCTGAGATGCGTGCTCAGCCATTACCTTGTCTGCTTGTTTTCTCTTACTCTTTCCAAGCACTCCCAGATGAACAGCTCCCTGCGTCCTATAGAGGAAGAATTTAATTCACATTATTATTAAAAGAATCACTCACTGCAATCTGTTGCAAAAACACCATCTGGTGGATCACTCACAGGACCTCCGTTGCTTATTAAGCAGAATTAGACAATGATTTTGTCTTCTCGGCTTCACCTCCTCTCTCCCCTCCTCTCTCCCCAGCTCTGCTCTCCTAATTCAACTTAAGTCGTCTTTATAGCGCCCAACAACTGGTTTCTCGGCTGTATCTCCTTTGATTTATTTATGGATATAAACAGTGCAGTTTGGAGGCTGGGGGGCTTCCGTTATTGGTTTGACAGGCTCTGCTTCTCGCTGAGCTAGTGTCACCTTTATGAACCTGCTTAAAGCATGTGGTGGCGTTTTGGATGTGTATCTTAAATTCAGGCTTCTTACATCAAAAAATGCAAAAGGGATTTACATGCATAACAACCATTTACATTAAATAATTTATTAAATAATTGTACAGGTAGGTAGTAGTTTCTCACCTGGTTAATTCACCTTTAAAAACACACACGCACATTTGCTAACGACCATGTAGCATTTTTGGTCCACCAGTTTTGTTAGGGACAAACTCATCTGTTCTCTTTCTCACTTTTTTCTCCCACTCATTCCTCCCCGTCTCCCTGATCTCTCTAGGAGGCAGTGAGTCATCTTGGGATAAGGAGAAGCTTCAGTCGCCTCCTTCATCCGGAGCACAGCACGGTTTGGCCCATGCCGGTCTCTCTGGTTCACACCTCACCTCACTACAGCAGAGCCACCTCCTGGCCAACCGTGAGTTTCTCATCCACACGCTCATTTATTGATGTGTTCCATTCATTTATGCTTATTCATTTCAGTTCTTTAAACCCTGACTCTTCTGGGATTGAGTAAGTTCCCCAAATGAATAAGAATAAGTTCCCCAAAAGTTACTCATGAGTGACTTAATAGTGACTTTTTTTAACTCTTCCTTTTGTTGTTCAAAATTCATTATCTTGAACAAAGCTTGTACTAAAACCGCCTCTGTTTCCTTATCTATCTATCTATCTATCTATCTATCTATCTATCTATCTATCTATCTATCTGTCTGTCTGTCTGTCTGTCTGTTTGTCTGTACAGTATAAAGTATATTTACATATTTCTTTCTCTATGTGTCTCTTGCCATCTCTTACTCTCAGGTCTGGATCTGCCTTTTATGATGATGCCCCACCCCTTGTTGCCTGTCAGTCTTCCCCCTGCCTCAGTTGCTATGGCAATGAACCAGATGAACCACCTCAACACTATCGCCAACATGGCTGCCGCAGCACAGATGCACAGCCCCCTGTCAAGAGCTGGAGCGTCTGTCATCAAGGTAGTGGTCAATCACTCACTCGCTCTCTCTCGCTCACACACACACAAAATGAGACCCATTGAGACCCTTGTAACATATGTTTGTGTGTGTGTCTGTATGTCTATTTGTCCATCAGGAGTGCGTGCAGGACAGTCCATCTCCAGCTCCTTCTCTTGAGGAAGCTCCTCGTCCAGGCTCACATCCCTCTTCCCACGCCAGCAGCAGTGTGTCTAGCTCCCCACATCCACACCCACAGAGCCCTGAGCACCTGGGTACACACACACACACACACACACACACACACACACACACACACACACACACACACACACACTGTTCTGTGAAAAGGTTTTCTCCATTTCTACAGATTTAGCTTCCAAATTCAGGCTTCCTGAATTTCCTTTCTAAAATGAGAGGCAAAAACTTGCCAAAAACAAGAGCCAAAGGACAGTTTTGGCTCTTGCTTTTGGCAAGTTTTTGCCTCTCATTTTAGGCCAGTCACTGTACCTGACCAGTTTTAGAGCAACTTGTTTTGTTTGTTAAACCGCACAGTAACTTATGAATCAATCAAGCATAAAATCCAGCTACCGTAAGGCATGAACCAGTGAGAAACGAGTGCAGATGATGACAGATGATCAGGTCGGTGATTAGTGTACTGGTGATGCTGAAAGCTGAGTGGTTGAACAGAAGGGGGGGGAAATGAGGCTGCTGCTTTTTTAATCGAATCTTTAGGCACTTTGCAGCCTGTCGCAGTAAAACATTTCATTATATTCCTTTAATTTAATCTATTTAATCTATCTATCATTTAATTACATTTAATATGAAGAAACGAGGGGCAGTTCAAGACTTTTGCACAGTACTGTACTTTACATATGTTGCTATTATACAGACATTTATAAATATTATTATCATACATATTCAAATTTTTTACTTTCAGTAAAATTATATTCAGTAATTCCCCTCTGCCAAAACAACAATTTGGAGAAAACTGTTTACTTTTATGTATGTCAGCAAACAAAACAAAACATGTTATTTTTTTAAGATGCAGAATTTATCTAAAAGCTGCCAGTGAATTGTTGTGCCGCTGGCCTAAGGCTGTGTGTATAATGTAGCTTCAGTCTGGACAATGCACATCAACATGTGACACATTCTTATATTTATGCTTATATTAATATAGTGCTGAATCCAACAGTTGGAGAGCTTGCAGACAGAGAGGCTGGCATTACCATGAAGAAAATCATCAAAGAGAAAGGTAGGAAAGTGTGTCCTGTCTGTCTCTCTGTATGTGTGTACTGTATGTATGTATGTATGTGTTATAGAACATATCTCAATATTTCATCAGCCATTTAAAGGGGCAGCAACACCGTAGATCATGAAACACACACACACAGCCTGTGCTCATATTTTATAGGAGCCGTGTGTGACAGTGTGTGAGTGAGTGTGTGAGTGAGTGTGTGTGTGTGTGTGTGTGTGTGTGTGTGTGTGTGTAGGTATGAGTGAGCGTGTGTGCAAAACTAGCCAACACTATCTTATCAAACTGCATCATGAGGTGGTGTAACGCATTCAGAGCAAAGCAAAGCATCATCTCTTCCACCCAAAGAGAAGGGTACGGTGTGTGTGTGTGTGTGTGTGTGTGCATGTGCCCTTGCTGCTTGTGCGTGTGTGTGTGCATAGGCACAGTTTCTTATTAAGTAAGTAGCTTATTCTATGCAGTATGCAGCAGTGTGTTGGTGTGCGTGTGTGTGTGTGTGTGTGTGTGTAACAGATGGCAGTCTCCACCTCACAGTTGCAGAACTAGGAGGAGATGGAGAAAATATGCCCCCAGGTACTCTTAAAGAGTTTCAGTGTACACCTGGCCTGAGACCATATTTAATTAATGTGCTTGGAAATGAATCTGTCCCACACACACACACACACACACACACACACACACACACACACACACACACACACACACACACTCTCTCTCTCTCTCTCTCTCTCTCTCTCTCTCTCTCTCTCTCTCTCTCTCTCACACACACACACACACACACAGAGCACAATGCTACACTACAGCTTTACTGCTGGGATGGGGAGAAATGAAAGACCAAATAAAATAAAAGACACACAGACACACCTGCTCATTGATCTGATTAGCCTTTCAAGGCGCACATGAAACATTCTAACCCCCATGTGCACCATCTTTTGTGCCTTTGTAATCTGCTTAAGGTGTTTGACTAAGAAACCACAATTAATTTGGTGAGCATTAAACGACGCACTTGGAGTCGTACACACTCTCTCAGCAGCATAGTATGTGAGGTGTGTAGGTCAGTGTACACATCTAAAGCATTTGCTCAGTCCAGATGTGGCACGTTGCTCTTCCTGCTCCAGTACTAGTGCTCTATTTTGTCTGTTTTAATAGCACACACACCCTGACAGCCATGAGTTGAACTCATTACCTACTGTACATGGCATCTTTACAAAACTCCAGTGTATTTTAAACTCTAGTTGCTGTGTGTGTGTGTGTGTGTGTGTGTGTGTGTGCATGCATGTTGGTGTGTGTTGGTGGTGATAAACAAAGTGACTTGGTGGTGCATGGTGATAAATTGCCAAGCCTGAGGCCAGGAGCACCTTGTTTCAACAGGACTCTGGCAAGTGAACCCCTTTCTACCTCTTCATAAATCACTTATTTTCTCTCTTGCTTTCTCCCTCACTCTCTTTCTCGCTCACACACAGACCCACACACACGTTCTCTCTGCTCACTACAGGTCAAGCACTAATAGTAGCTACATTCGCTGCAAGCTAGGTTTCTCCCCTTTTCCTACTCTCTCTCTCTCTCTCTCTCTCTCTTCTGTGACAGACAGTTGGTGCTCTGATCTAATTAGAGAAAGACTCATT
This sequence comes from Clarias fuscus, assembly GCA_030347435.1. NCBI lineage: Eukaryota > Metazoa > Chordata > Actinopteri > Siluriformes > Clariidae > Clarias > Clarias fuscus. The sequence goes on along the minus strand of CM059230.1, from coordinate 17,345,019 downwards.
TTTTCCTAATATGTAACCATTAGAAGTCATTATGTGCCTGTGTATTATGATAAGGTAATCCGAAAAGGATATTGGATAGAATTAAAGTTATATACTGTAGTACCTACTGTATACCTGACACTGGACACTGTGGTGTGTCGAGGTCTGACATATTGCTTTTTAAATGATTTCATTTTTAAATAATAATCAAAATAATCTGCTTTTACTAAACTGCAGAGGACTAGAAATGATCTTTTTAATAATAATATTTTACAGTGCTGCTGCAGTCTTGTATGTAACCTTTATGAATTTGATCAGTTCTCTGCTTTAAAGGGTGTAATACACTGACTGGCCAAAAAAAGGTGCTGTATAAAAATAGTGGAATTGAATTAAAACTATCCAACCCATTATTTTAAAAAAAAATCCTGAATGACCATGATGCTTAAATGCTTAGGTGGAATTGCATTGTAAACAAAATGGCATTTGGTACCTGAGACTTATCAGAAAATTAGCTTGGACTTGGGAAAAGGTCACATGGTCTGGTGAGTCCAGACTGACCCTATTCCAGAGTGATGGGCGAGTCAAGGTGAGAAGGAATTGCATGAAGAGATGCAACCGTCTTGCATAGTGCCCACTGTAAAGCCTCTGGAGACAGTGTTATTATGTGAGGTTGCCTCAGTTGGTCAGGTCCAGGCTCAGCAACATTATGTGGCAATAAAATGAAGTCAGCTGACGACCTGAATGACCAAGATATCACAACTATGGAGCTTTTTATCCCTGAGGGAGCAGGCATATTCCAGGACTCACATTGTGAAAGAGTGGTTCTGGCAACATGAGAAAAAAATTGTAACCATGAACTGGCCTCCACATTGAAAACCTAATCAAAACTAAAGGAAGTTGAATGAACAGAAGGTGATTGAATCTGATTTGAATCAGCTGCCACGTGAACATTGTGCACATTTGGTTCTACTTGTAAAGTGTACATTTATTCTGTGAGTCTTGCACGTCAGATGTTTTCCAGTACACTGTACACGTCTATAGATGCTCCCTTCTGTGCTCAACTCTTTTCCTCCAGTGATCTGGCGTTAGTGTTAACTAATGAAGCTGTTTAAACATTATTTATTATTTAATCCCAAAAACAGCTACAGTGTCTATATATAATTGTAAAATCCTCATGGTCGGTTAGGTAGAATCTTCTTTCTGTTTGAGGGCATTGATTAGGTTGATAGTTATCATATGCTGATAATGAGAAATTACACTGTACACAACAGTCTGGGGCTCAAAAAGGTTTTTTAAAAAAAAGAGGTTTATATGAAACTTTGCTTTCCATTTGCAAGGAACATTTCTTGCAAGCTGCTGTCTTGCAAAACATGCGATTTGTAAACCATGGAGGAGTTCTGAGGCTCGGTTTTCTTACATCTCCTTTTATCATACAATAGCAGTGAGAAACTCCGTCATGAAGCAGTTAAACTACTGTATTATTCAGGAAATACCATGTTGTGGAGGTTTATGTAAACAGAAACAATAAAAGCAGTTCCTCTTATTTGTGCCTTCAGAAGAAAGTAGAAAAGAGATTCAATATGACTTCACCATTTGTGACCACATGAAGGCCTCGCTAACCTCCACTGCATTCTGCTGTGTTATTAGCGTTTACCTTATCATTAGAAGAAATGTCCGCATCATATTTTCCAGTGGGGAAAAAGTCAAGTGCTTCTGGTCCAGTTTGTTTGCTAATGTATATGGCTTAATTTGATGTGGTGTGCACTGGTCACAGGAGTACTTAGGGAGGAGAGAGAGAGAGAGCGAGAGAGAGAGAGACTATAATGTGTTATTATACACACTCCATATTTGCCTGTCCAGTTTTCCACAGAGCAAGATAATAATGTGGCATCTGGTTACAATCAATGTTTCCCTCCTACCATTATGAAATTAGCCACACGGAAATTATTTGAAATGGCCTGTAATGATTTCTGATAGAAATTTGTGCCATTGTTTCGCCCTTTGAGATAAGCGAACTGTTAAATCAGCATCAGTCAAAACAAGTACACGTTTAAGAATAAACCCCGACCCTACCCAGGCCCCTGGGACAAAAAAAAAAAAGAAAAACAAAACGCAAATGCTTTACCTCATTTTTCATTCTAGATCTAGACCATTCGTCTGTGTTTCAGGACTGAAATCTACATTTGTTTTTTGACCTGCATATTTTCTCTCATTATAGTACAAGTTTATTTAACAGCATGTCTCTCAGATTATCTGCAAAAAGAAGTGTGTGAAGACCCTTTCTGATCATTATTTTGATCGCACTGTTATGCGTGTTTGGAGTGGTTTAATTAAACCGTAGTGGGGTGTGTGCCAGGCCCCCGGGAAAAAGAGCTGCATGGTTTTGACGGGTTTGGAAAAAAGGTGTCAGTAGTAAAAAATCAATGCTGTGATGGGGTAAGTTACTGTTACAGTTAGCAATTTGGGGCAAGGTTAGTGCAGCTGAAAGTCACCCTACATAGACATTTTTGGATGAGAAAGCCAGTGATAAATGAGTGCCTGCTCCACTTGACTTCCCCATTGCGTGCTCTCTCTCTCTCTCTCTCTCTCTCTCTCTCTCTCTGTTCATGTGTGTGTGTGTGTGTGTGTGTGTGTGAAATAAAGACAGGTGCCTGTACTGCTCTGCTTCTGGGGATAGTCTGCTAGAGAGCTTTTCTCATCAATAGCAAATGAGACACTAAACCAAACTGAAGTCAGTTACACATGAGATGAATACTGCTAACACTTAGATCACTTTATTTACTCGTGTCTTATTCTCTTTATCCTACAACTGCTTCATGCTAGGACTTTGTCTTTGTCAGATTTGGTCTTTATACATAAGTAAAATAAACACATGAATAAATAAATATATGGAAGAATCTTTCCAGAGTAGATGTCTTGTTCAGACTGGTGGTACAATCAGAAGTGGATAGATGAGATGGAAACAAAATTTGAATATCCATCTATCTGTGTTGAATGTCTCTTCATTTATTACATGTCTTGTTGTAGGAGGGATAATAAATCTGCCAAAAGCAACTGGATGTCACTTTAAAACCAGGCCTAAAACACTACCCACTACTAAATGTAAACATGAGTAAAGTAATACTGTATACAGCATTTATTTGCCAGATGTTTTTTGTTAATTAAATTGTCAGATGTTCTGGTCGGTTGATAAAGAGTTTTAATTACACATTATTACAATTCGTGTGCTTTTAATAATCACACGCAAAATGAGAGGCATTTTGTCTCCTATTTATTAATTTATAAGTCAGGTACATACATAAATGAAGCCAGCTGTCGGTGTTCAAAGGTTAACAATCTGCAGCTCACTAATACAGTACTAACGAATGCGGTCATTATGCAAAGCCTTCAAATATTAAATAACTTAAACATACTGTCAAATAAATAAATATTCATTCTTTTATTAATATTCATTATTTCAACTATACACTATATACATTATATTCAGTATTTATTTGTTATGTGCATGTTGACCATGTGTACTAGACTGCTTTCATATTTTGCCAAATAATACGTTTTCTATTACAGTTGCTATCTGACCGCTCAGTGCATGCTGCTAAACATAAAATCCTCTCCTAGCTCCTAAAGACTGTCATATGTCATTCTTTAATTTGAGGTGCGTCCTGCATGGAATCTTGAATTCCATGACCAATTCAAAAATATATTTTGTCTATTAAAGAAAACCATATCATTACAGAAAACCTTATGCATATCCCACGCTTCATGTACTGTAGCAAATTAGCCATAATGTTCTCTAATTTATGGTTTTGCTATATCCATTTTTTTCAGTGGAGAGTTTTGACTAACACTCGTCAACATAATAACATCCCATAAATGTAATAATAAATGAAGCACAAATGTAATAAATGTTACCCAGCTGTGTGTGATAATGGCATGTTTAACTCAGATAATAAGATGACTGAGGAAACATTACCATGTGTGCTGAACAGCAAGTTTCATTACAAAAGGCTTTTGTATGGCAGTTTGGATAAACAGGTTGTGTGTGCAAGCTACCTTCAAGGGGAGCTATTTTTACAAGAATACATTAAATGTAAAACGTGGGCGTGGTGGCTGAAGCGGCTAAGGGTCTGGGTTCGAGCCCTGCCGTCAGGGGGTTGCCACACCCTATACTACCCAGCCACTTCATGTGGTGTCGGTTCCATTCGAGAAATTTTAGTTTAACATTTGTTATATATACAGTATTAATGTTTGGGGTATTGTACAACTGCATAATCTGTTTTCACTAACCAGTTTGTCATACATTTCTTTATTCAAGGGTTGTACATTTATAATACAAGTAAATGGAGGTATTTTAAAATTGTCATTAATCATTATTAATCATGGACTATGGCTGTGATTAACGAGATTAAAATGTTTACTTGATTGACCGTTAAAATAAAGATAAAATACGTATTAATCAATTTTCACTGACGATACAGGAATAATTGTATCATCATTGTCTATACCGCTTTATCCTGTATACAGGGTCGAGGGGGGCTTGGAGCCTATCCCAAGTGACTTAGGGCACGATGAGGGGTACACCCTGGACGGGGTGCCAATCCATCGCAGGATGCGCACACACACACACACATACACACACACACACACACACACACACACACACACACACACACACACACACACACATACACACACACACACACACGCGCACGCACACACGCACACACACACACACACACACACACACACACACACACCCTTTCACACACCCATTCACACACTATGGGCAATTTGGAAATGACAATTAGCCTAATCATGCAATTAGCCAAACAAAACATGCAAACTCCATGCACACAGACCCCTTGGTGGGAATCGATCCCAGACCCTGGAGTTGCAAGGCAAGAGTGCTAACTACTATGCCACCATGCTGCCATTTAGTGAGGAATGAGAAAGAAAAAAAAGATGTATACTACAGTACCATATCATGATGTAGACAAAACTTTGTATAGTGTCTGTGTAGAGTCTGTAAATCTTTTATTTGAAGTGCAGGATTTAATCAAATTATTGTTGTGATATCTAGTTGTAATGAACATATCATTTCCCTTAGAAAAACTGAATGTTTAAGCTTTAGAGTTAGCATATATGATCCACTAAATGAGTAGGTACAGTACATTCTCTGACACGTTCATACAGGTTGTAAACAAGAATCATACATATGATTGTGTGGAAGGTATACTGTACATAACATAATTATATAGCTTTACATGTTGAATTACTTGAGATGGATGTTAATAATATGTCTGAACATATCTGTAGCCTAACAGCATTTTTTCTTTTTTTTTTACTAAGCAAGCAGCATTTTAACACTAATAAAATGAAGCTTGCCGTGTTTTCAAGCGCGTGTCGAATCTTTTTGTCCCCTGGGTCACCTGACTCATCCTGATCCCGTCCTGTTGTGTACAGGTTAAAGAGCTGAAGAGTGTTGACCCAGAATTTCTCTCATTTGATATGCAAGCTTAATTGGCAGAGAGGAACACTCATTAAGCCTGATTTTCATTTCTGCATAGATTATTGGTGATTGGAGTCTGTTTGTTTACTTTATTCATTTATTTATGGGCATATTTGTTCATTTAATTTACACGTTCTTGCATCTTCCATATTAGTTATGGAGCTCACTGTTATGTTGTGTTTGTTCTAAGCTCATCAGTCTGTCTTCCTGTCTTTCTGGCTTTATGCAAGTTTGATCATTTTCTAGTTTCTTCCTCTTTTTGCATTTATTCAGCAAGGATGGTCAAGCAGATTATTATAAAATATATGATTTTTTTAATAGTTCATTATGTGGGTTGAACTTTCATTAGACTCCAGAGCATCAAGTATATGGAAACTTTGTATTTGCTGAGATGTTGGACCGTAATTTGTATTTTAGGAAAAATGCCTCCCAAATATTTCTTGCATACTGTAGTTGTGTGGTATGTTGGGTATATATGGATAAAAGAAATACATAAACAGTTGACACTATATAATAATAAATTTTATGCCATCACCCATAATGTTTCATCTTAAATATTTGATTATATTTTACTTTAAATTTGTTCAGATAGAAGCAGTATTGTTACAGTACCCACTATAAAGCCTCACATTCTTGCTTCAGAACCTTCACAAATTTTACTCCTTTCTGGAGACTTTGCTGCTGACTTTCAGGTAAAAAAAAAAAAAAAAAACAGGTAAAATATAAGAAAGGTATCTGCCTTACTCACAGCAACATTTTGTTGCACTTCTGTTGCTAAGTCAGCTAATTTGTACATCTGTGTGTGCATGTGTGTTTGTGTGTGTATTTCTACAGTTTGACGGTTCTTGGTGATCGGGGTGCGTCTAACTATAAATACCTCATTTGTAGAGACATTTGTATTCCCGTCTTTTAGGAGCCCCCTGGTAATAAATTATGGTGAATATGGAGTTAGCAGAGTAAACAGCGCTCTCTCTCTCTCTCTCTCTCTCTCTCTCATTACCTGTCTGTGCCTCCTGTCACATGAGTTATGGCTCCGTCAGAGAATATTTGCCAGCTGCTATGCTACCATGCTATTCCCTCTCCCTTGATTTGACCACATGCACATTACTTCAGGTTATATATTTTGGTTTAATGCTGAACAAAAGACATTCATAAGAGCACGGTTCCCCATGTCCCTAGTCCCATTGCAACATGGGCTGTTATTCAGTATTTTAAGTCAGGACCTTTTATTAAAATAAAGCTCCTATTGTAACACACTTTTAAAAAATAGGCAGAGGCTCTTACGCTGATGATGAGACTAATGATTCTTTACAGTTCATGGATGAACAACACAAATACCTGCCTCTCAGTTTTCTTAGTTCTAGTTTGACATGACCGTTAATACATGACATTTTATGGGTCTCACTTCAAGAACTCAGATAATTAGCCCTTGCCCATTTTTTAACATAGATTTTGGCAATTAGGATGCTTACGAGAGTGCCTTGATCTGGATATGTAAATTGCTATGTAAACAAACCTGTGTGTGTGTGTGTGTGTGTGTGGTTGTGCACCTGACAAAAACACAGCAGCGAAAGCCTGGGCTTAATTATTCCCTAATTGAAGGCCTTTGAATATTCAGGAATTTAAAAAAAAAAAATGTACAAAATAAAAATCAACAAATAGGCAATGTAAGGGCAACAAAACCATCAGTTCAGAGTAACTATAGCTCTCATAGTCACTGGTGCTCGCCAGCATCTGTTCCTCCATATGGAACCCAGAGACGATCCACCTTCTCTGAAAAGGCTGACATCATGTCAAGAGTCTTCAGAATACTGGAAGTTGGAGTAAGCTTATTGTAGCTTCTGATCTTCTGAAATCTCGAACTACATAGAATTGTTGAGGTTTTGAAAATTGTTGAAAAGAGCATTGCAATGAGAGTTGGTGACCAAAACATTGCTTTTGTTCAGACTAGAAGGAAAGGCTTTTGTGTTTATTTTTAGAAGTATAGGCTTGGCCAATGCATAATTGATACAGTACATATAGAAGGCTAAAATAAAGAAAGGAAAAAAGCACTTCACTTTTTTTTCTTTTTATATGTTTAGCACTCTTGGCTTGGGGTGTTTTGTCTTGGGGTCTGTTCTTAAACGAATCAGAGGAAATGGCATTTAATGCATGGCTGCTTGTAATCTAGGTGGCATAACTAAGAGGTGTTGTGTTGGCGGTGAGTGCACAGACTTGGTACTGATGCTGCATTGTTTGAGTCACCAGTGAACCAGAGAAAGAGAGTCACATTATTTTTTATATATCTGGCTTTATTCATATCATAATGAGCAACTTTATGTCTGGAGTCATAAAGGGTAAAACACACACACACACACACACACACACACACACACACACACACACACACACACACACACACACAGAGAGAGAGATTAATTATTTGTTCATGTTTTGTTTAAGGTGATAGCAGAGATAACAGAGATTCTTTGTAAATGTCACAGGCTGAGGATTCATCCTGCACTTTGTGCGACAGAATAAAAATGAATTGAAGTGTGCGCTATTAACTGCTTCAATGAAACTTGCAATTAGTTGTGCAGGAGGCCAGCAGGAGGCCAGTGCTTTTAAGAGTATGCCACCATCAAACCCTTTTCTGCTAAGCCAGCTTTGGGATTTGTAGTGTCTTGTACAACAAAGGCTGATGAATCAGTGTTAGTTAGGGTGAGATTGAACTATAAACTGCATTATAGAGGGGCACAGGGTGTAATATGATGACATTTAACTTGGTCATTAATACTGACATTTTCTAGACTACTTTTTATAAGGGGTTAGAACATGCTGTTGAACACCAGATGCATGCACCTTTGCTTATGATCTTTAAACATTATTATGGCTGGACTCAGTCTCACTATTCACCTCACACCCTTGGCTTTCCCCTTGGTGTCCCCTGATGCTTTCATTCCTTTTCTCACCCAATTCGTCTGCCTCATATTCCCTCCATCCTGCGCCAGTCTTACGATCTCCCTCTGCTTCGCACTTTTTCCAAATGACCTTGATGTGCTGCTCACCACTTTCAGGCCACAGCAAAAAACTTAATCACACAATGTTAAAGCATTGAGGGAGGAGAACAAATTTTTCTTCTTCTGCTTCTGCTTCTCTTTCCTGAGTTTTTACTTCAATGCCCTTTTTCCATAGTGAACAAAAGGGGAAATTTATAGCTGTAGGGACAGGTGGAGAGATGAACAATGGGAGAAACGAAAGGCAGGGTTATCTGGCGGGGAAATCAATGTGACCTGTGATGCACTGCCATCACAATTCCCTCCCCTCCTGTCCTATTTGTCTTACCCGAGAAGGCGCACAGACCCCAGACAGATTAGCCCAAGTGAATCACGACTCCTCCATCTCCATTACCCGATTTTCTTTCAACTTTTTGTGCTTTAAATCTCTACTTTAGTCCATCTTCTCTGTATGTCCAACATACATGGGTGTACTGTAGTTCATCTGTAGTAATTAAATTAGACAGATTCTTTACTGACTTCCTGCTGTGTTTGTGTTTTCTCCCAGATGAAGCTCAGATAGCCCTGCCCCTACTGAAGTCGGGTTTTGAGAAGCTTCCTCTGGGTGCTCAGACTCTTCCTCCAGGCTTTCCCACTCCATTACTCTTTACTGAGGGCCTATCATCGGTTGAGACATTGCTCACTAACATCCAGGTACGGTTGCCCTTTGTCTACCTACTGGTTCTTACTCGCGCATTGTTGTCTTTTTACTGTGCTGTGTATATAGTCTGCATAATATGCGTTACATGTAGAAAGACTTTTGAGTACTGTCTGAGGTGCAACAGTCCACAACAGTAATGGTGTTTCTGTAAAGTCAGGCCCTGAAGTTTTTGGAACAAAGGTAAGTGTTTTGTGTACACCAGCACATTACATTTGATGTACAAGATGGGAGCGATGTCGAGGCTTTCAGCTTTAATTCGAGGGGTTTGATACAAGTGAGGCATTGAGCATTCAGCAGTTACCACCATTTTCATACAAACCCCAATTTTGGAGGCTCATAAATGATGGAACAAATGGCTGGCAAGTAGTTACATGGACAGGTGTGGCCTGTTCCCTCGTTACTCCATGACTAATCAAGCTGAGAAAAGGCCTGGAGTTTGTTCTGATTGTTACATTTGTATTAATTTGTATTTGCACTCTCACATGAGGTCCAGTGTAGTATCTATGCAATTGATTGAGGCCATGTTTAGGCTGTAAAAAGAAACCCATAAGATCTGTCTATATATATATATATATATATATATACTGTAGCAAATATTTATATATAGCATAGTCATTATGAGTTACTAATACAACTGTTTAAAACATTCTTCAAAAGAAGGAATTAACTGGCAGGCTCAGCAACGGAAAAAAGACCACGGGAAAAAAAGGAAGCAGATGACCGAATCATGTCCATGGTGAAGAATAACCCTTTCACAACGTCTAGCCAAGTGAAGAACACTCTGGAGGAGGTAGCCATGCCATCATCAGCGCCTACAGTCATGAGATGGCTTCATGAAGTAAATGCAGATACTTTCTGCTCAGATCCAGCCAAATGCTGCAAAACAGACGCCACTTCATATTACAGATATCATAATGACCCAAAACATAGAGAGAAAACTAACCAAGGCAAAGAATTTAGCTATTTTTTTTTACTGGCCAGGGCAGTCATCTGCTCCCAAACCAATAGAGCATACTTTTTACAAGACTGAAGGCAGAAAGGCCGACAAACAAGCAGCAGGTGGAGGCAGCTACAGTAAACGCCTGGCAAAGCACCTTGACCGAGGCCGCTCAACATATGGTCATGTGCATCGGTTCTGGACAGTTATCGCCTGCAAGGACTTTTCATTCAAGTATTAGGGGAATGTTTTTGTTTTGTTTAGAATTATGGTAGTTTGTTCCCTAATGTATGGTCGCCCCAAAATTGCTTTTAATGCCACACTTCTGTCAAACTTCAATTAAAGCTGAAAGTCAGATTCAGATTCATTTCAAATTCATTGTGATGGTGTACAGAGGAAGAAAGCAAAAAATGATCTTTATTACAAAGGTTATGGATCTGACTGCATGTACAGTATGTATGCTTTCTTTAGAGTGGATTTTTAAACTTTCTTTACCGTGTGTTAAGGTGATGATTTTCTTTTTGGTGCAGGGCCTGCTGAAGGTGGCGGTGGACAATGCACGTGTACAGGAGAAACAGGTGCAGCAGGAGAGAAAAGAGCTCAAGATGGAGCTTTACAGAGAACGAGAAATGAGAGAGAGTCTGGAGAGGCAGCTCACTTCTGAGCTCCACAGCCGAGGTACATACAGGCAAAAGTTGTTTTGTGTGTGTGTGTGTGTGTGTGTGTGTGTGTGTGTGTGTGTGTGTGTGTACTTAAATTTATTTAATGTCCAAATGTCAAACAGTAAAAATCCAACCTGGAAACAAACATTCAAAATCCAAAAGAAAGCCATTCATTTGATTATGTAGGGGAGGGAGTAAGTGAAAGCCAAGCCTGTTAACAGTTTTTGTTTGTTAAATATTTAATATTTACTGGAAAGCTGTATGTAGTCTTATCGACTAGAATTAACATTCTGTGCACTTACAATAATCATCGGTTCAATGCAGAACTCTGCGCTACAGTAATTTAGTTAACAATTACCTTCCCCTTTGTGTTTACAGTAATTTAATGACTTAATTAATTTATCAGTGACATCCATATCTATACTGCAGAATAATTAATAAATCCGCCCCACAGAATGAAATGACTATACAACGGTAGTGTGCTGCCAAAGAATATCTCTTAACAGTTGGATTTATTTCAGAGTCGACTGCCACTACTAACGCCAAGAAATTAAGCCAATTAGCCGGCTGGATAACAACTCCGACAATATGTACAAACACTTCAGTAATTTCATAGCCACGGCTCTTGCTGCCATACAAATTATTTATACACAGCTCTTAATAGTGCAGGAAATTAAGGATTTGGTGATTCAAATGCATGTAATTAGAGGTGTGAGGAAAATGTGATGGGGCAGGGGAAAGAGACAGAGAGTTTGTGTGTGTGTGTGTGTGTGTGCATGCCACTGTGCATATATGCGTACATCCGTGTGTGTAGCTCTGTTTTAGTGTATTTTCAAGAACTGTTAATTGCTGTGAAATTACACACACACACACACACACACACACACACACAGTTTATGCTACATTTGTTCAACATGAACATGAAGCTGAAGAGAAGTGAAGTGAAGTTGATGGGAGATGCTGTTAGATGAAGATGTTCTTAGTATCTAAGAGTTGAAAGATCAGCTCGTTGCAGTGTAGGATTTTTCAAGACATGTATTTGAACTGTCAGTTTTTAATTATTTTAATATAATCTTAAATAGTATGATTATTTCGGTCAAAGCATTGTTAAAATGTGTTTTTTTAATTCATTGTCTTACTTAGTTTTTTTTTAAATCCATGTAGTTAAAGCTTAGAGCGTTTTAATCATTATTTGTTTTGCAGGGGTTTTTTTTGTTGTTTTTGTTTTTTTTTCTGTGACATAATAATAATAATAATAATAATAATAATAATAATAACATGCTCATTTATAGCATAGGGTTATGCATTTTTGCGAAATCATTCCAGTATTTTTCTTATGGTAAAACTTACCCTTTATAAAAGTAATGATAACCTTTGTTCTACTGGACATTTCCGAGAAGCCAAATACATAGTCTGAAGTCTAAAGCTTCCCCATTAACACAAACAGTCCATATTAGCATATTTTTTTCATTGACCTATGCTGTGTCGCTGGCATGTATCGGTGCTGTCTGAGTTTTTTTTATTTAACTGTAGTCATATTAAGAAGGTTAAGGAGCTGAGAAGAGCAATACACTATAATCTTCCACTCAAAATTGTTGAGACTGCAATGGGCTCCATGCTGTTGTGCATCTAGTGATAATTAAGCACTTTAAAGAAAAAAAAAAACAAAGATTTTATTCCACTCATTCTCCGTCTTGCTTTCTCCAACAGCTACTATCCAGAAGCGTCTGAAGAAAGAGAAGAAGGTGAAGAGGAAACTGCAGGAGGCTCTGGATTTCGAGTCAAAGAGGAGAGAACAAGTGGAACAGGCCCTTAAGCAAGCCACCTCTCCTGAGAACCTCTGCATGAGTCTTAATGGTGCGCCGCTTTTCTCTGGTATCTCTCTTTAGCTCTTTCTCTTTCTCTCACTCCTGTAGAAAAAAATGCTGTTTGCATGTTTTTTTTGTCAGATCAAGACTTTTTGTCAGACCGTTTGTTTCAGAAGCTGACTTCCCATAGTCCTCGCAGGCATTAGCAGAGGTCACTGCATGCAGATTCATAGTTTATTCCTGATAATGACAGTGATTAGATGTTTGTATATACTGTAGATACCAGAGGTGGAAGAAGTACACAAACCCAGTCCTCAAGTAAAATTACAAGTACTTGCTTAAAAATGTACTCCGCTACAAGTAGTATTACTTAAATGTTTTACTTAAGTACTAAGTACGTACGAGCTCTAAAATGTACATTAAGTACAAGTAAGAGTATTTCACAAATAAACATATTTCTGGAGAGCTTTCTGACTAAGTTACAGATAAACAGTATTTTAAATATGATCGTAGTTTATGTTGTTGATGTGCATCACTTCCTGCAAAAGTCTAAAATGTTTGTTTTACCAGGATGAAAGGATAAATTAAAAATGAGTAAATAAATATACAATTTACTGGCTGTGTTCAGATGCTTTACAAATTCATGAAATCTTGTAGGCATTTCAAGAGATTAAATGTTTTAACACTAGTTATATTAATTATTTGACCGGTTGGTGTAGATATGATTGGGCAGAGAGGTGTGAACACTGCATTGGTAAGTTTTATGGATAAAGAAGAAACCATGTTACAATGAAGCAAGTAGCTGCTCTGCCATGCTTGTAGTTTTATTTCAAAGGAGTTATTGCTTTTTATGTCCTAAAATAAATTGTTGTTTAACTTTGTTTAAAAAAATAAAAGGTTTCAGCTTCTAATAGTGAGTGCTGTAGTGACTGGAAGTATTTTTTTTTTTTTTTTTTTTACTTTTTTTTTTTTTTACATAAAGGCAGATGAAAAATGACAACTGAGAGATTATTACATGACTTGTTGATATTAATTGAAAAAAAGAAAGGTTTTGTCTGTACATTGGTCAGAACTTTTAATGACATCTTAACATTTCATGCGTACATTGGAAGAACAGAAAATTTTGTCTGTATATCTGTATGTCTGTCCAGTCAAATTTGTTACAGCATCACACAAAGCTGGCTGGGCAGAATTTAATGAAACTTTGCCAGTCCTTCAGTATTTGCCTGACGTTAAATCTGTGCTATAAATTAAATTAAAATGTTAAGTAGAAGGGGAACAGTTTTGTGCCAGATTACATCACAGCAGTTTTTTTTTTTTTTTTTTTGTCCTCAAAGTGGGTATGGCTATAAACAACACACAACAGAGCCAATCAACGTGATAGTATTCTATAAATACACAGAAATGGCCGTAATGCCCCTACAAAGCACCCTTATTTTTAGCTTTAGTCTTTTAACTATTTCTAAAAACTCTTTCCCCGTCAACAATGCGTACTAACACTAATATAAAATACAATAAGGTTAAACATTATAATCTTGCTATAAAAATTACATTGTTATTGGTGTACAACACAAACCAAATGTGCAAGTGTTTAAAACTCTTTTGCTCAGATAGTTAGCTAGATTACTCCTAATCTTACCTTAACAAGTGCACCACTCGAGACGCGTGGTCAAGGATCTAGAAGAATCAGAGACCACATGGCAAGGACAGTTGCCGAGGTAACTATTGTTCCCTTTGGTGCATAAAGTAATCTGCGCTTTCATAATGACCTGCCAGTCATTTCTGTAAACAAAGATTGGTGGAATTTTTGGGAACCCTGGGTAGCTGTGTTTGTGATCGTAATCTGAAAAGTAATGTTTAAAAATGTAAATGTATTTAGTAAAAGTACACATTTTTCATAAAAAATACAGTAACAAACTTTTTCCCTTTTACTATTGTTAGTGCTTTACTTCCTACCTCTGATAGAGAAATTAGAACCTCATGAGAGATTTGGGCAACAAATTACAGCAGCTCCCATCTGTAGAGACATTTTACCTACCTACATTAGGTATTTCTGTATTTTCAAACTAGAGTTATGAATAATAGGTAGACTGTCGATTTGATTTGATTTGAGGCTTTGAATTATTAAAAACCACAAAAAGTATATCATAAATACTAAGCTATTATGTAATTTGTGGTGTTGATTGTTAAATGCTATGTCTTGTACAAAGCAATTATCTTTTTTCCAGTTAATATGTTGCTCCACACTCCAGGCTATTAAATGGCAGTATTACACCACCATATAATAAATTCAAAAGAAGAGGAACGAGCAATATTCTTGCAAAATAAGGATTTTGCATTTACTGTACTTTGTGAAAGATGCAAGTAGATTCTTTTTTGAAAATCCATTGTATAGTTTCAGGGATATAGTCAATTTGACTATTTAAGGGTCGTTAGTCTACTGATACTGTATTGTAAAACCTATTTGATTACTTACAGTGTCTTCCTGTAAAGACACTTTAGGAGATTTTATATATATATATATATATATATATATATATATATATATATATATATATATATATATATATATATTATATAAATTGTGTATACATATTTCAGTAGCACTGTGTTATAAAAGAAATGATAACTTGCACTGACATTGGCAGGACCGTAGAAGCCTTTATTTATTTATTTATTTATTTATTATTATTATTTTTTTTTTTATCTCTCATTGACCAATGCTGTGTTGCTGGCACGGATTCGTTTGAGTTTTAAGGGTTCCACAAGCTAATTAGAATTCCCCCAAATGTGACCTTATATATAAAAAGTCACCCCCCCCCCCCCCCCATCTTGGCTCATCAGTGCCTCGTTTCCATAGACATTGAAATGCCATTTTTGAAAAAGGAGTGAAATGTAGTGAGTTTCAGGTATGAAAAATGCATTATCTGAGCAATATTTCAGCTGGAGCAATATCACATACTGTATTTTGGGGGAGTTCTGAGACTTCCTAAAGAAATAAAAGGTATATAGGACCTTCAAGGGTTGGGCCATATTCTGAGTTGAATTACACAGGTCTAGTGCTGAATTATTTCCAAAAATGTACACATTGGTATTCAGACCTCACACATAACAGTCATGACTGGTTTATAGTTCTGCACTAAAGCATATTTCATGGTGGGAGAGGAGGTTCTGGCTAGTCATGCAAACACTGACAGGCTAACTTGCATTGATCTCCAAAGCCAACAGCACCGTGTATACAGTATACTGCAAGTTCAGTGGTTTGTGTCAAACACTTTTAGGCAAATGCTTTAGGCTTTTCCTTTTTTTTTTTAAATGGATAGGGTGTAAAGTTCAGAGAAATTTTATATAATTATATAAATTATTGTACAGATAATTAGTCAGATTCTCACTCAATTAAAGGTTAATTAACACTGGCACTGGACTTTAATTGGATGATACCCATAATTAATTATTAGGGTTATGTTTCTGTAAAATGAAAAGATGAAATTATGATGTATTATTTCATTTTCATCTTTTGATCTCAAACCCAATGTCTTCAATGTATACCAAAACCAAAATAATTTGCCTTGTTGTTTTTGTCCATTTTCAAAGTATAGAACATATCCAGAGATCCAGGGTATTTTGGAAAGCACAAAATGATCCATAAGAGAATCCTGTTTATCAGCTCTCTAGACACTGAGTCAGTTTCTCTGCAGTAAAGCTCTATATCAGAGTATGTTTAGCAAATTCAGTGCATTTGTGGTCCAGCAATGGTCTCATAAAATTAGGATGCAATATATCATTTATTCAAATTGCAGCACATCTTAAAATACTCTGATGATGACTAACAACTGATATTGGACAATTAATATGATTCTCTAAATATTATAACCACTTTTTCAGAAAAAATGTGGAAAATTGCTATAATTTGACAACAAACATGTTGAAGTTCCTTGGGCACCATTCTGAGAGTCTTCACTAGTACTGCAGGCTCTGTAGTCATTCCCTTCCCATGAAAGTGAGCTCCCTTCTACTCTAATCTCCTCTCCAATCTATTGTTGCACTCTCAGACATTTTTCCTGCTCTGTTTCTTTTCCTCTTCCCTCTTCTCTTTCTCATATTTCCTTATCAATGCTGATACTGGTGTTTCCATATTAGTCTCGACTATTAGCGATACATTAGCATCATGATGCGAGGGGAGGAAATAGAGACAGATGCTTATCATAAATGGGCTAAATGTGCACACATTTAGACCATTAAAAGAGGTAAACCGTTTTCATAATTGCTTGTTTTTGTTTTTATTTTACCTGTTTACTTGTGTTTATTTGACTTGCATAACCATACCAAAAGCAGACTGTGAACAGGAAAAGATTTGAGTGTTTAAGTGTACATGAACATCTGTAAGTATTTTTCAGAGTACATTGATAATTATTTACCAAGAATAAAACAAATGAGGAATTCACCATAGAATTAAGAGGAATATGCCTTTAGTCTTTCATCTGAGAGTTTCAGGGAGAGAGGCTCCTTTCCTGACAGCATACAGTATGTTACAGTATAAGGCTAAAAGCGTGTGAACACCTGACCATCACATCTATATATGGATATGGATTGGACTGTTAGATCAAAAAGTCTAAAGAACACAAATGTCTAGATTTATTTATTTATTTATTTATTTATTTATTTATTTATTACCATTATTACTTTAAATATATTCATAGTCAAGTGGAAACCCATCATAATAGAGTGGATGCTTTTATACTGTAGCACCAAAGGGAAATTAACTCCCATCTTGATGTCCATGGGTTGTTTAAAAATGATGTACACACGTGGACAAAATTGTTGGTACCCTCCGGTCAATGAAAGAAAAACTCACAATGGTCACATAAATAACTTTAATCTGACAAAAGTAATAATTAAAAAATTTTTATGAATGTTAACCAATGAAAGTCAGACATTGCTTTTCAACCATGCTTCAACAGAATTATTTTTTAAAAAAATTAACTCATGGAACAGGCCTGGACAAAAATGATGGTACCCCTAGAAAATACTGAAAATAATGTGACCAAAGGGACATGTTAATTCAAGGTGTGTCCACTAATTAGCATCACAGGTGTCTACAATCTTGTAATCAGTCAGTGGGCCTATATATAGGGCTCCAGGTAGTCACTGTGTTGTTTGGTGACATGGTATGTACCACACTCAACATGGACCAGAGGAAGCGAAGGAAAGAGTTGTCTCAGGAGATTCGAAAGAAAATTATAGACAAGCATGTTAAAGGTAAAGGCTATAAGACCATTTCCAAGCAGCTAGATGTTCCTGTGACTACAGTTGCACATATTATTCAGAAATTTAAGATCCATGGGACTGTAGCCAACCTCCCTGGACGTGGCCGCAGGAGGAAAATTGATGACAAATCAAACAGACGGATAATCCGAATGGTACCAAAAGAGCCCAGAAAGACTTCTTCATACTCAAGAAACTTCATGCTCAAGGAACATCAGTGTCAGATCGCACCATCCGTCGTTGTTTGAGCCAAAGTGGACTACATGGGAGACGACCAAGGAGGACACCATTGTTGAAAACAAATCATAAAAAAGCCAGACTGGAATATGCCAAACTACATGTTGACAAGCCACAAAGCTTCTGGGAGAATGTCCTATGGACAAATGGAACTTTTTGCCAAGGCACATCAGCTCTATGTTCACAGACGGAAAAATGAAGCATATCAAGAAAAGAACACTGTCCCTACTGTGAGACATGGAGGAGGCTCTGTTATGTTCTGGGGCTGCTTTGCTGCATCTGGCACAGGATGTCTTGAATCTGTGCAGGGTACAATGAAATCTCAAGACTATCAAGGGATTCTAGAGAGAAATGTGCTGGCCAGTGTCAGAAAGCTGGGTCTCAGTCGCAGGTTCCTGGGTCTTGCAACAGGACAATGACCCAAAACACACAGCTAAAAACACCCAAGAATGGCTAAGAGGAAAACATTGGACTATTCTAAAGTGGCCTTCTATGAGCCCTGACCTCAATCCTATTGAGCATCTTTGGAAGGAGCTGAAACATGCTGTCTGGAAAAGGCACCCTTCAAACCGGAAACAACTGGAGCAGCTTGCTCATGAGGAGTGGGCCAAAATACCTGCAGGGAGGTGCAGAAGTCTCATTGACAGTTACAGGAATCGTTTGATTGCAGTGATTGCCTCAAAAGGTTGTGCAACAAACTATTAAGTTAGGGGTACCATAATTTTTGTCCAGGCCTGTTCCATGAGTTCTTTTTTTTTTATAATTCTGTTGAAGCATGGTTGAAAAGCAATGTCTGACTTTCATTGGTTAACATTCATAGAATTCTTATTTATTATTACTTTTGTCAGATTAAAGTTATTTCTGTGACCATTGTGAGTTTTTCTTTCATTCATTTCAGGGTACCAACAATTTTGTCCACGTGTGTATATGTATGTGCAAGTTTTTACCCATAAATTGTATAGATTTAAACAAATTGATTTGGTCAGCCGAGTACTTGATGTATGAGCTTATATCTTTTTTTGCACATTTTTAAAATTTTGAGTTATGCACTCGGCAGTCACTTCATTAGTTACACCTTGCTAGTACTGGGTTGGACATTTTTGCCTTCAAAACTTCTTCATAGCATAGATTCAACAAGGCACTGAAAATCTTTACCTTGTGATAAAAGATTATTATGCTTATAGGAATGTTTTATCATAAGATAAACAGAATCAAGCAGAATATCATTTGATTAATGATTTGAAGTGGACATACATCATGCCAGCAGAATACCGCCGGAGTATAACATAGCCACATCACGCCAGCAGAATGCCGGCGTGATAACATATAACAGTATAACATAATATAACATAGCCATCATTTGTTTGTCACAAATATACATGTTTCTGTATATATACGTGTGTCTGTATTTTTGAGTGTCCTAAATATAGACAATAAATCCCTGATGGTAAAGTGTAACTGCAAGTACAGTTCATTCAATATTTCCCAGTTCGTGGTGAAATTTTCTGACAAAAATCATTTGACAAGAAGTAAAAACATAATAAAAAACTGATGTTTTAATCAACTCATTCACTTTTTCTGTTATGAAAAAAATAAGACTTGATGTATAATTTCTGGCAGCCAGAGGTGGTCTAAAGTTAGAGTCCTGTATACATAACAGAAGAGCACCATTTATTTATTTCAGCAGATATAACTAATAGTGTGCGCTGATTTATTGTTTGGTGGTGTGATTGGTGAACCCGTTAGTAGCCTCTGACAGTGTGCTGTGATTGGTTGGTTTCAGAAGCAGTGATACCAGAAGTGGAACCTGAGCATAATGGCAATCAGCAGGACTCAGCCATGCAAGGTAAGAGTGGGCCGTATATTTGTGGATTTATGTGTACCAGTTTGTATTTGTGCAATGTTGGTTAGTCAGATTATTTAGTGCTGGATTCCTGCACAGGAATGCAAAGAATAAAAAGTAAAGACCAACGTAAAATGAATGTGTGTAAAATGTGAGCCTTCATCAAAATCTCACCCATCTGCTTCTTGAATTGTGAAAACGTTTCAGGAGAGAGACAAAACCTCCACATGACTGGTTAAACTGCGAATGAACTCTGCCATCCAAAGATACAAAATAAGAAGGTCAAGAACACAACACCTACAGTATGGCCCAGAGGATGGGCAGTTATACTCTTATGTTGCTTTGGCTTAGGACTTAGACAGCTATATAGACAACTGTCAAAGGTTCAACTGTCATTCAAGATCTCAGAAAGTTCATCTTCCCTGGTTTTTCCCTCGTGTTTTTCCAGTCATGACCAACAATTATGCACATGAAAAAACAAATTGTTGATAAGCTCACATAATGCTGACAAATCGCAGGATACAGCCTGGAACCTTAGAATGGAAGAACAGAGTGGAGTAGTATTTTCCAGCGTATTATGGCTGGAACCGTGAGAACATTTAAGACTTCGGTGAGGTTATTTAATCAGGCATTAGGGTCTCTTCAGTCTGTAAAGACTGTATTGTATGAAGCCTTTGGTAAAAGTGCCTACAAATGCAAAGTGTCTGTGGATTTGGCCACTCCTACCATCCTGCCACATTTATCCATTATGTCTAGCAAAAATCTAATTAGGTCGAGTGTGCTGTCCAAACTGTCCCCCCTCCCAACTCTCCAGCATTTCCCCACCCCACCTCACCACATTTATCCATTACACCCAGCATATATCTAATTAGCTTGCGCTTCACTCCCAAGTCGGACTTCACAGTTTTGCAAGCTTAGCACTGACAACTGATTTCATTAGATTTGATTGTCCTTGCAGAGAGGCCACACGGCAAGCTAAAAGCTTTTTACGCTTTCTCAAGTTCCAGGCCAATGTTGGCCCATTACGCCGATCTGTGCCTTTTCTAATTAATCAAGACAAGTGGCTTTAACAGCAAACTGCTGAACACAAAAGGTGTCTGCTTTACAAGCCGATTAAGAGAAGTGCAGTGTGGCAGAGGTAGCTAGATGCGGGTGTAAGGTAAAACTGAAAACAAAGTATAATTATAAAGGTCTGCTGCATTCCTATTTAGATACACTGTGTCTTCTGATGCCATCATCACAAGCCATTCACACTTTCACACCATTTGGGAAAGTGTTGTCATGCATCTCCAACTTTGGTAATGATCCAAAACTGTGATCAAAACAATAACTGGCCTTCCCTAGCTACTCCAATGTGTAATGAGAAATGTGTGTGAAAATTAGCAGGAGAAAGATGATGTGGTTGCTGGAGAAGCTCACTTACTCATCGTCTATACCACGTCATTCAGAATACCTGTAACCTATACCAGGAGACTTAGGGTACGAGGTGGAGTATACCATGGACAGGGCGCCAGTCGATCGCAGGGCACACACACACGCCCACACACTCATTCACACACTACTGGCAATTTGCGAACGCCAGTTCAACTAATCTGCATGTCTTTGGACTGTGCAAGGAAATGCGAGTACTCAGAGGAAATCCACCAAGCACAGGGAGGACATACAAGCTCTGTTTACACAGAAGCAGGAATCGAACCTGGCCGGGAATCAAACGGAGGTGCAAGGCGACAGTGCTATCCACTGAACCAGCTTACCACCCTGGAGAAGCTTGTAAAAATCAATATATGGTATGTGGAGGTTGTTTAATAACAGGACTGCCCTCTATCTCTACTGCTGAAAGAGATCATTGGCACTAGGGCATACCGTTACCATGAAGTTACATGTACTTCGTCTGAACAAATGTTTAGGTAGGTGGTACGTGCCAAAGTAACATCCATGTGAATTCCAGGACCCAAGATTACCCAGCAGACCATTGTCCAGAGCATCACCCTGCCCTCAACGGCTTGACCCCTTCCCATAGCGCAGCCTCATGTCATTTCTTCCCCGGTTAACCAATGTACACACCCAGTTGTCCATAGGATATTAAACAAACCTTAATTCATTAGGCCAGGCCACCTTCTTTCACAGCTTCATGGTCCATATCATATACCTTGTATTCAGCAAGTTGCAATGCACTGTGTGTCCTCACACCTTTGTGTCATAGCTTGTGGGTTTTTTCAGCAATTTCTGCTACAGTAGCACTCCTGTGGGATCAGAGCAGATGGGCTAGCGTTCGCTCCCCACACAAATCAGTAGGCCTTGGGTGACCATGACCCTCTGGCCAGTTGTCCTTCCTTAGACTATTTTTGGTAGGTACTGTACTAACCACTAACGGCTGTTATGGAGATACTCTGACCCAGTCGTCTAGAAATCACAATTTTATCCTTGTCAAAGTCACTCAAATGCTTACACCTCCTCATTTTTCTTTCTTTCAACACGAACTTCAGTCAGGACTTTTAATGTCAGTCTTTGAGTATGGGCTGTCTTACTCGTGTTGAAAACTGTCAGGCTGTGGCAATGTAGGCCTCTCCTAAATGTGAAAGTAATCTGACACTTGATGCCACTAACTCCTTCATTAGTTCTTTTGTTGTTGTTATGACTTCTCCCTGAATTATTCAGAATCTGTGTGGTTCCAGGATTTGATACCTTTAGAAGTGGCTGCCCATTAATCAAACCCAGCCTGTAGCAGGCCTCATATCAGTGTCTTTTGGTAAAGAAATCATTCTCCAAACTGAGATTGCTAAGAAAGTTTTTTTTTATTTAAGATTCTCATTTGGATATTAAGAAAGAAAAAATATTTTTAATGTAGCAATTAGAATTTACTTCATGTCCCATTAATACCCCAACCGAAATAAATGAATATGCTTTTTATTTCTTCTTTTTTTACAGAGAACAGGCCCTACTCCAAACCTCCCATTATGTACTGAAATGGATGTGCAGCTCCTCTCCATGTCCCTCCCCACCAGTAGATGGCTTCCTCACTCCACTTCTGAACTTTTTTTGACACTGATGTTGGAGTTTTTAAAGAGACATGTGCTGAAGTTGATGACCACTGATCACCCAAACATGTGTCCAGGACTCGAGTGAGAGTGTGTGTGTGTGTGTGTGTAATGGGGTCCAGTGCAGATGTGCTCTACCTAAGGAGTGCTGCTTGTTGGCAACCTCCCAATGTATCACACCAATTTGTTTTTAAAAAAATACATCTTTATGTTTTTCAAGAACTTCCATGTTCTACAAAATTTGGAACTTTTCTCCTGAATAAAGGTATTCTTTGGAATTTGTCATGTCCTCATGAAGCGTCCTACGTATATGCTTACTATTCTCTGGACACATATCCCTTTCTTATTGCTTTCAGTTGACCGAGTGTAAAGCAATGTTTTTGGACAGATAAAGCAACAAAAGCTTAAGGACCATGGATAACAATTCCATTCAAAACCAGCAAATTTCTCCTATGAACTGTCCATATCTGTTGCTTCATCTTCGCTTCCTTTTAAAAAAAAGATATATTGTACTCCTGTAGTACATTATAGGAAATGTAGAAACATCACATTTTCCTCATCAGTGCTTATCATATTGTTTATTTTGTTTGCTTTGATTGTAGTTTAATCAACATTTCATCTGCAGATATTTGAGAAGTGATGTGGAAACATTTTGTACTTCTGACTTTGCCCCTCTGACAATAACCTCTATATTGCTCCCCAATAAAATAAAAAGTTTAAAAAAAAGCAACAAAGTGCTATACATACAGTATTACTGTACTTTCCCTCCTGTTTTTACCTTTGTTTATAAATATTTGTAAAAATGCTTTAGCATTTGCTATTCCATTGTCATTATGACGTGTACACATTTTTTTTGTGATGAAAGAAAAGAAATATGTAAAAAAAAAAAAAAAAAAAAAAAAAAAAAGTACCCTTATGCACATTGATGCAAGCATGCTTGTAGATACAACACTGATGACAATTATGACAAATGGCACTGTTAAAGATGAAAAGCTGCCTCTTCTAATCTATTTTTAAAAGTTTCTGGAGAAACGTAGATCCTGGTTATGATACTGGCAGCTACTGATGTTACAAAAATGATGACTACAAATCACAGCCATGCCCATTACATGACAGAAATAAAATATCCCTATGGGCATTACCTTCGTAGGTTTTGGGTTGTGTGTTTTGGAGTAATAAATTTGAATTTGGAGACTTTTGCCCCTTACTGCCGTTTTTTATGCATTCATACATTTGGCAGTTTAAACAATTACACCATGTTCATATACAGTCGTCATTACTTAGCATTTTTCATCTTGGAAGGACGTTGCCATTAGAGTGCAGGCACCGCCATGGACACCCCTGGAGCCTGAGTAGCCCAACCACTGAATAACTGTAGATTATGGATTATACTGTCAAGTTTATATTGCTTATTTATTTACATTTACATGGGTAAACAGTGTCTGAATAAACTTTTAATTGTTTAATTCTTGCCTGCAAATCCTTTCAGTCAATGGCAGCCTGAAGTCTCGAACCCACAGTGATTACCAGACACTATGTTTCTTCCCTGGTGATAGTCTGCCAACATCTACTATACTCTACTTCCCATCTTCATTATTTTCTCTTCCCATCACTTTTGTACAAGTTAATTTGTTATCAGCTTCGTCTCATTTGTCCATAGTATGTTGTTCCAGAATGGCACAGACTTTTTAGATGTTTCTGGGGAAACTTTAATCTGGTCTTCTTGTTCCTGAGACTTCCCAGTGGTTTGCAAGTTGTGGTAAATCCTGTATAATTACTCCAGTCACAATTCTTTTGAGTGCTGACATTGACACACTCCTGTAGTGTGTGGTCTTGAAAACAGTTGTCAAAAGATTTTTGTTACTTTAACACAAAAACAATAATTCTGTCATCAACCATTTTTAAGAACGTATTTAATCATTTATTTGGCCACACATTAAGTTTTACCTCATCTGCTTTTCCCCCCTGATGCTTTAACCTAATGCTGGCTATTCAGACTTCATATTGAAATTTAACAGCAAAAGACTCCAAATGCGAATGTCACTATTGAAATCAACTCTAGATATGTTATACTTAAGTTAAATGGTGATGGAATAACACACACCTGGCCATGGAGCGAGTTTATCCATTCATTTTATATTAACTACATACTGTATACTGTAATACCAACATATTAAAAAGTGGTATAACTGCTACACTGTTCACCAAAATTGGATGTGAATACTCTTAAATTAAACTTCGACATTGCGTTACATACTAAAGTAATAACTTTGTCAATGTTCAATCATTTATATTCGTGTGATACAGTATGATACAGTGTTTAGCAAAACTCCAGAGCGACTACTATGTCAAACATATCAACAGTATGCTTGTGCACAAGATCAGAGACAAACAAGACAAGTGCAGGTATTCCAGTCATGTGCAGAAATCTAATGAAAATGTTGTTTGTTGCATTAAAAATAAATTCTAAAACAAATAAAATAATATAATACTTTCCTGCCAAAATAAAATCCTTTTTCTTTTATCCCTCAAAAATGTGACGCATGTGTGCTGGATTAAAAAAAAAAAAATCAGCATGTAAAAACATTAAGGGAAACAAAGGTCAGTTGAAACTGATAAAATTAGGATGATCATACTGCCACAATACAGCTCAGGCTTCCTCATACAGGAGAATAGTGAAATATGCATGAAGAACAAATACATTTTTAAGAGGTTTAATTTGTCATCAGAATGTGATTCTTCACAATTCCTCATGTATTTGGTGGCTAGTGTTAATCAGTGCTTGTGTTACAAATAAGACATTGCTATGGAACGCTGTGCTTTACACTCAAACACTTAAACGGTGCACTTGATCAGGGATTTTCGAGGGATTTGGGATTGAGCCTGTTATAAGCTAATTAGGTTTGTACTGTAGCTCGCTTTTAGCTATGACCAGAATAACATGACTTAGAAGCAGTTACTAAGGAAACAACATGTTGTTTCAGAAGTGATTCTTGCTGAAAATGCTATTGTATCTTGTTTTGAATGGTTTTAGTCGTCTGGTGTGTAATCTTCCTTCGGCTATCCAGAAATGGGTGGGACCACTGCAGACAGGTGTCATAACGTCAGGTGCAGAAGGTTTATAGTCTGCATCTCAGTTGCAGAGTTAACACTGCCATTCTCTCTCTCAGCTAAAGCACATTTTCACATGTTGCTACTAACAATATACTGTATAGTGTGTCTATGTTTTTCGGAAACTTAGCGAAGCCAGAAGATAAGCATCAGCAAAGTGCTACATTACTGCTTCATCTTTATCTATATTGCATGTAACTTCAATGTATGGTTTACAAGTGTATATTACATATCCAGTGTGACTTACTGTCTAATAGTATTGCACAAGTGCTTATCTTGAGGCGGCACGGTGGCGTAGTAGTTAGCACTGTTGCTGCATGGAGTTTGCATGTTCTCCCCATGCTTGGTAGGTTTCCTCCAGGTGCTCTCTCACAGGTGTTTCCTCTCACAGTCTAAAGACATGCAGATTAGGTTAATTGGTGTTCCCAAATTGCCTGTAGTGTGTGACTAAGCATGTAAGTGTCTGTGTGTATGTGTGTGTGCCGTGCAATGGATTGGCACTCCATCCAGGGTGTACCGTGTGCCCAGCTGATTTTCATTACTGGTATTTGCTAGTGACTGTAGCATTATTAGCATCAGCAGCAGCATGGGAGTTTTTTTATTTTTATTGCTGAAAGTATGTAAATCATCTAAACCTTATCCACATGTGGCTAGTTTCATCTCCCCAGACAGTTCAGAATAACTTGGGAAGCTGGGTTCTAAGCAGTATCTGACACTGATCCCAGCTGAATTCAGTTCCATGGCAGAGCCATTTATGAAAACCCACTTATTTCCTTGCCTCTCCATCTGTCTGAACAACAGAGAAATCCCTCATGATGCTGTCAAGGTGCTTGGAATCGGGATACAATCTGACCCATAGGAGGAGAACCAAAAGATTTAAAAAATGACATTTCCTGATGTACCTGAGAGGATCAGAATTGACCACTGATTACAGATCTCAGATGGACATTGAACACTGTATATCTATCACATATGAGATTTTGCCTGCACAGCATGAGATGGATATCTAACAAAAGCTCTGTCAGCCCATAGTAAAATTTTGTTGCACAGAATATTCTTTTTCTAGTCTTATGAGACTGAATTGAGCCTTCTCATTACAAGCCTGACTTTGTATTTTCTATTTCTCCTAAAGGTGACTTAGGAGAAACAATGAGACCCAACAGACATACAACACGAGACTTACTTTAGAAACATTTGAGAATATGAGATGTACATGAGAAACAGAACTGCATTTGAAGAGAAGCAAATGAGCCACATATAAGACCATAATAAGATTAAAGCCAGATATAAACGAGAAGCATGAAACACAAATGAGAAATATAGTTTTATTGAACATATCAAAAATCCTCAGTTAACTGCTGTGATGAGACAAAACTAGCATCACCTGAGACCAGTTAGTGTCCATACTGACCTTTGACCACCGCAACACTAAAATCAGGGAGTTATATACAATTATAATATATATTACAATATAAAAAAATATTACCAATAGCCGATCCCAAAAACAAGGACAGAAGTGCATAAAATCATCCATCTTATTCATAAGAATTTTTAATTTAGAGTTTTGACTATTTTAAGAGGCCTAAAAAATTTCTTTAGTACTAAAAAGTTATGAAATATTTTAGTTAAATATTTAAAAATTGCTTGACTTTGTGATGATTTTCTATAGTAAATGGGTTTTAAATGCCCAACTAATTCAGTTCTGTTAACCTTTGATGTGAGTTTGGTCAAAGGCAAAATTAATAAGCCATATTCAGTATAAAGTATGTCTTGACCCATAGTCCATATGCTATAGCTTACAAAGCAAAAATAGGCAGCACAAAGATCCACCAGCTATTTGCTTCTAACTCCGACTAACTTTCTAAGTGTAGCTGCTGAAGGAACGAACATAATGAGTCATGCTCTCTTAGATCCCCCTTTGCCATTAGTAAGCACCTGAGGTTCATCTGTTGCCGATAACTGTACAGATTTAAGGGATTCAGAGGAAGAAGCCTGTCTCATAATGAAGACAAAGAAGCAAACACACACACACACACAGAATTCTATATTTGTACTTCAATTGGAGACTGATCGTTTGATCTACTCTTAATTAGCCACCTCTTCATTTATGCTTTATGTAACTACTTCTTTCATGATTAGTGATTTTGTTTTGCTGATCATTAAGGAGGTGATGAAAATACAGTTGGTGTGGCAGACCATTTGATCATTGAAAAATGGTTGCACCATTTGCATGAGTTTCATTTAAAAGGCATACAAGTCTAGTTAGCAAGAGGAGATAAACAAAGGGACTTTAAAGCCAGGTGTCACTTTCTTCTGTCTTTCACCACCCTCTTTTTCCTCCTCCTTCCCTTCTCCTCCTTTTTCTCAACAAACCACAGCAGATACATGTCAATTATGTGTTGTTCTCAGGATGAAATATGGCCCGGATCAGTGTCTACTAACCATTTCCACTAGTGCTGTGGCCCCAAGTAAATACTCATCAGCACACGGCATTACAAGGGAAACTTTCACCTTAACAATGAAAAGCTAGACATTTGGGTTCAGAAAGATAAAGTGGTATATATTCGTGTATACAGTAGTGGTGTAAAGTGGCTCATCAACTGAAGCAACCCCAGATTAGACCACTGCCTACAGAGGCATGTACAGTGGGCACTATGCATAATGAGGGCATCTCTTTATGCGCTTCCCTTCTTATCTTTAACTAATGGAATAGGGTCAATTTCAACTTTTTCAATTGCTCCAAAGTACAAACTTAATGCTCTCTAACGAACTGAATAATCTTTTTTCTGACCAGTCTCACTGATAAATCGATTTCTTATGGCCACAAAGCTGTTAAGTCTGTCCCAATCCTGTGGGTTCTTGTCACATTGTGTGTATGCAGAAATGCTATTGCCATAGCTGTGGTTTCTACTGTTGATGTTTTATCATGTAACGTCATCAAACATTTAAGTGCGCTCTGAAACTGTATTATTTATATATTTTTTCATTTAAATCATTTGAAAGGATACTTTGATTTGATATTGAAATTATTTTCTTTGGCAATTATGAAGATTGAACACTCCATGGCAGCCTCTGATCACCAGGGAGTCAGTAAAGAATAAATGAGTACACTGGGAACTTGCACTGGTCCACTTGTACATTTCACTTATTCAGCTTTGTAGTGGTTCAGGGGAAATGTACAGTAAGTATGAATATTTAAGAGACCACAAGGATGGTATCACAACAACTGTGGTGGGCCAGCAGAGACAAAAATGCCAGGGCCAATTCCTTTATTCTCCATCGAGCGTTGGTGCTAAAAATTAGCTTTACACTAACAGCTGTGAGTTTATTCTTCTTTTTAATTCATTACTTTTGTCTTGACAAAAGTTTTGACAATTTGTCTTGACAATTTACTGCTGTTATGATGCATAAACATATGGAAATTGAGGTGCAGGTGAAAACAGCAAGGGGTATTGAATCCTCCTGGCCACCCCACCCCCACTTCCTCTCCCACACAGCCTTTCTCTGAGTTCACATTTGAACGAGTGCAAGTTATTTTTACTGAGTAGGAAACCGCACTGGGAGTGCCACATAATGAAGCATGGTTCCAGAACTGGGCTACACCACAGAAGGAAAATGTCAAGACACATTTCAGTGCTCTCAAACGCATAAATCACCACCTGTACTGTTTGCTTGAATGAACACATGCACGTGCACAAACACACACACACACACACATACACACACACACACACAGAAGGACAGTTAACACAAATACCTAATCAGGCAATCATATGGCAACAAGTTTAAGAATGGAAAAGAAAGGTGATTTAAATGACTTTGAACGTGGCATGATTGTTGGTGCCAATTGAGATGGTCTGAATATACACAGAAAAAAAAAGAAAAGAAATACAGTGAGCAGCAATTCTCTGCTTGTTGGCTAGATTGGTTTGAACTGATAGAAAGGCACATCCAATTACAAAGAGAATGCTTAGGAGTATCTTTGAACACTCAGCGCATCAAACCTTGAAGCAGCAGATGACCACACCCAGTGCCACTCCTGTCTGCTAAGAACAGGAAACAAAAGGATATAATTTGCATGGGCTCATTAAAAATGGACAATAGAAGACTAGAAAAACGTTGCTGATCTAAAGATTTTAGATTTCTGCTACGACATTTGGATGGTGGGGTTAGCATATGGCATAAGCAATGTAAAAGCATGTATCCTTCCTGGTTGTATCAACAGTTCAGGCTGCTGGTGGTGCAATGGTGTGGGAGATATTTTCTTGGCACACTTTTGGCCCCAAACCTGTTGAGCATTGTTTAAATGCCACAATTTACCTGAGTATTACTGCTGAACCTATTCACCGCTTTATGACCACAGGATAAAATACCATGTTACAAATGCCTCTACATTCACCAGATCTTAATCCAATAAAGCACCATTGGGATGTGGTTTAACTGAAAATTTGCATCATGGATCTGCAGTAACTGTGTGATGCTATCATGTCAATATGAACCAACAATCTCTATAGAATGCTATAAGAAAGTAGCAATGTGTAACTAATAAAGGGACTGGTAAGAGTATATTGTATTTTTTATATCTAAAAATCTAAAATAAACAGCAGAATTTATGATGTAGAAATAAAATTTTCGTACATTTCTAAACAAATCTTAAAACCTATATAAGTGTTTTAATTTTCCCAGATCTTAAAAACTTTCGGATGCCTCTAAATTTAAAATATCCTTGTGTACTGCGCTGTAGCTTCACACTTGCTCAGTTCATAAGCACGGTCCTGAACAGCTGAAGAAGCAGCCTGTCACTGTCTGATAAATGGAATCATCACAGAGAAAAGTATAGGGCTCCAGTACACGCTTTGACCAGCATTCCCTTTCATATTTGTTTATTTCTCATCTGCCACACTATATAAATAGGAATATTTCTGAACATGTTGGTAAAACAAATCATAATATGCAGTGATGTAGAACAGACAAGAAATGCAGCACTGATGCTGCACAAGAAGAAGGACAAAAAGCTGTGAACGCTGCTATGGTGACTTGAGGTTATTTATGGATGAAGGGGCATAGTACTGAAAAATCATCGCATGGGTAAGAAAAAAAGATTGAATCTATTTATTACTAATCTTAGTTATCTTAGTTTGTTATTTTGTTGTAAAATTAATGCTACATATTTGTATTATGCTGGACTAGTTTTCTAACTGTGCATACATACTATTGTGGCATTACACACACAAAAAAGCAAACTTCTATTCTAGTAATATGTCTCAATGGCAACATTATTGTACGTTGCACTCAAATATTAAGACTGATAATAATTAGTGTTGTAAAATACCCCCCCCTCTCTCTCTGTATATGGGATAGCAATTATATACACAGTATATATATATATATATATATATATATATATATATATATATAATTGCTATCCCATATACAGTGTGTGTATATATACACACACTGTATATGGGATAGCAATTTTAGATGTATGTGACTGATAAGATGCTGGTCAGCAGTTCTGGTGAGCCTTTTCATTTTTCCCCCTCGATGCTGCTCCCCCACCCCACATTCATTTGTTTTGTTTTTTTCCCTAGAGCAAGATAGGGTCACTCTTGTTTTTGATATGATAACCATGTTAACTGAGGCCATTTTTCTAAACCTGACATGTTTAGTGCAGAAAATACAATTTGCAAGGCTAGACAAATGCTAAGCTGTACGTCTGCTTCTCTGTCAGCAGGCTGACAGCAGTGAAAAACACAGTTTGAGCTCAGTTAAGTGGTGGATACTTGCACAACAGTCCAGAGATTCGGACAAGAATTTATTAATCTTGTCCTGATAGATTTTTGCACAATTAGATTAGAATGCATAACTGTATACCTATTTGAAGAGACGCTAAAAGATAGAAGAAGATCTTTAACACAGGAGAAGATTTCTAACGCTTGTGCAATTATACTGTAGTTCTTTCACAAATTGGTCCAGTGGTCCTGACAAGTGATGGATTGTTTTAGTTTTCCTTCCAAGTGGTGCAGAACTTGTACAGTCTAGGTGGTTCCTGCTTATAAGAACATATACCCATAGCTAGATTAAGAGAAAGCAAAGTTGACAGTTTTGCAAACAAGTCTATGAGTAGCAGTTCATTGGGGTTTCTGTGTGTGCGTGAGTGAATGAGTAAGTGAATGTGTGTGTGTGTGTGTGTGTGTGTGTGTGTGTGTGTGTGTGTGTGTGTGTGTGTGTGTGTGAGTGTGTGAGAGAGAGAGAGAGAGAGAGAGAGAGAGAGAGAGAGAGAGAGAGACTTTTTACAATCCTTTATTTTACGTTTTGTTGTATAAACTGGAAAAAAAGGATTGAGTTTATAAATAATTGATTTAAAATAGGTAAATAAATAAATAAGACATTTTTGACATTATAGTGCTTCTTTAAAACCATATATAGTTATTGTGCTTTTTTTTTCAGTTAAAATATGCGGCAAAGATGATTTCGTCATCTTCTACTGAGCACAAGGTCTCCTCACAGCACCATATAGTTTTAAACATATTTACACACGTGGACAAAATTGTTGGTACCCTTCGGTCAATGAAAGAAAAACTCACAATGGTCACAGAAATAACTTTAATCTGACAAAAGTAATAATAAATAAGAATTCTATGAATGTTAACCAATGAAAGTCAGTCATTGCTTTTCAACCATGCTTCAACAGAATTATAAAAAAATTTAACTCATGGAACTGGCCTGGACAAAAATGATGGTACCCCTAACTTAATAGTTTGTTGCACAACCTTTTGAGGGAATCACTGCAATCAAACGATTCCTGTAACTGTCAATGAGACTTCTGCACCTCTCTGCAGGTATTTTGGCCCACTCCTCATGAGCAAGCTGCTCCAGTTGTTTCCGGTTTGAAGGGTGCCTTTTCCAGACAGCATGTTTCAGCTCCTTCCAAAGATGCTCAATAGGATTGAGGTCAGGGCTCATAGAAGGCCACTTTAGAATAGTCCAATGTTTTCCTCTTAGCCATTCTTGGGTGTTTTTAGCTGTGTGTTTTGGGTCATTGTCCTGTTGCAAGACCCATGACCTGCGACTGAGACCCAGCTTTCTGACACTGGCCAGCACATTTCTCTCTAGAATCCCTTGATAGTCTTGAGATTTCATTGTACCCTGCACAGATTCAAGACACCCTGTGCCAGATGCAGCAAAGCAGCCCCAGAACATAACAGAGCCTCCTCCATGTTTCACAGTAGGGACAGTGTTCTTTTCTTGATGTGCTTCATGTGAACATAGAGCTGATGTGCCTTGGCAAAAAGTTCCATTTTTGTCTCATCTGTCCATAGGACATTCTCCCAGAAGCTTTGTGGCTTGTCAACATGTAGTTTGGCATATTCCAGTCCGGCTTTTTTATGATTTGTTTTCAACAATGGTGTCCTCCTTGGTCGTCTCCCATGTAGTCCACTTTGGCTCAAACAACGACGGATGGTGCGATCTGACACTGATGTTCCTTGAGCATGAAGTTCACCTTGGATCTCTTTAGAAGTCTTTCTGGGCTCTTTTGTTACCATTCGGATTATCCGTCTCTTTGATCTGTCATCAATTTTCCTCCTGCGGCCACGTCCAGGGAGGTTGGCTACAGTCCCATGGATCTTAAATTTCTGAATAATATGTGCAACTGTAGTCACAGGAACATCTAGCTGCTTGGAAATGGTCTTATAGCCTTTACCTTTAACATGCTTGTCTATAATTTTCTTTCGAATCTCCTGAGACAACTCTTTCCTTCGCTTCCTCTGATCCATGTTGAGTGTGGTACATACCATGTCACCAAACAACACAGTGACTACCTGGAGCCCTATATATAGGCCCACTGACTGATTACAAGATTGTAGACACCTGTGATGCTAATTAGTGGACACACCTTGAATTAACATGTCCCTTTGGTCACATTATTTTCAGTATTTTCTAGGGGTACCATCATTTTTGTCCAGGCCTGTTCCATGAGTTTATTTTTTTAAAATAATTCTGTTGAAGCATGGTTGAAAAGTAATGTCTGACTTTCATTGGTTAACATTCATAGATTTTTTTTTAATTATTACTTTTGTCAGATTAAAGTTTTTTATGTGACCATTGTGAGTTTTTCTTTCATTGATCGAAGGGTACCAACAATTTTGTCCACGTGTGTATGTCCTTCATACTCTTGTAAAAAAAAAATTTTTTTTTCTTAATTATTAATTATTTATTATTTTTTCTGCTTATGTAAATTGCCATCTTGGCTTGACCAATGGTAAAATTAATAAGCTGGCATTTGAATCTGTTTCTCCAGGCATATTTAAAACCAAGAATAAAAAGCTGATGAGTAAAATGTACATTCAGTGATAAAAAGATGTGTTTAAAAAGGTTAAACAAAGGTGACACCCTGGAGCAATGTATAAAAGCATGGAAAACAGTTTCTCTCTGTGAACAAAAGGGGCATTCCTGTGTGACTTCAGGATTTAAAATGGAGATAAAAGAGGTCACAGAGACAATTCCATGTAAAATCCTCCACTGAAGGTCAGCAGACTTTTTGGTTAATGGTGGTTTGTACAGTGCCCTCCACTCTGGTTTAAAATCATTATTAAAACCCAGTTCAATGCGCCATGGGGTGTCGACCCTCCCATTCAGTTTTTTTTTGTTTAGGACCTTCACACAAGCTTTGTACAGAACCTTACCACACTGTCTCAAAGTTCATGTCTTCCTCACCCTTGAGCTCCAGGAGGGGGCCGCCATAACCCTCTAGGTCTGGAGTTATCGTCAGCTGTGGAAAAGGTTCCTCTTCTGTAGGATTGGTCTCGTTGTTTGTGTATTCCATCAGCTGAACACGTTCTTCCGATGTTAGGGCGGTTCTCCAGCGATGCAGAAGTTGGTTGGCGACCCGTTGAGACCGAAGTCCCATCTGTGCTGCCAAGCCCTCTGCTCGAGACAGGTCTGTTCCGGTGATGTTCACCAGCTGCCGGAGTGTAACGATCCCAGCGGAGATCAGGATCTTGGATAGTGCTGGGGTGGTTTGATTAGAAATGTCTAGCTGCCCTCCACAGACTAGGGGCTCCTCCAGCAGCCAGTGTAATGTTCTGCTTCCTTTGTTTTGTTTTTTAAAAAAGGTCCAGATTTTAAAAAGTCTTTGATAAAATACTGGTAATCCAGTAGTGTCCAGTGCTTTGGGGTCCATTAAAAACAGAGTTCTGTCCAATCCAAGTCCTCCCACTGTGTGTAGGAGTGTGTAGGCTGCCGCTCTCCATCCTTTATCACTAGCTCCGGTGAGGAGTCTCTGGATGAACTGCAGACGGAAGGCTGCAGTTCTGCTGGCTAGGTGCACCAGGCCCTGTCCTCCTTCCTCTTTTTGGCAGGTGAAGAAGGCTTTGTGGTAGCCAGTGCAGTTTGTCCCAGAAAAAGTCTACCAGTAGGGCCTGTATGCTTGCTAGAAGGTTTGGTGGTGGGTCCATACATGCCAGTTTATGCCACAGGGACGATGCTGCTGGGTTGTTGATGACCAGCACCCGTCCTCTGTAAGACATTTTTGGGACCAGCCATTTCCATCTGTTTAATCTGCCTTTTATGCTTTCAACGATGCCCTCCCAGTTTTTGTTTAAAAACTCAGCACTGCCCAGGTAGACACCCAAGTATTTAAAACCAGTCTTTTTCCACATTAAACCCCCTGGTAGTGTGGGTTGTTCGCCTCCCCATTCTCCTACTAAAATGGCTTCACTTTTAGTCCAGTTGATTTTAGCAGATGATAAAACCTTAAAATCTTCTAAAACATCAGTTAATGTGTGTTCACCATTACAGCTAGATCATCGGCATAAGCTGAAAGACAGGTTAAAATATTAAAATGAGGTATATTAAAACCAGAAAGCTGCTAAAGAATATAGCATGCCTGACAGAGAGCAGCCTTGTCTAATACCTCTGTGTACTTTAAAAGGGACACATAAACCACCATTAACCTTCAGTACACTCTCAATGTCACTGTACAATGTCTTGATCATTGTTATGAAGCCTGGGTCGAACCCAAAGCTTCCCAGCACCTTCCACAAGTATTTGTGTTCAACCCGGTCAAAAGCCTTTTCCTGGTCTAGTAAAATGAGACCGGTCTTTAAATCCAAGAGTCTAGAGACATCCATATCACATA
Organism: Clarias fuscus; assembly: GCA_030347435.1. Classification (NCBI taxonomy): domain Eukaryota; kingdom Metazoa; phylum Chordata; class Actinopteri; order Siluriformes; family Clariidae; genus Clarias; species Clarias fuscus. The sequence continues at coordinate 17,308,793 of CM059230.1, read as the reverse complement.
TTAAGTGTATATTATCAAAAATAGACCTACCAGGCACGCAGTACGTCTGGTCGTGATGAATGATCTGCTCCAGTACCTTTGTCAGTCTTGAGGCTAATGCTTTTGAGAGTAGTTTGTAGTCAGTGCACAGCAGTGATACCGGGCGCCAGTTTCCCAGGTGCGTCAGGTCTCCCTTTTTTGGCAGCAAGGTCAGGACAGCCCTCCTGCAGCTCACCGGGAGCTTTCCTCCTTTCACGCTGTCCTGCAACACCTCTAGTACATCCTGTCCTATTACTGACCAAAAAGTTTTATAGAACTCTACAGGGAGATCGTCTATACCTGGCGCTCGCGCGTTCTTCAGGCCTTGGAGAGCCTTCTGAATCTCTGCCAGTGTCAGTTCTGCAGCCATGTCAGTGGCATCTTGTTCTGACAGCTTGGGCAGGTTTCCCAAGAAGGTTTCCTCCATTGCATGTGCTTCTGACCACTCACTACTGTACAGCTTTGAGTGTCTGCTTGCGAATCTCAATGGGCTCTGATACGAGATCCCCTGACTCTGATCGCACAGCATGTATGATTCTTTTCTGTCCATTTTTCTGTTCCAGACCAAAAAAGAACTTGGAAGGAGCATCCATTTCAATAGTGTGAGCGGACCAGCGCCCCCTGTGCTGCAGTGCCCAGTAGGTCGTTCATTATTGCTTTTTTGTTTTTCAGGGTTTCACTGTTTCCTCTATTTTCTTTGGTCTCCAAATACTGGAGTTCCATTATTTCAGTCTCTAGCGCTCTCATCGATCTAACAATGTCTTTTGTGACATTGATTGTGTACTGTTGACAAAAAACTTTTATTTGTGCTTTAGCTAGATCCCACCATTGCTGTAGAGAGCTAAAATCAGCTTTTTGTGATTTAAGACTGGTCCATAAAATGGTAAAAGACTCAATAAAATTGGCATCTTCTAAAAGTACAGTGTTAAAATGCCAGTAGGCACTCTTAGGCTTTAGGTTTTTCCTACTGACAGTGCACTGCACCATACTATGATCAGAGATGCCTACTGGGACAATAAAACATTTTGTAAAATAAGACAGTTGATGTTTAAAACAATAAAATCTATCGAGTCTTGCCAGAGAGAGCGTGTTATCTATGGAATGGGCCCAGGTGTACTGTCTTTGTTTCTTGTTTACGTTTCTCCATAAGTCACCTGGGCCTCCATCATCTCCCACATGCGTTTACGGGAGGCCATGTGAGGTTCTTTATGGTTTCTGTCCAGGTTGTCAGTCCCCACCCAGAATTAAAATGTCAGCAGCGTTACAGTCATTAATTATTCTGTTTAGTTTGTCTAAAAACATCATTCTCTCTACTGCCTTGGTGGGAGTGTACACACAAATAAAAACAAAAACTTCATTTTCATAAAAAGTTCTCACTTTTAAAAGCCTTGCATTTAAAAATTCTTCTGCTGTATAAGAATTCGGTATAAAACTGCGAGCAAAGAGCAGTGCGACTCCACCACTCAGTGGTGTATTGTGGCTGAGGATCGCGAGCCCATCCCACTCCTTTGACCAGTCCGCAGCGTTCTTGGAGTCGCTGTGCGTCTCTTGAAGTAGAGCCACATCAACATGTTTCTGTTTTAGTAGTTCATAGAGTTTGGCTCTTTTTTCGTATGTTCTTGCCCCATTTATATTTAAGCTCACAATATTTACTTCACTCATTAAAAGGTATATAGATAAAAAGACAGTCTTATATAAAAGAAGACATACCAGTGTCCAGCACGGAGTAAAAATCATTCTAAAAATTCCTCTTCAGCGAGTTCCTTGTTTATTTTGGTAATCCATTTCTTTAATCTGAATATTTCAAGTTCGGCGAAAAGTTTTTGTCTTCTGTAGTATTTAACGTCATGAATGAACGGTCTCTTGCTTGAGAAGTGGTCTTCTATTGTAATTTTTGAGCCCCTTTTTGTCTTCTCTAAAAAAACATGTATGGATTCCTCGCTGTAGATGCCTTGCATTCTTTCTTCCTCTGCGGTGAGAAGCACCACAGAGTCTGAAATGTACCCATTGCTGTCTGACTCCGGTTCGGGGTCTTTTTTGGGGAGTTTTTTTCCTCCTCCTTTACGGTCTTTTTTTCTTTTTGGTGCTTTGAAGGAGGGCTCTTCCATTTCTATGTCCGCCTCGTCCCCTTGTGACAGTGCGGAGGCTGATGCTTCCAGTTGGCGGCTCCTCGCCCTTGTACCCATCGCCGAGAGCACCGGTAGCTCCAGCGCTGCACCTGAACCCTCTGTGACCTTATCGGCAGTGTGCGGCCTCTCCGGCGCCGGCTGGGTCACGTTGGGCTCCCCTCGGTCCGGTTTGGCCGAGCATGTTGTTTCTGGTGTTGCCTCAGTTGACTCTTGGACTGCAGGCTGGGCTTGGGGTTCGGTCTCTATGGGCTCTGGGTCAGCAGCATTACCGGGTCCCTCAGCAGACGGCCGCAGGGGGAACGGACTCGCCCGGCACGGTCGCATCGTGACCGGGTCGCTCAGAAGCACCAGGATCGCTCTGTCTTTCAGGACAAGCACGGACCAGATGTCCCATTGCACCACATTTAAAACATTTAATGTCAGTGTCTGAGGAGGCGAATATACTGTAATCAAAGTTTTCAACTCTGAATTTGAACACAGCATTTAGCTCTTCTACGCCCTCTTTAAAAATCATAAAAACAAGCCCAGGGGGATTTTCTTTATAGGGGAGACCAGTCTTCCATATCTGGACAGTTCTGCAGCGACGACACTGTCGGGTATGAAGGGAGGGACATTGGACAGAACTATTTTCTTGGCTGGGGAGCTCAGGGGAGAAACCAGCATGTGCTCATTATTTACAGTGATACCATTCTGTACAAGTTTAGCCGCTTTATCAACACTATTTACAAACGTGACAACAGCGCTGTTCATGCGGGAAGCAGAGACGATGTTCTCGTGTCCCACCACCTCACCAACCGCTAACACACACTCCTCTAAACTCGCCGCGCACACCACGCGCACACCGTGCCGGCGAGTTAAACTTTCAAACGCTGTGTGTTCTGAGCCGCCATGCTCCAGCAACACACACACACACACACACACACACACTCAGTCGCGCGCGCACGCACGCACGCACGCACACTCACACAAAAAAAGATAGTTTTAGCCAAAGATGTAATAAATGGCGAAAAATAGCAAAAAAAGAAAACTGGCAAAACGCCAATCGCTCGCACGCGCTCTACACGCCACACTTGCTTCCCTGCCGCACCGCGCATGCGCAGAGAGAGAGAGAGAGAGAGAGAGAGCGCGCGCGAGAGACTTAACTAAAAACCTTTATTCGTACAATGAAGATAAATATCACCTCTGAAAAACATTTAATTTAAGAAGGAGTCCTAGTGTTAATATTTTTGCCTTGTATTGGAAGTCCATTTATTCAGTGCAAAAAGCACTTTTTCACATACTTTGACTTTCTATTGCTTTTGTATGGTAAAATAAAATATAGGAAGAAATAAAAAATAATAATAACATAAGAGAAGCTGAAGGTGAACTATGAGATCAACAACTTTAACATTTCCCTCATTTTTTGAGAGCCAGTGTCCAACTCAGTTAAGTGAGTTTTCTACTCAAGCACAGCTGATTCAACTATTGAATATTAATATCTAGGTTCAGTGGGTGTGTTTAGGTGTTGATGAATTACAAACTGTGCTGGACACTGGCCATTCAGAACTGGAGTTGAAGATCTCTGCCTTTGAACATCAGGACTACTGTACATAGACCAAACCTGAGCTTAGATTCAATATTTAAAAAAAAAAAAAAAAATCAAGAGACTTACAGGAGTTTATCTACATACTGTGTTTAAATGAAATGTGGGTTAAACCAAACGTGTCTCCCCAGTAACAGTTACACATATCAACTCTGTCTAACTGGAACCCACAAAATCTCTGGCTCCCACAGACTGGATCTGTGCTCATGTGGTACACAGATTAACTTAAGAAGATGATCCTAACAACAACTCGTGTATAAAAGCGACCTCTCCACAGAATCTCTGTCTTGCATTCAAACCTCACCATCATTGCCAAGACTAAAGGATTTCAGGGACAAGATCATAAACCTGCACAAAGCTGAAATGGGTTACAAGACCATCAGCAAGAAGCTTGGTGAGAAGGAGACAACTCTTGGAGTTATTATTTGCAAATGAAATAAATACAAAATAACCATCAATTTCTGGTTTGGAACAACGTAGGACAACATGGGAGGAGCTTGTAAACGATCTCAAGGCAGTTGGGACCACAGTCACCAATGAAACCCTGGTAACACAATACCTGTACGTTCACATGGATTAAAATCCTTTAGCGTTGCAAGCCCCCCCCCCTCCCCCCTCCTCACGAAGGTGCATGGAGCATGGGATAGGTCCGTCTAAATGACCAGAGAAGTATCTGGAGAAAGTGCTATGGTCGGATGAGACTAAAACTGAGCTCTTTGGCATCAACTCAACTTCCCAAGTTTGGAGGAAGAAAAATGCATTACTATGGCCCTAAGAACACCATCCCTACAGTCAAGCTCGGAGGTGGAAACATCATGCTGTTTCTTTGCTAAAGTTACAGTCCGACTTTGCCATATAGACTGGGCTATAACTTGTAAATTCTCGAATGAGAATTTACAAGTTATAAAGATGTGTTGTGGATGGGTCTTCCAAAATGACAATGACCCAAAACATACCACCAAGCGAACAAAGGATTGACTTAAGAAAAAACATGTTAACTCATGAATTGGCCTAGTCTAGACCTGTGCTTTTTTCTTTATTTTTGGTTGGTGCTCTGTCTCTATCCTTTAAAATAAACCTACAGTATGATAAAAAAATTATAGACCCTTTAGTTCTTTGTAAGTGGGCTCATAAAACTTGCTGCAGGGGATCAAATAATTAGGGTGTCTATGTATATTTGGATTAATTACAGATAATACAGTCAACAAGCTGAAGTTACAGCAGATCCTAAGCCATACTGTTGCCATGAAGGCATGTACATGATCAGCAACAATGTTTCGGTAGGTGGTACAGGTCAAAGTTACATCAACATGAATGCCGGGAGCCAAGGTTTCCCAGCGGACATTTTGACTAGAGCATCTTAGTTTATCTTGTTGTTTCCTGGCACCATATTTTCCCCTAGTAAGCGAGGTACATGCACCCAGCCATCAACATGATATAAAAGAAAATACCGTATTAGATTCATCAGACCAGGCCACCTTTTTCCATTGCTCCACTGTTCAAGTTCAAATTTGATGTTCAGGTGGACCTGGGTCAGCACTACAGTACCTGTGGTAGTGGTAGCAGGAGCAAAAGCCACCTCACAGTCATTAGTACACCTTATAGTCTTGATTTACTGTTCACATGACAAAGAAATGTTGGCTTTTCGGGTCATGTTGATATGTTTTATATATTAAATTCAGGAAGTTCTAAATGTTGCAAAGCAATTTCCAATATAAACATTTTGTTATGTGCCAGAGAATTGTTTTTGACAAAATAAGTGAAAGTCCAAAAATATAATTTGTTGCCACACTTTACATGTACAGACCTGGTTCTTAATACACAGTCAATTTATTTAGCTGGTGTCTGACACACAGTCCTCCAAACAATTGCTGCACTGTCTCACTTGATCCACTAAAGAGGATGCTTTGTGTACATTTTCACCATTCCCATAATGAAAGCTTTATAAAAGACCTTATAAATGAGAGAAGAAAATGTGGCGCTTCCATCCAGGCAATGGAAACTACCCAAAATAGGCTAATATTAGTCTTAAAACTCAACTCACTATTTTGGACATGGCCTTCAACTAAGTCATGATACTTGTGTTTGTAACAGGGGAAAAATATTTTGCCCAAAGGTGAGAGCTGTTGATCCTTCTGCAGCTGGGTGCGCAAATGTGTGAAGGCTCCTCAGCTCAAAACCAATTATACTGTGCATGAAGGATACATGGATACCAGGGGGGAGGAAATTGGCACCTTTAATTGCAAAATGGCATATGCCAGGTCTGTCTGGAAGAGTTGGAGAACAATGCTAATGGATGTGTCCCTGCCTTCTGTCCCTTTGAAGGGAAGACACAAGACTAAAGTCAATATACTGTTATCTTCAGCTTCAATGAGTGGGACACATGTTACTGTAAAATCATGAGACTTTTACATCATGGTATGGCATGTTCATTTTACTTTTATTAATGGGAATGACAGTGACAGTTCCAGAGATGATCTACGATTATATGATTTTAGCTTCCCAACAAACAGTAAGCTAGACAAACAATTAATTTCTTATATTATATTTTTTTCAAATTTTTATTAAAGGTGCCAATAATCCTGGAGTCAAAGTTATTTGGTGATCCATTTGCACAGTAGATTTTTTAATCAATCTCTAGAATTTGGTGCATGACACGATATGAGATATATACTGTATAGATAAGCATTTCACTGTATATCGTCTTGCGTATGACTGTGTATGTAGCAAATACAATTTGAATTTGAATTTCATACACTGGTGAACAGTTTATGAAAAATGCACATCAGGAACACACACACTATATGACCAAAAGGTTGTGGACATCTAATCATTAAAACCATATTTAGACCGTCCTCAATTGTTATGCAATGTCTTTCTAAAATGTGAAAGTTTTGGTCAGTATTGTAACAGAGCTTTACAGTAAAATCATGACAATAAAACCATAAAATCATAATAATTTATTTACAGTATATAGTGCTTTTAACAGTGGCCATCATCACGATGATGAATGACTTACAGAATAAAAAATAACTAATGAAATATGGTAGAAAGAAAAAAACTTCCTGAAATAGGAGGTAACCAGACTGAAACCCATCCTCATTTGAGTGATTTCAGAAGAATATATGGTAGCAAGGATTGCCCTACTGTGTGTCAGGAGTCTGAAAGTTCTATATAATAGGAAAGGTGTTAATATGAAATTCACTTTCTTTGTTGGAGACTCGGGTACAAAACTGTTTGTGGAAATTTCAGTCCCAAATTGTTAACTGACTGCCAGCACAAGCCATCAGAGAAAACCTGCATGCATCATCTTAGTCCAAGACCATCTTCATAGCCATCCTCAGTAGCGACACAGAGACATCTATGCAATGAGAAATCCAAGCAGAAGCAGGATGTGTCAGACAGGTCAGGAGAGACCTGTGGGAAGGGTTTGGGATCGCTGGCAACTCAGGGGTGCCATCTGTACCTCAACAGAGAGAGAGAGAGAGAGAGAGAGAGAGAGCGAGATCAGTTAGGTATACTCACAGTCTAATAATAGATAAGGTCAATGTATATTTTGGTAGGGTGCAAGCACAATGAAACGAAACAACGTTTCTCCTGGACCAAGGTGCTACGTACATACAATATAAATGATCAATATAAATTAACAAAACTAACTAGCTAACTAAAACTAACAAAACTAACTAGCTAACAAAACGAACTAGCTGACTAGCTGCGACAAAACAAATAAAAAACAAAATAAATTAACAAAACTATTCGTACTACAAATACTATATAAAAGACAACATAAAGTGCACATGCAAATGTGTAAACAAGAGCAACAACACGATAACAACATGAGACAATGCAATACTCTGTGGTAATGAGGTAATGAGTAGAGGTAGTGCAAGCAAATCGTAAACATTTTTTGTTAAAGCAGTAGCGAAGATAGAAAAGGGTTCTTGTGCAAATAACAGCTAATAAATATTGTGCAAAAAAAGCAATTGTAGATTGGTGTGTGAAATTGCTAAATGATTGTAGATCAGTGTGTTTGGATGTGTATTTGTCAGTCCAGTCCCGTTGTATTGAAGTGATTGAGTTTATCTGAGTGAGTGTGTCTGTGTGTGTGTATCAGTCCAGTCCCTTTTTATTGATAAGGCGGATGGCTTATCTTGGTGGATCTGGATCTGGATGGAGGGCATGAAGGCTTTGGTATCTTTTTCCAGAAGGCAGGAGAGCGAATGTGAGTGGTGTGTCTGGTCAGCCACAATGCTGGTGGCTTTGCAGATGCAGCATGTGGTGTAGATGTCTGTGATAGAGGGAAGAGAGGCCCTGACAATCTTCTCTTGTGTCCTCCGTATCCGCTGTAGGGTCTTGTGGTGGGTATGGCACTATTCCCAAACCAGACAGTGATGCAGCTGCTCATGATGCTCTCAATAGTCCCTTTATAGAAGATAGTTAGAATCAGTGAGGAAAATGCTCTACTGAGCCTTTTTGTTTAAAGGGCTGGTGTTGAGGGACCAGGTGAGATTCACCAAGGAATTTGGTGCTCCTGACGATCTTCACAGAGGAGCCGTTGATGTTTAGCGGAGAGTGGTCATCTGTGTCCTCCTGAGGTCAACAATTAACCCTTTTTTTTTAATCAACATTCAGAGACAGGTTGTTTTCTTTACACCAGTCTGCTAGCCTCTGCACTCTCTCTCTGTTTGCTGACTCGTCGTTCTTGCTGATGAGACCCACCATGGTCGTATCATCAGCAAACTTGACGATGTGATTGTCCTTGTGAGTACATTGTGAGTGCTGTTCCTGATCCACACTGACTGAAAGTCCAGTTACAATACAGTTACAGAGGAAGGTGTTCAGGCCCAACAGTCTCAGCTTGAGCCAAGCATAGAAGCTGTTCAGGGAATCTGGAATGGTGCTGTCACTGTCAAAGGCAGGGGATGATGTCCTGTAGTTGGTGATGGCTTGTATGTCCTGCCACACGCGCTGTGTCACTGCTGGCATTGAAGTGGTAGAAACTAGTACAGCGTTCTTACACCATTCCATGTTGATGTAAACACACAAGCCGCCGCCGCAAGCTTACCACATAGTGCTGTATTTCTGTCGGTACAAAACAAGACTAGCCCATCAAACTGAATGGCGGCATCAGGAACCTTGTCGCTGAGCCATGTCTCTATAAAAAAACAAAGACACAGCAACCTCTGAACTTACAAAGTGTACTCTGCTGGAGTCAGATGTTAGGATGATGAATGGGAGAGCCAGCTGGCAATTTTTTGTTTTTAGCCTAGCACAGACTCCTGCCTACTTGCTGCGATTCTGCTTCCTGCGCAGAGGACTGGAGACCTGGTCCCCGCAGCATGCTACTGCCGCACCGCCATCATAGATTTCTCTCCAGTCTTTTCACCGTCAACAAACCTGAGTAATTAATGAGTGTCTAATATAGAATTGGTAAAAAGTATACAGAGAAAAGACTGAAATAATGCACCACTGATGATTTCCATTATTGTTCTCAGTGCATATATTTTAAAAGGAACCAGACTTCACCATAATTGTGATCCTCTGTTTGATTACTCTCAAGGAAACTTTCAGGAAATTACTTTCATTAAAATGTTGCTCAGTATGATGACAAAACTTAAACTACAGTTCATAAACCTTTGATAATAAAGATTAAGATAGGAGACATATCCATTTTAAATGCCAGTTTTTGGAAAGACTTGCATTTATTACAGCCTTCTGGGGCAAATCTCTATCTTTTGACCAAATGCCATGTATTTTTCCACAGGCCACAAGCAAAATATAGCACTGCTTATTTTGGACAGTTTTTCGGCTATCAGGCTAATTATTTGGAAAAGGCATTACTGCAGTTGGTTTCTCATGAGAGAAACCTTAAGTTCCATGATGAAAGGAGTCTACACTTCTTCCAAAAACACTTCCTCTCCCAGGGCAAAGGACCAGTTTCATAAGGAGCTGTTCTATGAATAAGTATAACAAGATTATCCCAAGGTTTTGAGATACATTGAGACTATTAACAGATTAACAACTACGAAAGCTCTCCAGATTATTTCTCGCATCAATTCTTTTAAAAAATACCCATGGCCTTGAGATCTATAATTTAGTTATTTGCCTGTTACAAGACACCCGTATTAAGTTTAAGATTTAGTCAAAAACACTACATTGAGGAGTACAACAGTCCATAAAAACCAAGACCTGATTTAAACACTGCACTAAAATCATTGTCTTTTTTATAGGACATGTACTGCATACATACTGTATGTGCACATTTAGAAAAGGTGAATGGCAATGAAGCCTTTTACTAGATTCACATCTCTGACAGATGCAGACTAAATGGTCAGTGTTTAGGCGTGAACAAACAGGTTTAATGACACGTTCTTTTCCCACTTTTTGTGAGTGCCATATTAAAAATAGTAGTCTCACAGGGGTTTTACGCAGATTTTTAATGAGATTACCCTTCTGATCTTGTTGTGGTTTTATTCCTTGCCACCCTCCTCCCCTTTTGTGTTCACTGGACTAATTAAAATTTTAGTGATCTGCAGTGAGGATTAATAACTTTAAACAGGCCAGTAAAAGCCAAGGAACAATTTCTCTGCTTTTAGGACAGTCAGCATTGCTGGTCTTTGAAGTGTCTTGTACTGTTCATATTTAACAAGGCTTGATAGGAAACCGTGTGAAGTAATATGCAATTGTTACTTTCTTTAAAGTTAGTGCAAGAGGGTGCCATCTAGCAGTTTAGAGATGCTGTGCTGTGGTGGTGACTTGGGCTTATACTCTCATACCACCTGATCCTCAAAACATAATGCTTGTAATGTCCATAACATAACAGTAAAAGTTAATTTTACATAACAAGTAAGGTGGACATGCTTAGGTTTCTTTACTGATTATTATGCATAATGTATAGAGCACAAGACTGTTTGAGACAGGTTTGTGTAGAAGGAGCATGCCTGTGTTAGCATTTGAATAAAACCAATCATGTCAGAATATGTTTTAACATAAAGTTAATGGTGTGCAAACATAAGCAATATCCATGCAACAGTCTCTGATCTCCATCTCTTACACTTGACCTATCTTTGTTCACAGCACAAAACAACCAAACAAATAAATGTATGCAATTTTTTCCCCTTCTTGCACAAAGCCCCAAGAGTTTGCAAACAGTTTGGAAGAGTTTGGAAGCTGACGGCAACAAATGAGTAGAGGAGTAGAGGCACTTGGCAAACCCTTTAATATCCGTAAAGGTCATCCATTAATAACAGGGTAGCGTGGGAGCTGTGCTCCACATGCCTGTCTCAAACCCAACAAACCATTAGTCCATGGCTCAGTGCTCTGCTCCTTTGTCATTGCCACTAATTACACAGGGTGCCCACTGACTTCATAAAGACTTCAATGTTTTCTCAGCTTATAGCAGAATATTTGCAGATATAATTTACTGTATATAAAACCATTACTGGTTGGGTCACTAGCTATTTCATACTGAATAAAAAAAAGAGACATCTGGAGTGAAACGTCTGAGGGTTTAATGTTTTCATGATCTAGTGTAATTTATAAGCACAGTGTAAGTATCAGCAGTTCCAGGCAAAATCTGAGATGTAGCCTAACTCTGAGATGGAAAAGAAGCCTGAGACTTCAAGAAATAACATACTTTATCACTTCAATAATACCTGATTAAAAACTTCACTTTAATATATAATTAAACATGAACTTTAAATAGGGAGTTTTTCGACGTGAATAAGATAAGAAAAATTATTATGGGATATCTAACTGTTATTTACTGGAATTTACAGTATAACATACACTTACCAGTCACTTCATTAGGTACACCGTGCTACTGGGTTGGAATGGCCTTTGCCTTCAAGAACTGCCTTAATTCTTCATGGCATAGATCCAACAAGGTGCTAGAAACATTCCTTAGAGATGCTGGCCCATATTGACAGGATAGCACCATGTAATTGTTGCAAATTTGTCGACTGCACATCCATGAAGTGAATCTTCTGTTCCACTACATCCCAAAGGTGCTCTATTGAATTGCAATGTGGTGACTGTAGAGACTGTTTGAGTACAGTGAACTCACTGTCATGTTCAAGAAGCCAGTTTGAGATGATTACAGCTTTGTGACATCTCGTTATCCTGTGATCATAAAATTCACATGGTCAGCAACAATACTCAGGTGGGCTGTGGCATTTAAATTACGCTCAACTGGCTCTAAGGTTCCCAAAGTCTGCCCAAATATCTCCCTCACCATCACACCGCAACAAGCCTTGACTGTTGATACAAGGCTTGATGGAAACATGCTTTTATGTTGTTTATGCATGTTCTGGCTCTATCATCCAAATTGTGGCAGCAGAAAATACTGAATCATCAGACCAGTCAACATTTTTCCAATCATCTGTTATTCAATTTTGGTGAGCCCAAATTGTCACTTCATTTTCTTGAACTTCAAGAAATCAAAACCTGGTGTGGTCTTGTGTTATGCATTCATAGATGCTCTTTCGCATACCTCAGTTGTAACAAGATGTTTGAGTTACTGTTGCCTTCCTATCTGCCCCTTTGACTTCTGGTATCAATAGAGAACTGCCATACAGTATAACTGTCACCTTCTCTTTTACAGACCACTCTCTGTAAACCTTCTAGATGGTTGCGTGTGTAAATCCCAGCAGTTTAGCAGTTTCAGAAATACTCCAACCGGCCCATCTGGCACCAAAAATGAAGTTACATTCAAATTGAATAACATACACCATTTGGACTTCAGCAGATTATCTTGCTCTTGTTAAATGCATTGAAGTGCTGCCATGTGATTGTCTGGTTAGGTATTTGAATTAAAGATCAGTTGAACAGGTGTTTCTGAAGAAGTTGCCATAGTGTGTATGTGTAACTACTACAGAATGCTTCCTCTACTAAAGAAAGAATAGAAAACCAATTCTTAACTCTTACTCCTAATAATAAGGTCAATAATAGTTGTCAATAAATGTCCACGTATTTTGTTTTATAGAATGCTACAAATAGATTAATTTAAGTAATAATAAAAACATAGCAAACTCATACAGTACTTTCATTGTGTTTTTGTAGTCATACTGACATCAAATTGATGTAAAAAAAAAAATGTCTTTAGGTTTGGTGCATACAAAACCTTTTAAATAAAAAATGCTGAATATTATGAGAAACACCAGCCTTCTCCTCTAACAGATTCAGTTTCATTTCAGTAGTTGATGACAGCACCTTGTAATAGAGGTCCACGACTACCTGCTGAAACGGCAATGGCTGTAACAGACTGTAAACATCCCTTTTCTGGGTTTCAGCATTACCCAAAAGTTTTGCACTGAGTTTGTTCACGACAGCATTTTTTGCCCAGTTAGTAATTTTCCTTCATTGAGCATGTCGCAGAAAGAAGCCAGGCTTTTTAAGGATGGCTCACATTATGCTATGTAACATGTTTTGCCCAAAAATATTTAAGTTCAAAGCTCCTAAAAGGAGCATATGTAGCATTTTTTAAAGAGTTTTGTTAAAGACAGCCTGGTGTCCCTGAGGATTTTTTTCAAGTCAAAAAAGAGCATTTATTGTTTTGTTGCTCATATACAGTACCTCAGACAGGAGCAGACTGAGAGTATTGGCTATAAAAGGTGGCTGATTACGAACAGGTGCTTGACTGGAACTCAGGTGTGAACATAACTGTGTAGTGCAGATTGTAATCCATGGTGGCAATTCATGTATGCTTTGATGTGTATTATTATTATTATTATTATTATTATTATTATCATTATTATTACAGATATGACAGAGAGTAGGTTAAAAATGCAACAGACCTATAAGCACTTACACAAAAACCGCACATTCACACTGCACATTTATAAATCATAAAATATATATTTATACAAACCCTTTCACATCAAATAACTTTTGCCCCCATTGTTTTACTAGATCTTTTCGCTCTCTAAATCAACTATAATGTCTTCAGTGCTGCTAGGTGAGTCCATTTCTGCAGACTGCCATATGTAACAGTTGTAAAGAGGAAATCAGACATGTGTTCATAATAAAAGATTCAACAGCCAAAGTGACAAAAATGTGTGTTCAGCAAAGTTGAGGATGGGATAAAAGCAATAAGAACCTATGTCAGCAAAGAATGTAGCACTGAATTGAAATAGCAATTTTGCCATCAGTGTTTGGATTGTGTCAGAAAGAGCTCAGTGATCCATAGCCATGACATGGCTACTGATGTAAAATAAAAATAAAAATTATAATAAAGGCATGTAATATATGTGTGTGTACGCATGTGCATCCACTAAAGATCCACACAAATGTTTACAAATTTTTTCTATTCTGTAATGTTATAATGTACACAGAGTAAGGTCCATAAATACATAATTTTTCTTCTGGAGGGAAGAATTGAATGGCCAGCAGAGAAACCTGATACCTTTAACCCCCGATAAGCACCATTGGGACAAACATGTTTTTGATATTATTACATGCTATTCCTCTAGACACTGTACATTTCTTCTTAAAAAAAATATAAACTATAGGTATGTATAGGTTAAAATTAATTAGTTAAGAATCCCAAAAAAGAGACCACCACAGGGGACAATGCAGTAAATAACATAGTCACCTCAGAGCTATTTGATGCTCGGCCAGAATTTCTGTCTCTGTGGAGAAATTTTCCACTGTATTTGCATGGGTCTCCCCTGGGTTCTCTTCTTTTACCCCACCTTACAAAAATAAACCAGTAGGTGGACTGTCTGCTCTAAATTATTCTAAAGTTTAAGTACAACTGCATGGTGCCCAGCAAATGCCTTCCCATCCAATGTACATTCCCTCACCCTGTGTTCCCAGGATAAGTTCCTGCTCCACTAAGAATAAGACAGTTACTGAAGACAAAAGAATGGCTGGCTAAGATACTCACATCAAACCGAAGGAAGGGTCCCTCACACACTACGAGCATCGAGAGATGTGAACGAAAAATTTAACAAAGAGAAACAAGGAGCTGTCTTCTTAGTCAGGGCTGTAAGAAACTCAGCAATGGTGATGAAGTTGCATAAAAATCTCCTACAGGAATTGGCTAATCCCAGAAACCATTGAACCTCTTTGATGAAAGAGAGTTGGAGCCCGGGAAGAAAAAATATTTCTATGAATAACTATTATAAACAAAGAGAAATCTAACTAAGGAGGTCACAGTGTTCCAAACCCGATTACAAAAACGTTGGGACACTGTACAAATTGTGAATAAAAATAGAATGCAATGAAGTAAAAGTTTCAAATTTCAACATTTTATTCTGAATATAATATAGATAACATATCAAATGTTGAAAGTGAGACATTTTGAAATGGCATGCCAAATATTGGCTCATTTTGGATTTCATGAGAGCAACACATTCCAAAAAAGTTGGGACAGGTAGCAATAAGAGACCAGAAAAGATAAATGTACATATAAGAATCAGCTGGAGGACCAATTTGCAACTTATTTGGTTAACTGGCAACATGATTGGATATAAAAAAGAGCCTCTCAGAGAGGCAGTGTCTCTCAGAAGTCAAGATGGGCAGAGGATCATCAATTCCCCGAATGCTCCAGCGAACAATATTGGCGCAATATCAGAAAGGTGTTTCTCAGAGAAAGATTGCAAAGAGTTTGACGTTATCATCATAATATTTTACAATTATACAGTGCATAATATCATCCAAAGATTCAGAGAATCTGTAACAATCTCTGTGCGTAAGGGTCAAGGCCGGAAGACCATACTGGATGCCCGTGATCTTCGGGCCCTTAGACGGCACTGCATCACATACAGGAATGCTACTGTAATGGAAATCACAACATGGGCTCAGGAATACTTCCGGAAAACATCGTCGGTGAACACAATCGTGCCATTCGCTGTTGCCGGCTAAAACTATATAGGTCAAAAAGGCCATATTTAAACATGATCCAGAAGCGCAGGCATTTTCTCTGGGCCAAGGCTCATTTAAAATGGACTGTGGCAAAGTGGAAAACTGTTCTGTGGTCAGACGAATCAAAAAGTTCTTTTTGGGAAACTGGGACGCCGCGTCATCCGGACTAAAGAGGACAAGGACAACCCAAGTTGTTATCAGCACTCAGTTCAGAAGGCTGCATCTCTGATGGTATGTGGTTGCATGAGTGCATGTGGCATGGGCAGCTTACACATCTGGAAAGGCACCATCAATGCTGAAAGGTATATACAAGTTCTAGAACAACATTTGACCTTGCATTTTCCAACATGACAATGCGAGACCACATACTGCATCAATTACAACATCATGGCTGCATAGGAGAAGGATCCGGGTACTGAAATGGCCAGCCTGCAGTCCAGATCTTTCACCCATAGAAAACATTTGGCACATAAAGAGGAACATGTGACAAAGAAGACCTAAGACGGTTGAACAACTAGAAGCCTGTATTAGACAAGAATGGGACAACATTCCTATTCCTAAACTTGAGCAACTTGTCTCCTCAGTCTCCAGATGTTTGTAGACTGTTATAAAAAGAAGATGGGATTCCACACAGTGGTAAACATGGCCTTGTCCCAACTTTTTTTTAGATGTGTTGATGCCTTGAAATTTAAAAACAACAAATTTTTCCCTTAAAATGATACAGTTTCTCAGTTTAAACATCACACATCAGTTCCACTTCCACAACATTGCATTTTATTCACAATTTGTACAATGTCCCAACTTTTTTGGAATCGGGTTTGTATGAGATCTTTTATCCCGGTAGATATTTAAACCCCTTTAGGGATATCAAATATTCATATAAGGCACTATAGTCTCTTTTTGAGTATAAAGTTGTTGATAATATTGTTATGTTGTTGGTAGTTGATAATTGTGAAGGATTTTCGGTGTACAGTATGATTTTGGTATTGAGGTACTGTAATTGATCAAAGTATTTGGGTTTTTTTGCAAATGGTGTGGGTCTGTGACTTAACTAACCTGGCATTTAATTAACTCTCCCTTTAAGCATAATTTCATTTTACTGAAGTACAATGTTGATGGCATGAATCACATTAAGGATGTTTTAAATAGCAAATGCTTACATATTATGTATGTCATACAATATGACATATGCATGCATTGATTAGAAGAAACATGCATTGATTATGTCTGCTAATTTGGACCTGCATTTACTTGTAATTGCTGTGGTAAAACTGCTTTATTCTTCCCTAGTGATAAATAATAAACTTCACTGTAATTTTTCTGTGGAATCCTTACATTCCTTATAAAAAGTATACGGTAGCTGACAAAAAAGTAAAATATTAAGGTTAAAGGTCCTAGAATGCGTGGGAGAAAAATCTAGCGTAATCTCACATTTTGTGATGAACATCAAATCCTGTAACTTTTCTGGGACTGTGCCACCTTATCAAGAAAATAATACAACCTGTCAATAAAGACAACACAACATGAAAAGAAAAGAAGAGGGGGACAGATGCACTGCTTTGAAATATCCAGACACAGAAACTACACACAATCACTTTGTTTCATCGCATTTACATAACTTACACTATGCTTTTTAAAACTCTCAATAGTTTATTCAAATAAAGCGGGGCTTTTTAATGCCAGTCTTTGACAGGCATTCAGTAAAATGGTGGAAGGGGAAGATGGGCTGCTGCCAAATATTTTTGAAATGGCTTGTGTGGAGGCAATTTGAAGATTAAAAACCATCACCTGAATTACAATGACACATCTCAAAATAAAATTAATGCAGTATTTTCATTAAAAGGATTGGGTACTAGCGTGTTTCACTTTCCATTAGGTGAAGAAGAAGGTGGGGGAAAACACACCAGTTTACAGTGATTCGCACTAATGAAGACCTTTTAGACAAATATCTAACATTACACCATTGCTGTGCTTTAAAAAATTTAATGATTTATTATTTTATTTAGAATACCAGAAATTTGCGTTGCGTTGCTCTAAAAATATTACAGGGAAAATGTTACCAAAAATATTTGTGACATGTGAAATATGGTGTGTTTCATTTATGGAATGTCTTCTTTGGTCATTCAATACATTTTCCACAAAGTATACTGTATGTTTTGTACTCAGGATTTTAATTATTTACCTATACAAACAAGCATAAATATAAACAAAGCAAAACATGAAAATCAATGACACCTGGTATTTTCTGGTATATTAAGACCAATGGGATCTTTTGCATTATACTGTAGCACAAGTGCCACAAGGCTTTATTCGATAATACTTTGTTTCTCATCACTGCAGCCTTGCCTGATAGATCCCGCATCCTGCTAAAGGAAGCGAGTCTTAAACACTTTTTCTATTAATGAACATCTGGAAACAAGATGTTTGAGGCCCCTGGAAAAAAAAAAAAAACATCTCTATTAGTCTTAACATAATTATATGTTTTGCCTTTTCATTATGTGAGATCAAACGAGAGACATTCAGCTCATTATTAGTAAACACTTTTTAATTATAGCAGTTTATGTATCCTCTCAATCAAAACGGCAAATTGAATCACTTTGAAATGTTAAACTGCAGTTAACACAATGTCTGAAACAAATCATTAAAATGTTATTTTCTATTTAATTGTTTATACATTCATCTTAACTAATCACTATATCCTCCTCAGTTAAATGTGAGTCCTATGCTGAGATTATCCGAGGAACACTAGGAAGGGCATGGGGCGTGAATATAATCTGAATGGGATTTCATTCAGTTAATAGCACCATAAACAAATAAGGGAAATTTATTGTTGCCAGTCTACCTACTGGCATATTTATGCGAGATGATATGGGTAAAACATGCAAGTCTCCACACAGAGTTCAGGTCCATATAATCTACCTGAGGACCCTAAAGCCTTGAATCAGTAATTCTACCCGCTGCACCAGTGTTATATTTAATACATATACTGTATAACCTGTTATATTATTGTTGTTACTTTAAATATTAATTTACCTGTTTTATAATTTTACATATATATATATATAAAAAAACTACTATTTAGTAACAACTATTTATCGGTTCTTTCAAGAACCTCTTAAGAAATGCAGTTTTTTTTTAAATGGCAAAACTGATGTTCAATCTAGAGGCTACTTCCACCCTGTGGATAACAGTGCAACAATATCTATATTTACAGTATAAAACACAATTTCTAATTGTTCACAGGCAGTTATTTTGTTAGTGAACACACTAGTTCAAAGGGACATAAGAACACACATTTACTTCTGATCATGCCTTTCTTAATTTCCTAATTAGTGTTTGATCCTTAAAGCCATGCCTGCCTGAAGCCCTAATTAGTAAGGTATATGAAATTCATATGAGGTCAATAAAGTAGAATATGTAGATCTAAAACAAACCGCTTCACTGAAGGAGAATTTAATTAGCTCTTTCTGTTAGTTTACCTTATTTCACAAGTTGATGAGCCTCTATGGACACGTGTCTTACTTACTAGGCTTGATCAGTCATTGGACTAAATTTACTTTTTAACATGTCAGTTCTTAAAAATATATGTTTAAATCATGCAGTTACTTGATGTTTAATGTCTTTATAATATGGGCAATAAAAGTTGTGATGGGTGTCCTGCATTTCTTTTCAATCTAAGCAGTGTAACATGGTAATCATATTAGTGTGAGTTTTTATTAATTACTGTATACCGCATCAATTATTAAAGCAGGCAATTGCAATCGCTATTAGGGCTGCATGATTTGTGAGTTTAATATCAACAGAGCATAATTCAGGAGATGTAGCTGAACTGAAAACGAGTTTTTATAAGATAGCTTACTATCAATAAATATGACAAATGCCATACTGAACATAAAGAGTCCATTTGTGAAAGCCCAGAGCCGATATCTCCATTTCTCCTCTCACAGTATTTACAAATACTGGATATTATGGTAGCTATTCAAAACAAACAAACAGACAAACAAATTAAAAATAATATTAAATCATCCAATATAAGCAGAAAATTCTTTGGGCTTACTGCATTATTTGCATTATAGCACCATCTACTGAAACTACAATTTTCCTAACAGTCAGAGGTCTACTTTGGAAGTCAACTATCAGCAGTTTTATTTAGGAAATCAAAATTTCTTTTTTAATGAGCACATGGAGTTATGTAATGCTCTGTTTTTAAGTCATAAAACATACCTCGGGTGATACTGAGAATTGACTCGGTCCCGTTTATTTTGAGCCATTTTTATGTATTTTTTACAACATGTCTTACACATCCAGTATTAGGCATTCAGGCACACACCAGGTTTTTTTTTTTTTTTTTTAACAAAAGTGCAGACATGATTCAACTTTTTCCTCACAAACCCCACGTCCAATACACTCCCACCCTATATAAACAACATGACAAATATACCAAAAAAAAGTAAACATAAATAAAATGTATATTAGCAGAATTACAGTGAAGTTTAAAAAAACAATCAGTACATACTGAATATAATAAATTTGCCAGCTCACATGCCTGTCTAATGTCCCTTGTAAAGACCAAGGGAGTGTGGGTAACATCCTAACAGGGAGTCAAAAGTGAAGCCAAAATGCCTTTGATGCCCTCTAGCGGCTGGTTGCAGCACACTTTTAAATACCATTATTTGAGAACATCCTTAAAATGTTTGAAAAATATAATTTTATTACAAAACAGAAGATTTCTTTATTATATTATATAATATATAATATAATCTTTATTTTTGCGTTGTGTTAGAGTCAATAAATCAATAAAAAATGTTATTTTATTCATCACACACAACCATACATATGATATAAACTGATCGACTGAAATCTGTATCAAGAGTCATTAGATCAGACTTACTGCATTTAGGAAAAGGACTACAACTGTGGCACTCCTATTATCAAGCCACTCCTGAACCAAAGACAACATCAGAAGCATCTTACGTAGAGAATGTAAAAAAAGAACTTGTAGTGGCTTAGTGGTCAAAAGTTCTCTTTTTGATTAACATCAATTTTGTGTTTCATTTGGAAATCAAGATCCCAGAGTCTGGAGGAAGAGTGGAGAAGTCCAGTGTGAAGGTTCCACAGTCGAAGATGATTGGGTGTGCCATGTCATCTGCTGGTATTGGTCTACATGTCCAAAGTGAACACCGCAATCTAGCAGGAGAATTTAAAGCACTTGACTCTCATCTACTGTGAAACTGCATGGATATGCTGATTACCTTTTACAGCAGGACTTATCACCTGCCCATATTACTGTGCCCATATAACTTGCCTGACTTGTGAGGCCATTATGAGGTATTGTCAAGAATAAGATGAGAAACACCTGACCCAGCAATACAGAGGAGATGAAGGCTGCTTATCAAGGCAATCTGCTTTTCAATAATGCCTTAGCAGTGCCACAGGCTGATCGCCTCCATGCCATGCGGCACTGATGCAGTAATTCATGCTAAAGGAGGCATGACCAAGTACTAAGTGTACAAATTTCCTTTTTGTCCTGAAGTTAGACATTTATGTATTGTAAATACTTTTTTTTTGATTGATCTTAGTAATATAATAATATTTTGAGATACTGGAATTTAGATTTTAATTAAATTATGAAAGAAATTAACTTTCACAATATTCTAATTTTCCACAATTTTCTGTGGCCGGTGTTTCCAACACTGCCCAAAAATGGCTAAAACTAGTGAATTCATCAGTGAATAGGAGGAAGCAGAAATTACTTCCACAGAATGCTTGCATTCCATAATGATGTTGTTTCTGGTTTTAAATGACCAGACACTGTCACACTTTCCAAGGTGTACTCTGCCTTGTGACCCCTAGGGTCAAGGGTTCAATTCGTATATCAGATTTGTGTGCATGAAGTTTGCATGTTCTCCCCGTGCTTGGAGAATCTCCTCATACAATCCAGCAGGGTAGGTTTACTGGCATCCCCAAGTGGTCCATAATACTGTGTGTGTGTGTGTGTGCGTGTGTGCGTGTGTGTGTGTGTGTGTGTGTGTGTGTGTGTGTGTGTGTGTGAAATGCCACACTGTCCAGGGTGTACCCTGCCTTGTGCCCCATGTCTCCTGGGATAAGCTCCAGGGCCAGACGACCCTGTACATAGGATAAGCGATATAGAAAAAGAATGAAAATAAATGAATGTTTGCAATTTGGTTGAGAATACACCCAGGTGAGTGTAAAAACAGTCATTGCAAGAATTGCAGGTCAGTGTAAGAATCACGTCCTGCCCGGGCCTTGGTCTGTGTGTGTGGAGTTTGAATTTTCTCTCCATGCTGACTAGTTAATCTGCTCAACTTCTGACTTGATAAAGGGTGAATTTTGATTTTCTCTGGTTGTGTTTCGGCACTCTATGCCTTTCTCCCAATGGTAAAAATATGTTCTCTAAGTTTAAAATGGGTGACCTATTGTTAACAATTTTCCTATCTAATTTCAGAGTTAAGTATTTGTTCTCATACAGAAACTGATTATACAGCTTGAATGTCTGCAATTTTAACAACCTGAAAACATTGGATTTGTGTTGTCTGGACAAGTTGCTATATCAAGAATATGGCCAGGGGTAGCTCAGTGGATATAGTATTGGATTCCTCATTGCAAGGTCCCAGGTTCAAACCCCAGCAATATTATAATGACACTTTTTGGCCTTTGAGCAAAATAACCCAGAGGGAATCTGCCAAATGCTGTAAACATACCAAATTGTTACAGCACAAGAGAGAAATGTTTTGAGTGATAGAACCATAGAATGAAGCTCTGATCTGCTTGCTTGCACCATGTGAGCTGCCTTTTTTTTCTCTTTAAATTCACCAATCAGCTATAATGTTAAACCCCCCTGTCTAATATCGTGTAGGTTCCCGTTCAGCTGCCAAAACAGCTCTGATCCATCAAAGCATGGACTCCACAAGACCTTTGAAAATGTGCTATCTGGTGCTAAGAAGTTAGTATTGGAGCCTTTAAATTCTGTATGTTCTGAAGTGGGTCCGCCCTGGAACACATTTGTTTTTCCAGCACATCCCACAGGTCAGATGAGATCTGGGAAATTAAGTTAACATTTTGAACACTCCGTCACATTCCTTAAACCATTCCTGAGACATTTCTGCTGTGTGGCAGGGTGCATTATCCTACTAAAAGAGGCCACTGTTATCAGGGAATACTCTTTTCATGAAGGGGTGTATTTAGTCAGTAACAATGTTTAAAGTAACATCCAGATACAGTAACTGACAGCACCAAAGGTTTCCCAGCAGAACATTTACCCGAGCGTCACACTGGCATAATATAAATGCCTTCGTATTTGTATGATTATACCTATTTATTGTGCAAGATTTAACTACTCGTGAAGGAAGAGAACTCCTTGATGTTTCAAAAACATTCTACTGTTTTTGTTTGTTTGTTTGGTATTTACACTGTGAGTGATTGATGGTTTTCAATCACTCCAGTTTCAGTGTCCACCTCAAGCTGATACTGCTCAGCTCATCTGCTTATGCTAAAGGAAAACAAGAGATGTATCATTTCAATATTCTGATTTAGAATAACTGATTCAGGTTAGAGGTACATCATTTGTTTATGCATAGGGTTAAAAGTAGAGGAAAGAAAACACAATAACCACAATTAGTAATTATAAAAATAGTTGCATTGTTTTAGCAAAGAAGGCACTCACACATCGTCTATACCGCTTTATCCTGTATACAGGGCCTGGACACTATCCCAGGAGTCTTAGAGCAGGCGGTGGGCTACACCCTGAATGGGGTGTCTATTGCAGGGCACTCGCATACACACACACTCATATGCTCTTTCACAAACTACTGCAAATTTGGGAATGCCAATTAGCCTAATCTGCATGTCTATAATGCATGGCCAGTAATATGTTATGTTGTGAGAGAGAGAGGTCTTGCATATAGTGTACAGTATGTGCTGTGAAATCTAACAGCATTTGTATGTAAATGCTCTTAGATTTTATAGGTGGGCATAATGATGCAGGCGGCCTGGTGGTATAGTGGTTAGTACTGTTGCTTTGCACCTCCAGAGTCTGGGTTTGATTCCCATCTCTGTGTGCATGGAGTTAACATGCTCTCTATGTGCTTGGTGGGTTTCCACTGGGTACTCCAGTTTCCTCCCACAGTCCAAAGAGAACACGATTAGGCTAACTGGTGTTTCAAAATTGCCCATAGTGTGCACGTGGGCGTATGAGTATGTGCCCCTCGATGGATTGGCATACTGTCCCGGGTGTACGCCGCCTCGTGCCCCAAGTCTCCTGGGATAGGCTCCAGCGACCCTGAATACAGGATAAAGCGGTACAGACGATGAGTGAGTGAGTGAATGAGTGTAATGACACCATCTTTGGTGGTGCAGTCTACCCTGTTATGCAAATTTATAGGTATCAAATTTATCCCTTACTTCTTGCTAAGCCAGAACCTTTTCTTGATAGTAACTTCATAAACTTAAGCAAACATTAGGCCATTTTGGTAAAGTTCTAATATAAGACATTCTTAGCTGATTTTACATCATAATCTATGGACCACTGAAACAGGGGCGGATCTACTGTAGAATTTTTTTCATGGAGTGGCATTAAAATTATGAGGGGTGGCAACACTGAAGCAAGTATCCTTGCATGGTTTTTGTGGATTCAAGGAACGCTATTCTTATTCGGTGTATACACTAGGGTGCACATTTTTGCATTGTCCTATAAAAATGAAATAAAGGCTGATGTGTGATTGACTTGACACTGATATCTGGATTGGAACGTCAGATAAATTAAAAAAACTCTTTTATATGTAGAACACTAGAACACTAATGCTACCACCCCGGTAGATCCGCCCCTGCACTGAAATGTAATTTGCCAGGTTGGGGCCAATTCTACTGCAATTGTATTAAGCTTACTGTTTGAGATGCAAATATATTCATGGATGCAATTATGTAAATTAATCAAAGGCGTTGTATACAACGCGGTATGCGGTTTTTCCTTTGCTTGCGTTTCAGGTAGCACATTTTTCGTATTATTAATAGCATGAAAAAAGGGAAAAAAAAGTGCAAAAAAGGAATACTGATGCGCATGCTCACTTACCCGCTCTTGGGAATTCAATAGAAACTTTATTTAACCCAAGAAGTTGTTCCATCTCATAAAAAAAAAAAAAAAAAAAAAGTTGTTCCATCTCATATCAAAAAAACACAAGCGGTCGGTTCAGCACGGGATTGATACTAGAAGTTTAATTAGTGCTCATTGGGAACACCTGTTTTTTTCGGAACCCGAAAAAAAAACCCTGCGACCTTTTCACCCTGGTGACCGACGTGAAGAGTTATGAAGCTAGGTGTGCTTTGCGTTCTCTCTCGAATACGGGTTTCTTTGCGATGCAGAAAGCGTTGAAGAAGTATTTCGTAAACATGGACGAGTACCTAGCCAGTCTCGGTTTGTACCGAAAAATGATGGCTCGGGACGCGTCATGTTTATTCCGAGCTGTTTCTGAGCAGGTAAAGTGTTTGACTTCAGTACGTGTTAAAAAAAATCGTTTAAAATGTAGTTTAACCGACTTCCAGACGTTCGCGACAGATAATGGAGTTGGTGTAGTTAAAGCGATATTTCTAACGAAGAAACTAGGTTGATTTGGTGGCCTGTATAATCTTGTAATTGAAATGCCTTTTCTTTTCGTTTGTTTTTGATAGCTATATTTCTCTCAGAATTACCATCATAAAGTAAGAAAAGACTGCGTCAACTTCATGAGGGCGAATAAATGCATCTTCGAACCTGTGAGTTAATTGACATTTTTATCTTTTATTTTGCGTGTCCTTTACGAACAAGGCCGCGGTGTTTGTTGGATTTGTTTCATAAAGTTGTGGCTTTTTTTTGTTTTTCAGTTTGTTGAGGGGTCTTTCGAAAAGTATCTAGAGCGTTTGGACGACCCCAAGGTCAGTGCCTGCGAATTAAACAGGGCCTCAGCTGTAAAATGAGCTGGATAAAGAAATTTGCATCACTTCACTTTTGCCCATGTGTTCATCCTTCCTGTGGCTTAATTCAAGTAAAAAATTACAAATAGCTTGTTAAAATGCTGCATATTGTTTTTATGGTGGAAGCACTGTGTGATAACAGTGTCCAGCACAGTTCTGTGATTCTTCTGCTCTTACACAGCTGATTTAGATAATCTGTTAATTACTAGGGTTAATGGGTGTGTTTAGGGGTTGGTGAATTACAAACTGTGCTGCACACTGGGTCTCCATGACAGAAGTTTATACTTTTTTTTTATTTTTATATATATATATATTTTGCATACCAACAAAATACACTAGACTTATGCTAGAACCGCACAGTGGACAAAATGCTAAATTTTCTGGGATAGTTTGATGAAGACCCTTAAATGTTAGCAGGAGGTAGTTTTTTTTAAACACCACGCTCCATTTTAAACAAGTCATTCCATTTTAACTGTTTGAAACACAGCCTAACTGTAAAAAATAAAAAAGACTTGCCTGTTTTCTTCCTATAGGCTTTATTCTATTTACTTCAAAGTCCAGTTTGTTTTCCCAGTTGGTGCTGCTCGTTTTGTTTGGTACAGTATGAACACAGTAATTGCACTAGTGTGTAATTACCCCCCCCCACCCCCAAAAAAAGAGGTGGTCTTTATGCAAATCTGGTGTCCTCCTTGTGATAAAGCATATGGAACCAAAACTGGTCCATTTCCTATATTGTCTTGATTTGCTGGGCAGAAATTCCAGTGAATCAACACATTGATTTCAAGCTATAATCATTTCCAATTTGTTTGCCCAAAATGAAAAATGCAAGCAATGTAATAAACAATTACCACTGAAACGACCAACTTGGATAGGTTAACCACTATCATGAAATTCTTTCTACCATGTCTCAGATGCATTGTCCACAACACAAGATCTTCATGAATTTCCTTTTATTTTTTTTCTTTTGTTGCCACGGCATACAACTCTACATCCAAGACCAATACGCGGAGACAATGTTCTTGCGTAATTTGAAGCAACATGTTTTTTGTTCTCTTGGATTTATGTGTGTGAAAAGGAACCAAAAAAGAAGAAAATTCTATGAATGTTTACAAACTTAAGTTATTTGGACCAGAACAAACAAACTAGGACATAAATTTATTAGCTGCAGTTGTGAAAGTCTGGGCACCATTACAGTTTTGTGAATTTCCTTCTCTAAGACTTTTGATTTATCTGACTAAACAGTGTTGTCCTCCCATTAAAGAATAATTGTCTCTTAAAAAGTGATTCAACATGTCACATGTCTTACCTGTAACTTTATAATTATAACTTTTCACAGCAACAATTACTTTTGTTGCACCCTCCAGTTTCATGCTATGACAAAAATTGGGATTTTTAAGGTATAATGTCTGACCTGGCAACTTTTCAGTGTTGATATTCTGCAGTTGCTGAGTTTCTGTAAAATTTGATGTGCCGTTTAATTTTACTTTTAGGAAACTGTGGGGCAAGTGGAGATTAAGGCTTTGTCTCTGCTTTACAGGTGGGCTATTCTTTAAGGTCGAATTGCTCCAAGTTACGAGTTTGCTGTAGTGTTAATGTTTTTTTACATTTAACAGAAAGAATGTGTCCATTTCTAGTTTTCATACAGATTAAAATCAATATTGCACTGGGAAATTGAATAATTGATTTCATCCTTTTATTGTGATTAGGCCATGTAAGAAACTAGAACACTCATGGTAAATCACTTTCATAGAATTAAATTTGTGTTTATATTGTGATGTAAACATGGTGTTTGGTGCAGGCGGCACTTCATCATTTATAGGTACCCTGGGAAGTCACCAACTGAGATTGGAGAGGAGAACTTTGCTAAGGTGAGTCATGAGCAGTCAGTAGGGCTTGGTGTACGAAATTGATTTACTTTGTTGGAAAGAGGGGTAAATGTGCACTTTAAATTTTTTTAAGCCATAAATGAAAAGTGCTATGAAGATTTGGCTGCAATTGTTGCACCAAGGGTTGGACCAAGAATTGGTGGGGTGTTTGTGGGTTGGGAGGGGGTGTGGCAGGGTTAGCATTTATCATAATATTGAACATTTATTGTATACACTGAAAACCATGACATGACAACCACTGACCAATATGAAGTAAATTCAACTGATTATCTTTTTACAGTAAAATGTGTCAAGGTATGGCATATATTAGGCAGCAAGTGAACAGTCAGTTCTCTATGCTCATGTTTTGAAAGCAGGACAAATGGCCAAAGCAAAAGGATTGGAAAAACTTTGGCAATAGACAAACTGTGATGATACTGGGTCAGAGTATCTGTAAACTAGCAGGGCTTTCCTAGAATGGAATGAAGAGAACTAAAGAACTGAACAATGAAACAGTAAAAGGGTACTCTTAGGGTAATCTCATCAGGTACCACAGCACACCTTCAGAGGTGTTGTGTAGTCCATGGCTAAACAGGGTAGAGATGTTGGGTGGCACAAGGGGAGGGGGGTGGATCCTACTCCGTATTAGGTAGGTAGTGTTAATGTTATGGCTTGTTGGTGTAGAACATATTTTCTTATTTCGTTTCTATGCTCCAAACATTATTTTAAAATTATTTTTATTCCAGCTTCACCACTGCACTCGTACACAGGGTGCTGTCTTTTTTTGTTTCTTCCTTTTGCAGTATTTTGTATAATTTTATGTACATTTAAACAGTGCTTAACTGTATTACAGATTTTGCTCTGTTGCTCAAATAATGGCCACTATGACATCGTGTACCCAAGGACCTACCCAGTAAATGCAGCAATATGCCAGTGTGAGTTCTGCATAAACCTTCGAATTAAATGGTCTCAGAAAAGTGCTAGCCTGTTAAATGCAAGTCTGCATTTTTTATGCTTTTTATATTTTCCCACAATAGCAAAATATCTTGATGTATGCTAATGGTTTAGCATAAGGAAAATGGTTGGATCGTTTTCTTTTTATGTTTAAAGCCCTGCTATACGAGTTGCTGTACGTTCATGTTCTGGGCATTGAAGAGGAGGACCTTCATATGGCACTGGATGGGTTCAGAGGAGGAGGGAGACGCTACAGAAACAGTCTCTCTGGGTGTAGTGAGGATGCTGGTTATGATCCACTTGAGGACAGTGCTCTCAGGTCTCTATATATATGTTTTGTTTTCTCCTAAATTAATTTTCTAATTTCTTTCCTTGTCATTGTTATCTCTGGGTTGTTCATACAAGGTCTAATTCATGGTTTCTGTTCTGTCAAACCGGTTGTCTTACTGATATCAAAATGTATAACAATTATGCCTTTCATTAATAGAGAGGAATGGGAGCTAAGTGGTCACAACCGCTCTGAGGAAAAAGCTAAAACTGGAACTGAAGACCAAAAGGTTATAGAATCCAATGTATCCTACCCTCAAATAAAATGATGTATGTTGGTGTGATTGGAAACAAATTTACAATTCGAGACCTTTTCTTAGGTTACAGATGGCCCAACCAGGCTTGTTCTTCCCTACAAGGTACTGAAAGCATTAGAGCCGGAGTTGTACCGCAATGTGGAGTTTGATGTGTGGCATGACAGCCGTAAAGGTGAGTTTTTAATCCACATGTTGAATTTGCTTCATCTTTTATTCTGGTTTCCTTCTAAAGGTGTGTATGCATTGTGGATGACTCACAGTGTCTAAATTTTTAGATTTTTACAGTTTATTAGAATATTTTCTAAGAGAAGTCAAAAAGCATTTACAATACATCAGTGCCTAACTTCTACAAATTGTCCATTTATGTACTCCATGTTTGTTTGGGGATCCTATAGAATTACTGAACCAATGTGGCCTCTTTTGCATTCCTAGTATCAAGCTTCTCCTGAAACCGTTTTATCCATTTTCCTGAAGATGTCTGTGTGGTGTGGCTCTTGATGCACTGACTCCAGTCTCATTCCACTTGTGAAGTCCTTAAACTACTTTTGTCTTCTTAAGCTTACGGTCAGCCCTGTTTGCTTGTGCAACAGTGTCGGTGTTCCTAGCACAGTGTCGGTGTCAGTGCTGAGAACTATACAAAGGAACCACCAGAACACCTAGTGCACCATAGCTCACTGTGCATGGACCCAGTAGGAATGCCCCAGACAAAGAATTCCAATCCATGCAGGCCCCACCCTGCAAACCACAGTACTTAAAGGATTCAATGCCAGTGTCCTGGTGCCAGAAACCACAGCATAAACCCAGAGGCCCTACAAACCCATGCCCCAAGGGGCCCAACCTGCCCTGGTGCCAGAAGGGTAACCTAAAACATAGGTGGTTTTAATGGTAATGTTTTTGTTATGCCTGATTTGTGTGCATGTTTTTCTTCATGAAAAAATTTAAATAATCAGTTATTTAATATTTAAATCTGGTCCTGGGGGTATGGCTTTACAGGGCCTTGTGCTGTAATGTCTGGTTTATTATTATTATTATTATTATTATTATTATTATTACAAATGCAATCCAACTGAAAATGTAACATTATGGATGACTATCACATGCTTTCTCCAAGACATGCTTCTTGAACTGCTATTTTCGCAAAGTTAGGAGGTTGGAGTAAAGTGCAAACCCAAGATTTTTTGATCATCAAACGACAGGGCAACTGTTTGTTGTGCCACTTGGAAGCATGTGCGCAATTGGTTAAAACGGAGGCTGAACAGTTAGGAGTGATTGTGTGTGTGTAAAGATATTGCCCTCACTCTTAAATGTATGATGGTAATTTGGTGTTGCAGAACTCCAGAAGACTGATTATATGGTGTTTGCTGGTAGACAGTATTTCTTAGGGGACAAGTGTCAGGTATGACTGTCTGGGAAAATGGTTTCGTTTATTTTTTTTTTTTTACAATATGTGGCCAAATGCCTGTGGACATCTGACCATAACACCCATACATGGACCTTCCCTAAACTGGTCTAACAGAGTTCAAACTCAGAATTGTATAGGATTTGTTTGTGTCCTGTAGCATTAGTTTCCATTAATTAAAAAAGTGCCCTACCCAAAACGTGTTTTTATTAACATGGGTTGCAAATATTTTAGAGGGGGAAAAAATGAGCCCTACATATAGTCCGACTCCCACAACATTTGTCAAGCTCCAAATTTTAGTAAAAAAGCCAGTGTAAGAGGGGAAGTTATAGTCATTATAACAGCAACTTGGGATCAAACCGGGAGGGAGATGATCAGAAAATCATGTATGGGGAATGATGGTTGGGTGTCCTCAAACTTTTGACCACATAATTTACTTAACATGTTTGTGTGGTTGCATAGGTACGTTTGGATCCTAAAGGGAAGTACTACAATGCTTTCATCCAGGAGGTAGGGAATCATCCCAGTGCTGTGACTGTGTTCATAGAAGAGCTAGGTGAAAAGTGAGTTACATGAACATGCACAGGTGTTTTATGTTTTACATTTTTCAGTATTAAACACAAATTTTCTGATAACATGTACCTTAGTGTTATCATCTGTGTTTTAGACATCTGGTGTCCTTGACTAATCTAAAGCCAGTGAATCCTGTTCCAGCATGGAATATTACACCAAGCAGGAAGAGCAATTCCTACAACAATGCTGAACAGTACACCGGAGACCTGGGTGACTTCTTTTCTATGCACAAGATAGAACACAATGTTGTATATGGTGGAATTTTCCTAGTATATCATTTGATTTCAGATGAGTAGTAATTTTAGTTCTCTATAATCCTTTTGAATAAGATTCTTGTAAGAATGAGGTTTTCTTTTTCTTTCACTAATGTATCATAAATGTTTGTATGGTCCAGACCCTGAGCTGTGTGTGCGGCGCAGATTTCTCAAGAAGTCTCGAGGTAAAGAGGTGTTGTTGACCATGTCTTATGCCCGTCCTCAAGCTGGCCTCCCTCCACGTCTACAACCTTGCCCAGGAAACCTGCCACCTGTGCGTGGTCCAGGAGTACAAGGCCATGCTTCATCTCAAACGGGTGTGGCTTATGAGCACTATCGCCAACACTCTCCAAGACTACAACGTGGATATGGTCCATCCAGGTTAGAAAATCTGTTTCTTAATGCTCTTGTAGTTACAAAAACTAGTTAAAGTAGGTATTACTTGTGTAGTTCTAGTCTCTGCAAGTAGTTTAGACAATTATAAAATGGCCCCCAATTTTTTTTTTCAGTATACTAACACCTTTTATTTGTATTTTTTTTTACTCTCTCATTGCTTATCCTGTTCTTCTCAGAAGCTCAGCACGTTTCTTGAATAGACACCATTTTATTGGACCTGAGATGGCCTACTATGCCAGCCCAAGTAAACGCTGTTACCAGAGTTTTGACAATTATTCATTTAAGTCCCGGTAAGTGGAAATATTTTGATACCAAACATTGGAACATACTACTCATAACTGAAAAATACACTATTAAAAAAGGTTACAGCTACTGTACCCTACGCTACCTGCTCTAATACAAAAATTAGGTGAGCGAATTGACACATGCCTCTCAAATATTTGACAGTTACATGTGTGTCAATTACTCCTGTACTGTTTGTTTATTCCATTCTTATTTTCTAAATCCTGCCTAGTCAGTCTGTCTTCTGCCATTTTCTGCCTTACATTCTTCTCATACATTTATGCCCAGACTGTTTTTCTTAGGGAAACAATTGTCCTGCAAAAATGTTCGTGTGGCTTATTCATTTATGTAATTATTCATTTATCCCCATAAATTGCTTTCATTCACTGGACCACACTTTAAAGACATTATAAAAGAAATTTTTCCTGTAAATTCTATGTTGTGTGTGTGAGACCATCATAAAGTTACTTGAAAATTACTAATATTTCTATGTAATTTAATAATCAGTTTGTTCTTGATTCCATAAATCAGTACAGGTCTGTAATAACTGTATTTCACTGGTCAAAAGGGCATAAAAGGTAGTTACATTATATTAACAAACATGCCACCTCCACCACTATCATTATCAATGAAAACTATGGCTACTCAAATCTTTCTTCAAATTCTTGTGTGTCTATGCACGCACACAGTCACTTTATCTTTTGACCAGCACAGGCTATTATACAAGTTCGTTCTGTTTAGGTCATTCAGAAATTGTTTGGAAGCCAAAAAAAAAAAAGGTCTAGCATTTCTTCTGTTAGGTGAAATGGCCACTGTTGTAGCTCACTTATCTTTTTTCCAGGTAAATGGAGATAATTGGAATGCATTCATATTAAATGGGTGTTACTAAAAAGAGAATATTATTATATGGCCAAAAGGGCATTGATGGCTCAGTTGTAGACTTTTCTCACCTGCCATGCAGAAGGCCCTGGTTTACTTCCTAGCCAATATCCCTGTGTGTAGGCCTGCATGGATCCAGGCTGTTTTGGTGACAAGGGGAGCAGAAACAATATTAGGTTTTAATGTTAGAGCTGATCTGTGTGTGTTTATACAGGACAGGGATACTCAAGGACCAGGGTTGGAGACCTATTGACTAGATAATATATATATAATTTTTTTTTATTATTATTATTTTTTATATATACATTAAGTATATATTATGGTAAAATCTTTCTTTTTGTAGTGTTGTATATCTATGACTTTGTATGTGTGTGTTCAGCAGAAGCAGGCGTCAGATGCAATCCGTAAATAAGGAGTGTCAGTTTAGCTTTGTTCCTGAGTCTGGAGAGGATGCCGAGGACTTGGAGGGGAGCATCACATTCTATGAGATGGAGGAGGCAGATGAGAATGCTTTTTCTCCCGTTGGTGTTGCTTTAGCCTGAATAACTGCTGATCTCAGAAGAACTTGCATGACTTGCCCTTTCTTTTAAATCTCTTGAAATATCTGGTTGTTGCAGGGACAAGCTGTTGCAAGTACCATGGTTCCTGGTGCTGCTGCTTACTGGGTACCACGTGGCCCAAGCCCTATTCCACCAGGCAAACAGCCCATAACATCATCCGAGGAGGATCCTGATGAGAGAAGCACCACTGGAGGCCATGGTGGTCTGCTTTCATGCCTCACATTTTGTATATCTACAGTATATAATAACTAATATTATAAATAATTGTCTGGAATTGTCCTTTTTCACAGGAGAATACTCAGAGGAGTATATATTTTCTGCTACTGGTTAGTAAATTTTTATAAAGTCTCTGATATGCCTCAATGATTTCTACCAGCTGCATCTTAATCTGAATTGAAATATTGTACGTACCTCTTCGCTTGCAGATGCAGGATTTCAGCGTCCAACTGTTTACACTGCTGAGTCAAGTGCTAATCTGGTACTGCATAATCTTTAATTTGATTGAAAAACCCTTAATGTCATAATAAATTACATTTTAGAAATTTATAGACATTAAGTATGAATTATGTGTTTAAAGGCATGTATTTTGTCACGTAATTGTATTTGAGATGCATTGTAAAATTCTACAGCTGTTTTTAAACTATGACCCCATAGTGAATCTGGTTTTGAAATTTCTTTTTTCTTTTTTTTCTTTTTTAAATAAAAAAGCTTGTAAAAGCTTTAAATTGATGACCGATGCCTTGTATAAACTGGAGTCTCTTTAAAAATGTAAATTACTAATTCATGTATTTTACAGACGATTCAAGAAGGTGGATCACGTGCTGGATCACCACAAGAGGGCGTTGCTACCTATAGTTACTCACAACAGGTTTTTTGGATACATATATTTAATGCAACTGTACCTTTGCAATTTGAAAGCTATTTAATTTTGTTGCACTAGTCATTTACTTACCAACTGCATTTTCACTTGCTTGGTGTTGATATTTTGGTGTGATCTACACACGTGGACAAAATTGTTGGTACCCTTCGGTCAATGAAAGAAAAACTCACAATGGTCACAGAAATAACTTTAATCTGACAAACGTAATCTTTTAAAAAAATTCTATGAATGTTAACCAATGAAAGTCAGACATTGCTTTTCAACCATGCTTCAACGGAATTATTTAAAAAAATAAACTCATGGAACAGGCCTGGACAAAAATGATGGTACCCCTAGAAAATACTGAAAATAATGTGACCAAAGGGCATGTTAATTCAAGGTGTGTCCACTAATTAGCATCATAGGTGTCTACAATCTTGTAATCAGTCAGTGGGCCTATATATGGGGCTCCAGGTAGTCACTCTGTTGTTTGGTGACATGGTATCTACCACACTCAACATGGACCAGAGGAAGCGAAGGAAAGAGTTGTCTCAGGAGATTCGAAAGAAAATTTATACACAAGCATGTTAAAGGTAAAGGCTATAAGACCATTTCCAAGCAGCTAGATGTTCCTGTGACTACAGTTGCACATATTATTCAGAGATTTAAGATCCATGGGACTGTAGCCAACCTCCCTGGACGTGGCCGCAGGAGGAAAATTGATGACGGATAATCCGAATGGTAACACAAGAGCCCAGAAAGACTTCTAAAGAGATCCAAGGTGAACTTCATGCTCAAGGAACATCAGTGTCGGATCGCACCATCCGTCGTTGTTTGAGCCAAAGTGGACTACATGGGAGACGACCAAGGAGGACACCGTTGTTGAAAACAAATCATAAAAAAGCCAGGCTGGAATATGCCAAACTACATGTTGACAAGCCACAAAGCTTCTGGGAGAATGTCCTATGGACAGATGAGACAAAAATGGAACTTTTTGCCAAGGCACATCAGCTCTATGTTCACAGACGGAAAAATGAAGCATATCAAGAAAAGAACACTGTCCCTACTGTGAAACATGGAGGAGGCTCTGTTATGTTCTGGGGCTGCTTTGCTGCATTTGGCACAGGGTGTCTTGAATCTGTGCAGGGTACAATGAAATCTCAAGACTATCAAGGGATTCTAGAGAGAAATATGCAGGCCAGTGTTAGAAAGCTGGGTCTCAGTCGCAGGTCATGGGTTTTGCAACAGGACAATGACCCAAAACACACAGCTAAAAACACCCAAGAATGGCTAAGAGGAAAACATTGGACTACTCTAAAGTGGCCTTCTATGAGCCCTATTGAGCATCTTTGGAAGGAGCTGAAACATGCTGTCTGGAAAAGGCACCCTTTAAACCGGAAACAACTGGAGCAGCTTGCTCATGAGGAGTGGGCCAAAATACCTGCAGAGAGGTGCAGAAGTCTCATTGACAGTTACAGGAATCGTTTGATTGCAGTGATTGCCTCAAAAGGTTGTGCAACAAACTATTAAGTTAGGGGTACCATCATTTTTGTCCAGGCCTGTTCCATGAGTTCATTTTGTTTTATAATTCCGTTGAAGCATGGTTGAAAAGCAATGTCTGGCTTTCATTGGTTAACATTCATAGAATTCTTATTTATTATTACTTTTGTCAGATTAAAGTTATTTCTGTGACCATTGTGAGTTTTTCTTTCATTGACCGAAGGGTACCAACAATTTTGTCCACGTGTGTATTTGCCATTTGGTGATTTAGGTAGTGGTGAAATCGGCAGTCATTTCTTCCTCTCAGCCAGTCAATTCTGCCCCAGCTGCCATTTTTACCTCCAACTCCTCTCCTACTTCCTCAAGCGTGAGTCCTCAGAGCTCTCCAAATCACCTGCAGGCTTCAAACATCACCCCAGGACAACCACCACCCCTACATGCTGTCAGCAGGCCAGGTT
This sequence comes from Clarias fuscus, assembly GCA_030347435.1. Classification (NCBI taxonomy): domain Eukaryota; kingdom Metazoa; phylum Chordata; class Actinopteri; order Siluriformes; family Clariidae; genus Clarias; species Clarias fuscus. The sequence continues at coordinate 17,272,670 of CM059230.1, read as the reverse complement.
TGCTCACCACATAACATTTATAATGGTGCAGGTTCGCCATTATAAATGGATATACAAAGTAATATTACTATGACTCTTCGGCTTTTAATGTCATCAGAGTACGGTACAAATCGATAGGGTATTTTAATTATGTATTTGCTAACAACAAAATGTTACCCCAAATTAACATCGGACATGTTGATATAAATGGATGATTTTGCCTTGCTCAGTGCGAGATATTTCACTCTTATAAATTGTACCTTTTTGACACATTTTCTATTCAGTTGTCTTAATTGTTTAGTTTGGCTATTTAGTGTGTGTGTGTGTGTGTGTGTGTGTGTGTGTGTGTGTGTGTGTGTGTGTGTGTGAGAGAGATTTTATTTTTTATTTTTTTATTTTTATTACTACTTTTTTACCTACACCCATGCGTTCATGTATATTTTTTATTACTTTTTTCTTAATACTAATGAGAGAAATTATCATCTATAATATTTCTAAAATATTATAAACTTTTCAGCCAGGAATATAGCACGAATAGCTGGCATGGTGTTAAAAAGTAGACACGTCACCTACTTTTCCATTTCCAGTAATATCCATGCTGTTTCCTCCAGCATGTCCGTGGCTTGTGAATGAAATGGGAGAACCTGTCGCTGTGGCCCCACCTCCACCTTACTCTTATGACCCCAATGGCAGTGATCTACCTAGAGGTCAGAGAAGTGCAGCTATAAGCAATTCACCCATTGTTTCCTAATATATATTAAAAAAGAATAGTGTCATAAATGTCAAATGAGTTTTTTTTTTTTGTTGTTGTTTTTTTCCCTCCCCCCCCACCCAACAGATTGCAAAGTTCTTCAATACTTTTTCAACTTGGGTGTGCAGGTAGGTGTATACATATTTGAAAAACGATGAGTGTACTAACACTATTTATGATGTTTTGTGATATTTCATTGAAATGAAGAGATCTGAAGAACATTTCAGGCTTGATTGACTATTTATATCAAACCAGTAGACTGTTGGTGAAATGATGCAATACAATACAGTGGAACCTTGGATTATGAGCATAATTTGTTCTGGAAGCGGGCTCGTATTCCAAAAACACTCGTAAATCAAATAGACTTTTCCCATAAGAAATAATGAACTCAGATTATTCGTTCTACAGCCCAACACAATAAATACATAATTAATACGACATATAAAGTAAAAATAAAACAAATTAACCTGCACTTAACATTTAGAAAAAAAGTAAAAATAAATCCCGTCTGTGTGTGTGGAATTAGCCCCTCGTCTTAAACAGAAAAAGCGAGGTGTGGGAGGGAGAAGTTTTAAAGTTTCACAACTAACATACGCAATGCAAACACTGTTTTTTATTGGGGAAAAAATGAATTCTCTTTGATACTCGCGTGAGCATACTAACTGAATCACTGCTGTAAAGTAAAAAATAATAAATGAACCAGCACCTTACCTTTAGAAAAGAATTGTGACGGAGCTGAGTTTTCTGTGTAAATAAAGCGCGTGTGTAAAGCGCCGGGGAGGTGTGTGTGTGTCGGTGTCAAATTGCGCGTGCACGCACACACAAAGTAGGTGTGTATGTGTCAGTGTGTGTGGGGCACAGTGTCAAATTACGCGCGCGCGCACACAGAAGAGGGAGATGTTGATTATAAGAGATGAGCACTAAGACGCAGCAGGGGACTCTTATTTTGACACGGGACGCAGCAGGGGAGACTATTACCCATAATTCCCGCAGCGCAAGAGAGAGAAATCATTGGCTCAGTTGTGATCACTTGCCGATCGGTGTCAAAATAAGAGTCGCATGTGTGATACATGATACTCGGCCCTCATGAACTAATACTTGCTCGGTTTCCGATTAAAAATCTTTGCTCGGTTTGCGGAACACTCGTAAACCACGTTTTTCGCAATCCGAGGTTCCACTGTAGTCAGTTCTCCTGTGAGTGTTGATATCCAGTTAAAAATTTGTGTACAATCACAGGCTTATCATCAGACCTACTGGCACTCCATGGTGCACATTCAGCAGATGTACCCACAGCCTTGTGGGGAGCCCCAGTTTCAGCCTTACCCAGGGCCCGGTGCATCTGCAAGCCCAGACCACATGGTGCCCCAGCCATACACGGAATCTGCCCGTTCATGCCCACCCACTCAGGGTGAGACACCGAGCAATGGTCAGCACCTCACTACCAGTACCATCTCCACAAACCTCCATACACTCAGCTGGTACATAAGGATAGAACTCCTCAGTCTGTCCTAATCTTCCACCATGTCACTTAAGTCTTTCTAGGTCTGCCTCCCCTTCCTCAAAATAAGTCTTTCAGGGTAAGGGGGTCATGATGGGTTTAAAGGTATTTATGTCTTTATGGTATTAATGTCTGAAAGCAAGTTTATGCTACACAAGAAACGATAATGCAAAAAAGGTTCAGTGTGTTTCCTAGGGTGTAATCCACCATGGTCCACATAAGTTTAGTCTTCACAAAGATAGCCTATGCTAAGACTATTGGTCTTTTTCATTATGCAGTAATTCAATCCATTGAACAATGTTTAGTACTTCTGGTTTATCAACAAATAAAGTAAATTGATGTACAGTATAGTAAACTTTTGAATTACTGGACAATACCATTCTTTATACCATTCCACCCTTATTTTCAGGCCCTGCCATGACTGTGGAATCACCCACTGTGGTAGCACCAGGCACTGCGTTTTTTCCTTTGGTGCAGGAGCAGTGCCAGCCATCTTTGCATCCATCCTTTGAGCCATACATGCCTGTGCTTTCCACCACCTACCACTACCTTACACCCTGGACTCCTGGGCCCATCCCGAATCCACGCTTCCACCACACCCAGTATTGTCCCTCCTCCCACACTCATGTCATCACCACCTCTTCCCCCACTGCACACTTTATGGCCCCTGCACAGTTTGTGCCCCCTGGTATGTAACTCACTATCCCGTTCTGAATCACTATGTCACATAACACTTTTCCTTATTTATACCTTTAAGCTGTGTTCACCCATTTTTGCACTTGTTTGCGTTTTGAATTAATGTTAAATATTGGTTTGCTGTTTCTCTTATTAAAGAGTTAAGTTTCCCAGTATGAGGCAAAGCCATTTGCTTGTGTTGCCGTTTGTGTATCTTTGTTGGTTATTCTGAAACTTTTAAGGATCACTGGTCAAGTGAAAATATTTAAAAATCCCAACACATTACATAGCTGTTTGTTTGGAATAAATAAAATCCAGAATGTAAATCAGCACCATGGACAGCAGCCTGCAGAAACATGGAATCCATGCACCTGCCCTCAATAAACCATGAAACGGTTATAGATATTGTATTTTATCCCTCCTCTTCTGATATGAACATTTATAGAGGCTCTTAACTGCGGATGGTGAGTATCATAAACGATTCATTTTAATTTACACCTTGCTTTCTTTAGCAATTTGTTTTACTGAGAATCATTATTCTTTAAATTATTTAAAAGATTGTAGTGGCCCACCATAATCTAAATGTGCGGTTAAAAAAAAAAAGCAACAAAAAAGCATCTCTTTGTGTTTTAAATGATTATATTTCAATTTTCTGAATTAGAATGTGGAAAAATGACAATTGGAACATTTTTTATTTGTATCAACAATTCTAAGAATTTTTCTAATGTTGTTCATGCAAATTATAAAGTGCATCTGGAAAGTATTCACATCGTTTCACTTTTTTCCACATTTTTCCAGCCTTATTTCAAAATGGATTCATTATTTTTCTCAAAATTCTAAACAATAGCCCATAGTGAAACGTGAAAGAAGTTTGTTTGAAATCTTTTCAAATGTATTAATTTTTATTTATTTTTTAAATTACATGTAGGAGTATTTACAGCCTTTGGCGTGACACTCAAAATTGAGCTCCGTTGCATCATCCTTGAGATGTTTCTACAACTTGATTGGAGTCTATATTTATCACTGGTGGAGTCTAGTTGTAGTAACATCTCAAGCACGATCAATGGAAAGTGGATGCACCTGAGCTCAATTTTGAGTGTCATGGAAAAGGCTGTGAATACTTGTGTATATGTAATTATTATATATTTTTTGCGAAATTTGCAATTATGGGGTATTGGTTGTAGAATTTTGAGAAAAAATAATTTAATCCATTTTGAAATAAGGCTATAACAGCAAAATGGTGGGAATGATGAAGCAATGTGAATACGTTCCAGATGCACTATATTTGGTATTAAACAATCTTGCCTTGTCCAATTTACATTTTTCTTAGCTTTGACTTTATAACCCATTTCTATACAAACTTTCAGTCTCATAGTGGGAAATTGTAGAAATTCAAAAAGTAAATTTTCTGTAAATCAACTTAAACAAATCCCTTGCCATGAGAAGAACTGAGCATAACAAAACCCGTTTTATCTATGCAAAGTGTAGAAAAATAATTTTGTACAAAACTGAAAGCTTCAAAAAAGAAGTTAGGTCAACTTATTGGCATAAATTAGATCAAATTATTACTGAACTAGAACAGTGTATAGGCTATTGAAAATATGATTGCAACATCTACGTTGCCTGGCCAAAAAGATTCCCATATGGATTTATAAATGCAAGGTAAATACTTAAGATCCTTTGATTAGGTCATTACGACAATTTGTTTAACTTTAACTGATGCAGATTCATTTCTTAAACAAAAGTTGATGGATATATACAGTAGTCATAGAAAAAGTATTCCAAGATTTAGGTTATTGGCCTGCATCAATCAAAGAAGACAGACAAGGATATTTCTGAAATTGTTGGAGTTGGTTTACTGTTCAATGCATTATTATAACCTGGAAAGATGGTGCTGACCTGTTAACTTGGAGAAAGAATGAAAAAAACTCAAGTCTGATTGGATGGAAATGGACCATAGGAATCACAGCTACTGTATGTTTAATAGTGAAAGTTAGAGCATTTCCACACACAATGTAATGATAACTTTCAGGATTGGGACCCATGGGAAAACACTTGTTAGTGAGACTAATCAGGAAAAAAAGGATTCAAGTTGCTAGGGAGCTTAAAGATTGGAACAATGGGAAAGGTCATGTGGTCTGAGTCCTGATTGACCCTATACTAAAGCGATGGGTGCATCAGGGTAAGAAGGGAACTGTGTAAAGCGATGCACCCATCATGCATATTGCCCCCTGTGCAAGTGTCTTGAGGCAGTGTTATGATCTGGGGTTGCTTCAGTTGGTCAGGTCTACACTCAACATCATTACGTGACAATAAAATTAAATTCGACTGATTAATAGTTTAAATATAAACAGAAAATTTATTTTCTGTTTTCTGAAAACTGATTATTTCAATGTACTAAAGTACCAGGTTATCAATGTATAACCTGTAACCCCACGTGGTTAACCCTGTTTGAAAGTATTTGGGGATATGCTGGAGAAGACTTTAGGGAATGGTGGGACTCTCCTATCATCTTGCCCTAACAGTAATGCACCTCCGGATGGAAATATATGTTGCATAACATTGCATAAGCTTGTCAAAACAATTCCATAGTGAATGCGCACAAGAATAAAAGCTAAAGGTAGTCCAATAAGCAACTTTTTGGCCAGGTAATGTATATAGAAATTAAAAATATTATTTTTAATACCGTTCACAAGCCTAATTGATGTACATGTTTTTTTTTTTTTTTCTTTCAGAGTATCTGCTCTCTTTACAGCATTATGTTTGATTATGGATTTACAAAAGCTTAGATCTTAATGTGATGCAGTTAGGAGCCATTCATAGGAAACAAACTACTTTTATCCATATCAGACATGCTCGCTTCTCTTCTAAACAGGAAGTACATGCATAAGTCATTATTTTTCAGGTGCTTATTTTCAAAAATAGCATTTAGCACAAAATGTCACTAGGGTTCCATGTTTCTTAACTAACAGACATTTGGCTTTTGGCTTTGGGTTTTTTGTTTAATCTGCTCGTTTTCCTGCATAATGTTGATGATGGTCTTTGACTATAAGGGAAGATGAAAGTCTCTGAACTTGGTCAGTTTTTACTTATAGAGATTTTCCCTTTGAACTTGTAAAAGTGCAAGTTGCCACTGTTGGCATTGTTGCTAATGCCCAATACATACAGTACAATACAGTTTTACTTTTTTGTAACTGTTGTACCCTTGTAACTGATTGCTTTTCATCCTTTCCAAACATTAAGATTGTTGAATTGATAGTTTTTGTCAAGCTCAGAAATGCACATTTCTTGTAACATCTTAGAAGCCAGGGAAGCATTATTAAATAAATAACATGAGTAATGTGTTAGCTGTATGTAGCGTTTTAAAGGATGTGTGCAAATGACGTTTGGTGTGTACTTGTAACAAAAAGAAAGCATTGCATTAGAGGAGTCATTGTTTCAAATGTGCTCCCATATTGCTGAAACTGAATCATTGACATTCTCAATACAGTTTTTAAAGACTACTTATTTGCTAATTATAGGTTGATGTAATAAAAGCGAATATATGTACAAGTGATGTCCATTGCCTATATAGAAATATGAATATAGTAATGGCAGGCCTGCCTTGCTCATTTAGAGTTGTGTGGTGATTGAGTCCTCCTGTTCCCAATAGGAGGAGTCAAGGCTCTCACAGGGCCCTGGCAAACCCTGACACAGATCCTCACTGGACGAAAGCAAAAGGGAACTGGACGCAGTCAGACTGGAAGCACAGTGTAGGCCAGGGGGCCTCAGCAGGAGGTTGCCTGCGTCATTTGCCTGCTGGGGCCCTGACTGTGTTTGATTCTTGTGTCTTGCACCAGATTCTCCTTCAAGCGTGTGCAAGTGCATACTGCTTCTTGTAAGCCAGTTCTCTGGCTGGGCTTGGGGGTCCTGCCAGGATGTTGGGGGTTGCAAAACTCCATCAGAAATGCTAAAGGTTTGTTGCTGTTTAGGACTCTTCAGGTGTGATTCAACAATGTGTCCATTCACACGACGAAACAGTGATCCCAAACGACGAAGCGAGTTTTTCTTTGAGCGTGGGAAGTGCCGCAAACGACCACTTGTCCTCATGAATGATGAAGGGGACCACCTGTTTTTCTTCAACCCATTGCTTTTTGGCCCATCATCTAAATCCTCAAGACCTGCCATAGAACGGAAAAGAGCTGTAACGGTAAACTGGCCATCACGCTTTCTCTTGTCTGCTTGGCCAAATGAGATGGAGCTTGACTGTGCATGTCTTCCATGCCTTGCTCCTCTGTTCCTCTTCTGTGTCTCTTCCTCATCATCTTGCTCAGCTTCAGGTTGTGTGGCCTCACTGCTTGAGGAGTACGTGCGGCGTGGTGGCTTGCGGTTGCCCAGCAGGTCCAGGACCTCATAACGGAAACTTGAGATGTCCTGTTTGAGCTCCTTAATTGACCATAGAGAAGAGGCAAATTAAATTAAAGGGAGAGCAAACCACATGAAGCACAGTACTCAATTACAGGAAATATTCATTTGTCTAATGTAATCAAAAGGAATCCAGCTTATAGGCCTGCAAAAACAATTGTGGAGGAAGTCTCTGTCACTTTACATATAAAGTAATCTTGAAGCCTGAGGCTTGTTTATGAATTAATTTTATTTCTACACTCCTTCCCTCTAAAGCCCTTTAGTTATACTGTAACATAACATGAGGTAAAGGTTAGGTCTACACCCTGTTAGAAGTTTACATACTCCTCATGAACACGAAGGCCAAATAGTTATAGACTCATGGGCATATTTGCCTTAATAGATTTTTGGGGCTGGGTCTTTTTATGGAAAAGAATGATTGTACCATGTTCACCTTGTTGGAGCACAGTGTTTAATTTATTTTGGCTTTTTTCATATTAACATGGTCAAAAGGAGACGTGTTGCGTATATGGTACAAAAATATGTTAAATAAATACTGATGAGTATGAACCTTCAAGCCTATTTCATTACATGCAAAATCCACCCAATATTTAATTGAAAATTACGTTATGTGAAGAAGAGAGGTCAAGTCCCTAATCAAAGTTCTAACAGAGGTTTGGTGATTATTACCAAAATCGTCTGCTTTAGGTGGAACTTGCTATGGGTCATTCTGCTGAATATTAGTTGTGCTCTGTCTGTTTTTACCATGTGTTTAAGACCAAAAATAATTTAAAACCTGTACAACATGTTATTGTTGTGTATGGTATTGGAGTTTCTTCTATTAAAGATGCATGCAATCATTTTTTGCCAGAAAGACCAGTTAAAAGCATCCATGTTCATGATTAGTTTATGTAAGATGTAAGTTACTATTATATTAATAATAATATAAATCATATAAATTCAGTTACATGTCAATATATACTGTAACATTTAGTATTAAAATACAAGTTTTATACAAATATGTATACAAGTTTTTGTTTTTCCCCCTGAAGTGTGTGTAAATTTTTTTTTTTTTTTTTTTGGCTGACTCTACATAAAACATATGGACAGGTGACGCACCTTGAAGTTTTCTTCAGTCAGCCCTTCGTCAGTTTTGGTTCTGCGGATCATGGCTGCCACATATCGCTTCACCAGATTTTTAATCACTTCCTAAAACAAGTGTCCATAGAAAAATATTTGTCATTCAAGATTCATGTTCAGGGTACTGCATCTGAAGTCAGGAACCAATAGGGATATGTTGAACATGAGTACATAAACTCATTATACAGTGCATATAATTTTATATAGCAAACCGTGAAAAAAAAAAAAGTGTTTCCGCAGACTGGGTCACTCAACTGTGTGTAAAGGTAAGCATGTAGACCATATAATCAACAGTCACTCCGTGACTTAATACTGTAGGAACACGTGTATACCTGTGCTTTTATACAGATATCCAAACAGTTAATCATGTGGCAGCAGTATGTAGAAAGTCATACAGGTAAAGTCAAGAGGTTCAGGAAAGAGCTTTCACAACAAACATCAAAATAAGAAAAATTATGACCTCTGTGAATTTAACTGTGGCATGATTGCGGGCACCAGAGAGGCTGGTTTGAGTATTTCAGAAAATGTTCTTGTGTCAGGATTTTCACATACGACAGAATTCTGTTTTTCAATTCGCACAGATTCCTGAGAGTGGAGGGTCTACCTTGGGGTACCCCACCTTGGGGATAGAGTAGAGGAGGACTGGTTTAAGCTGACAAGAAAACCGTATCTCAAATTATTTCTCTACAATCTTGGTGTGAAGAAAATCAAATCAAGATATGACACCAACATCCATTCAATGATGACCTCAAAGAGGTCACACCTTTTCCTTCATCTTAACATTATTCAAAGCTCTAGACCTGTATCTGCATGTTACTATGTATATACAGGGTGGGCCATTTATATGGATACACCTTAATAAAATGGGAATGGTTGGTGATATTAACGTCCTGTTTGTGGCACATTAGTATGTGTGAGGGGGCAAACTTTTCAAGATGGGTGGTGACCATGGTGGCCATCTTGGATCCAACTTTTGTTTTTTCAATAGGAAGAGGGTCATGTGACACATCAAACTGATTGGGAATTTCACAAGAAAAACAATAGTGTGCTTGGTTTTAACGTAACTTTATTCTTTCATGAGTTATTTACAAGTTTTTGACCACTTATAAAATGTGTTCAATGTGCTGCCCATTGTGATGGATTGTTAATGCAACCCTCTTCTCTCACTCTTCACACACTGATAGCAACACCGCAGGAGAAATGCCAGCACAGGCTTCCAGTATCCATAGTTTCAGGTGCTGCACATCTCGTATCTTCACACCATGGACAATTGCCTTCAGATGACCCCAAAGATAAAAGTCTAAGGGGGTCAGATCAGGAGACCTTGGGGGCCATTCAACTGGCCCACGACGACCAATCAACTTTTCAGGAAACTGTTCATCTAGGAATGCTCGGACCTGACACCCATAATGTGGTGGTGCACCATCTTGCTGGAAAATCTCAGGGAACGTGCCAGCTTCAGTGCATAAAGAGGGAAACCCATCATGTAGGAATTTCAAATATCCAGTGGCCTTGAGGTTTCCATTGATGAAGAATGGCCCCACTATCTTTGTACCCCATATACCACACCATACCATCACTTTTTTTGTTCCAACAGTCTTGGAGGGATCTATCCAATGTGGGTTAGTGTCAGACCAATAGCGGTGGTTTTGTTAACTTCACCATTCACATAAAAGTTTGCCTCATCACTGAACAAAATCTTCTGCGTGAACTGAGGGTCCTGTTCCAATTTTTGTTTTGCCCATTCTGCAAATTGTGTGCGCCGATCTGGGTCATCCTCGTTGAGATGCTGCAGTAGCTGGAGTTTGTAAGGGTGCCATTTGTGAGTAGCTAATATCCGCTGAAGGGATGTTCGACTAATGCCACTCTCCAGTGACATGCAGCGAGTGCTACGCTGTGGGCTCTTGCTACGCTGTGGGCTCTTGCTGAATGAAGCTAGGACAGCCACTGATGTTTGTTCATTAGCGACAGTTTTCATGCGTCCACATTTTGGCAAATCCAACACTGAACCAGTTTCATGAAACTTAGCAAGCAGTTTGCTAACTGTAGCATGGGAGATGGGTGGTCTCGTAGGGTGTCTTGCATTGAAATCTGCTGCAATGACCCGGTTACTGCGTTCACCAGATATCAACACAAGTTCGATCCGCTCATCACGTGTTAACCTCTTCGACATGTCAATGGCTGTGAACAAAGAGAAACTTGTAAATAACTCATGAAAGAATAAAGTTACATTAAAACCAAGCACACCATTGTTTTTCTTGTGAAATTCCCAATAAGTTTGATGTGTCACATGACCCTCTTCCTATTGAAAAAACAAAAGTTGGATCCAAGATGGCCGACTTCAAAATGGCCACCATGGTCACCACCCATCTTGAAAAGTTTGCCCCCTCACATATACTAATGTGCCACAAACAGGACGTTAACATCACCAACCATTCCCATTTTATTAAGGTGTATCCATATAAATGGCCCATCCTTTTTTTTTTCAAAATAATATTCAAAAATAATATAGAGTTGGGTATTCCAGTCTATCCTGTGTGTGGAGTTTGCGTGTCCTCCCCATGCTTTTCAGGGTTTTCTCTGGGTACTCTGGTTTTCTCCAACAGTCCAAGAACAAGTAGTGTAAGCTAATTCCAAATTGCCCATAGTATGTGAATAATACGTAGAATACATAGAATGTGTGTTTGTGCACTATGATATGTTGCCATCACAGCCAGGGTGTACTGCACCCTGCACCCTAACTTCCCTGGGATAGGCTTCAGGTCTCTGTGCCGGTATTGTGTTACAGGCTCTGAGGCAGGGACAAGTTGCTATCCTGCTACTTCCTGACTTTGTGGACATCCCTTATTTTCCCCATAGTTATTGTCGCTCTAGACTGCACAGGAAGCAGTAGGAGCTTCTTTGTGACGGGTGGTGGTTATTAGGAGTACACATTTGCATCTGAATATTTTCCAGTTCATTGAGAGATGGTTCAATGGTTCTTTTCTCACGTCCTTCGCATGGAGGCATTATGGGTAATCGTCTCCACGCTGTTTCTGTGCACGCGTGTCACTCATAGTCAACATCCGTTGACACGTGTAATTTTCACACACAGACATGGCCACAATATTATAGTAAAGTATTTTTTTTTGTGTAGTGACTGTGTACACTTTGGCAACTGTACTGCAACAACAGTCCCCATGAAGAAAAAGGTTAAAAAGGCTGTAGCAGTGCGGGAGATGAATCTGTTTATCAACAATGCAATGTAACATTTCGGTTAAATCCAGTGGCTGGGGTTTGGGCACTGGCCAGGAATCGAACCCAGGCCTTCCGCATGGCAGGTGAAACACCTACCATTGAGCCAGCAATCTGATTGGGTGAGAAGCATTCAACAAGTAATGCTAATACAGCATAACAGCACAAGGATGTTTAAATATATACATCACTCCTAACAATCACTAATTACACTGACTCAGTCACCAGCATGGGTGAACGTAGGTTGGTACAGTCTGCAGTTCTAGAAAGAGGGGAGAACAGCTACCTGCCAAAATTTTCAGAAAGAAAACACATCTGATAACATTATATTATCTAGTACACTCTAGTGCACTAACTTTTCATTTAAAGCTATTTGGGTAAATTGGCTAAATTGTGATCACGTTAGTCCCGGCATCAAAACATGACGTGCAGACGTGCCACCTGTTATTTGGTACTTGTTTATCAAGACTTGCTCGTTTATTTTTTTTAAATCATTCTGCGGAACGCTTGCAAACCCGGTTACTCGCAATCTGGGGTTCCACTGTACTGCAAAAAAAAAAAGTCAACGTCTGAGCATGGCCCCAAAAAAAAGATAATGAACAGGATGGCTACAGTTTATCATCAAGTTGACGAAAGGATCTGAAGTTTAACTATTAATATGTAAGTCAATAATCAATAGTGCAAATAGTTGGTGACAGTTTAATGGTCAGCAGTTCAGATGCACCGTGTCATTGACACATGCCTTAGTGGTCATCAGGAGCTGTAAGGTGCATAAAGAAATTACTGTAAACACCTTCATAGCTATATTATAGCTAAAATGGAAGGACAGTTTCAAGATAACACATTATTATTAGTATTATTATTGTTGTGATTATGCTGTTGTTGGTCTTTCGGTTGCTCCTGGCAAGGGGTCGGGATCAGCAATGTTTAGCCGGGCTTGGCCTTAGCCCACTGCATCCAGTGGCTGGGGTTTGGGCACTGGCTGGGAATCGAACCTGGGCCTTTCGCATGGCAGGTGAAACACCTACCACTGAACCACCAATGAATAATAATAATAATAATTTAATGTGACAGTTAAAATTTGCTACACAAATTAAATTGAATTGAGTATTTGCACATTACAAAAATGCTTCCAAAATGCACCCAACATCTGTCATCATTCAGTGAGGTCGTCCTTAGAAAGATTCCCCCTGGAGTCTTTGCTCGTTCCGGTAACACCTGTTTGCACATTTTAAACAGTAGTCTTCAAAGAATATAATTAGCTTTGTGATGCACATTTATGTCAACCGTCATATTCTAAAGTGAACAGTTAAATTACCTGATACTGCTGGTTCTGAATGAGGCTGTCAGCGTGCCGTTCCTTAAAAATACAAGAAAAAATATGACCAAAATCAACATTATTTATCAGCATTGTGACAGTTGAATTCCATTCAGTAATCAACATGCACCACATGAAGCAACAGTTAAATGTCTTGCTCTTTAAATACTTTTTGAAATATATCCGATATATACATGCACACTATTCAGGACTATAATATTTAAACATGTTTAAATGTATGCCTTTTATTTAAAAGGCAGAATTCAGTGCATTAAGAGCTTTGCTCAAGTGCCTAACATTGGCTTTCTGCACAAAAACATGTGTATTCAGATTTATGCCTATGATTTGAATCATTTACCCACTAGCACAAAACCACAACCACTAAGCAATCACTGTACCACAAGCGTTAAGTGAAAGAGAAGAAAATAATTTTCTGTTAGTTTGAAAGCACCCTTTTACCTTCTGTGCATTCTAAATATAAATTTCAGCAGCCTTACACAACTCATTATTTGATTCCAAAAAACTGTACACTGTGTGGGAGCCTGTGGGTGGGTGAGTTTACAGGGGAGGGGCATAAAAAATATTGAGAAAAAAGGAAAAGTGAGCAGAGAATTCAGCTGCTGATGGAAGATGTCATATTAGATGCACTGGCACAGATGAAGCACGGTTGCCTAGAAACTGCCTCTGGCCTACAGTGACTCAAGGCTGGACATACTCTGTATAACTTGTTTAAGGATTTGTTCATCTAGATTATTGTTCTTCCTCATGGATCCTAGAAAAAATGCTGATTGCCTGCAAGTACAGAGCAATATAACAGAAGTGGATGACATTTGAACCATGAGCAAATGTTCACAATTCTCTTTTTTGAAATAGGCAAAGTAATGTATGCAGCAATATTTATTCTCAAACAACCATTTCTTTTGGAAAGCAAAGAATGCCTGTCATTCTTTTCAGTGCAGCGCTACAATCACAGATGCTATTATTAATGTATTATGCAAAGCAAAATACACCCAGGTGCATACATTTTGGAACAAAGTGCCAAAATACATGCATGAAGTGTGCATGTTCTCTCCGTACTTGGTGGTTTCCTCCCACAGTTGAAAGACATGCAGATTAGGCTAATTAACATTTCCAAATTGCCCGTAGTGTGTGAATGCACATCTGAATGTTGACCGGAGGTCCTACCACAGTCGTGCAAATGGGGATAAATACAATGGTCACCATTCGCCTCTATGGTCCCTAGTTGGAAAACTGAGGTTCCTACATGCATGGATGGATGGATGGGAGTTACAGCCACACACTGACCTATATTGGGGGCTCATTTGTCTCCTGTACTCTCTGACAATGACTACATGCCTACCTTCTCAAGCGTGTTCTTGACTTGGTTGATTGTTGTGAATGGGTTCTTCTTCACCATTGACAGAATTCAGTGTCAGCCACTTTAGTTGTCTTCCTTGGTCCACTTTAGTTTTCTTCTATGGTCTTTTGCTGTTGCTGAGCTTGCCAGTTAATTCCTTCTTTTTAAGAATGTTCCAACCTTTTGTAGTGGCCTCCTTCACTTGCACAGACACCACTTTGGACTTTATGGTGAGAGTTCATGTGAACAGCTACTAAATGCAAATGTAGCATTCAGAAAAAACTCCAGACCTTTTATCTGCTTTATTAGTCATAGAGTCTTCCAAAAAGGATGTGTACTGTATGTATGTAAATGCCTGTAATTCCTGACTGTTTAAAGCCACACCTCTGGCAAACCCATTGAATTCAAGCTGAAAGTCTTGGCTTCACCACATCTCTATATTCACGCTGAAGCCCCTCAATAGATATAACACCTCGGAAAAACAAGCTTATCTGAACAATGGATTTTTAATGACCGCCATTTTAAACTTAGAGTCTTTTATGTGACATCTGCAGGCTAACACATAGATATAAACCCCTCTCCCCTCTGCAAATGTAGGTACTACAGTATGTGTCTTTCTGTGGCAATCAGGACAATTCATTGAACTATTTCTAGCGTTTTTTGCTTGAATTTTGATGACAACTTACAATTCATGAAATGCAAAAATCCAACTTTTCAAAATATTAGAATATTTAATTTTGAGTTTGAGTAAATTTCTATTTGTACAGTATAAACATTGAGTATTTCTTAGTCTAGAACAGGACACACGTGGGGAAGACCAGAAAGATGATCACTGACACTTTCCACGAGCAAGGTGAAACACAGAAGGTGCCTTTTTGAAGCATGTTCATGGAAAGTTGACTGGTAGAGAAAAGTGTGGTAGGAAAAGATGCACATGCAACAGGGACGACTGCAGCCTTAAGAAGGTGAGGAGTACAGACATCTTCAGGAAACAGGCTACAACTGTTGTATTCCTAGTATCAAGCCACTCCTAAATCGGAGGCAACATCAAAAGCATTTTACCCGGGCTAAGGAAAAGGAACAAATGTCTCTTTTCAGGTGAAATTTTACATTTCATTTAGAAATGCAGGTCATATACAGTAATCTAAAGGAAGAATGGAGAGGCACAGAATCCAAGTTGTTGGAAGAGTTTTCACATAAAGTGATCATTTCAGGTGCCAGGTTTTGGTGTTTTATAAAGTCCAAAGTCAAAACTTCTGTCTACCATGAGATTTTAGAGAATGTCATGCTTCCGTCTGCTGACATGCTTTATGGAGTTGCCAACATGCTCACTTGGATGCCTCAGTGAGCATATTACATGTTAAATTCCAAGACAGCACAATTTGAAGAAGACTGAACAAGTTTGTGTGGAAGGGTTGGAAAGTCTCTGTCTAAAAAGAACACAGACGGTTGACTGGAACTGCATCTAAACAAAGCACAGGGCTTCTGGAAAAATGTTCTATGGACAGATGAGACCAAAGTGGGATGAGTGGGATTGTATGGCCAGCACTTCTGCAGAAACATAAACAATGATTTGGGCTTGTTTTGCAGCCAAAGACAATGGGCACCTTGTAATCAGTGAACAGGACAATGATCCAAAGCACATCTGTGAAAATAAAAGAATCAAGGTGTTGGAATGGCCTAGTCCAGGGGTCGGCAACCGTAAACACTCAAAGAGCCATTTGGACCTGTTTCCCACAGAAAAGAAAACACTGGGAGCCACAAAACCCTTTTGACATCTAAAATGAAGATAACACTGCATATATAATTTTTTACTTTTATGCAATGTATGCATAAAAACTATAGTGTGTTGCATTTATGAAATTAATGAACTATAAGAATAAGAAAATGAAACCTTATTTCTGCATGCAACAACAAAAAGAAAAACTCCAAAAAACAAACACACACCATTGAAAGTTAAATTATCCACCTGCGGCAAAACAAAAATGCTGTGTGCCGTCATTTTTTATTGCGTGTACTGGAGCGTGCAGTCAGCTGTCAACCCCCAAAAAATGGAGCTCGAAAAAAAAACAAAAATACTTTATCATTATTATTGATGACGAAATCATATTCATAATCAACAGCGGTCGTTATACATGTTTTTATTTTAATGTTACAAGATCACCATAAATTTCAAATTTAGAATTACATTGGAAAAAACTAACGAACTAAAATTAAATACATTTCAATTGAATACTCATTATTTAGTGACTTTTCCAAAGCCACTGGGCGCCGAAGCAAAGGAATGAAAGGAGCCACGTGTTGCCGACCCCTGGCCTGGGCCTCAACCTAAATGAAATGCTGTGGTGGGACCTTAGGAGTGCTGTGGATAAGTAAATTCCAAAAAACCTCAATGAACTGAAGCAATGTTGTAAAGTTGGATGCGCCAGTATTAATTCACAATGATTTGGAAGACTGATCTCACAGGATATTATTACTTCAAGCTATTGAATCAGGGAGGTACAGTACATAGTATTGTCCACAAGTTTTTTTTTTTTTTTTGCTTCATTTTTGTTAAAAAAATAATTGCACAGTGAAAAAAGTGACATTCTACGATCAGGTGATTTTTATTATGTTTAACACAGAAATAAAGGGGGTACTAACTTTTGAACATGACTGTACACGTCATCTCATACAAGCATACTCATATGTACAGTATATCATGCACTTAGTTACAGCATCAGCCTTCAGAATAGGATCTTAGTGATTTTGACTGTGGCTGAGTGCCAGACAGACTGGCGTGAGTATTCCCATAACTACTGCTCTCCAGGGATTTTCACATGCAGCAGTGTGTAGAGATTACTTACAGAATGGTGCAATAAAGAAACACTTCCAGGGATATGGACATAAATTCTTTATTGAGGTGGGAGGTCAACAGAGAATGGCTAGACTGGCTATAGCTGATAGAAAGGCTACAGTAACTTACCACAATAACCACTGTGTACAATTGTGGTGAGCAGAAGACATCAGATTCTACTTCTGTCAGCCAAGAACAGTCAGCTGAAGCTAAAGTGGTCACAGGCTCACCAAAAAATGTTAAGCAGCCAGCAGCCCATTTTGGTGGAGATGGTGTAATGGTGGTGCGGAGAGTGCTCACTTGGCACACTTTGGGCCTGTTAATACCAATCCGCCATTGCTTGGAAGCCAAGGCATATTTGAACATTGTTGCCGAGTATGTAATTTTTTCAATTACTGAGTATGTAAATACATTTTTTAGGGCCTATTTGAGCATTGCTGCTGAGTATGTAAATTTACCCATTTTCCAATGGCTACTTCCAGCAGAAATACAATGTGTTCAGTGTTCTTCAGAGGTATTCTCAGTCACTTAATCCACCTTTGCAATGTGTTAAAATGGAAGACCCATAGTACAGTAGGTGAGTGCACTAGAAAAACCATGTGAACATGTAAAGAAATGCTTCAAACATCTCATGGAATTTATGGCAAGAAAAAATGAAGGCTGTTTTCAGAGCAAAATGAAATCCTACCCAGAATTATTATGGTTGTCCTAATAAAGCGCTCATTAAGTCTAAAGGATTTGCTTGAGGTTACTATTACTATTAATACAAGTAGGCTTTATAATGGCTAGAGGGTTAATGTAAGCAATGACAATTTTAATCTTGCAGGATTTCACTGTTTGTTTCGTTGTACTGTATCTTTTTTCTAATGCATTTCTAATAACTGGTCAATGTAGGTGCTGTAAAAATAGGTGAATAAAAATTCAAATGGAAAATAATGCTATGATTGATAGAATTGTTCATTGGTCAGTCAAATAGCATGCAAATGCAAAAACCAGAGAATGCAATATAAAATCAAGAACACTAAATCCCAAGGCTTGGTAATGTCAAATGTACAATAAGTAAACTGATCAGTTACTTCATTGTACCACAGTCTGTCTATAAAGCATGTCAGCGATTACAAACACATGTGCATGACTGGAACTTAGGTGAGTGTAAACCTAACTGTGTAAAGCAGTGCTGCAGTGATAGGGATTATATTCCACAATGCCCATGTTTGTAGGCAGTGATATGGTGTACTGTAGGTATTGATTTTTTAGGTGGATTCTGGCTATTCTATGACAACTAAAAGTAATACTAATTTTTTTGTACTCTGCTTAGTTGGAATGGTAACTGTTTTGTTGTACAGATCTTTTTGTTGTTTGTTATTTTAGTGTCAGTCTAGTTTGCACCTAGATGCCATGTTATGTAATGCAAACCTAGGAGGAATACTCTGTTCTTTATCACTTAACAAGGTGTTTTTTCTATGTACTGTATATGGATAGGTATAAGCCGTTTGGTGAGTTACATAATAAAATGTACAATTCCTATAATTCATAATAAAAAGTATAGTAAAGTTTTTTACCCAGTTCATCTAACTAACCCTGCACTACCCCTATACTGTAGGTCACAGCCTAATCTTAGTAGTGACGTATCAACAAATTAGGTCTGTCTTGGTTTTGATCTAGCACACACCATGATCATCCATTAATGATTACATAACCTATGAAAGCATACCGTGAACTCTTTGAGGTTGTCGTGTTTGTGCTGCTCCTCAGGGGTAGGCTGTTCTTCACCACAGAAATGGCTGTGCAGCCATACACACAGGTACCACATCGACTTGGGACTGGGGATTATATTGAATGGCGGCGGAAGTGTCCCGCCTTCATCAAAGTAGCTCATCCACAGCTTGGTGCGGGCAAACTTCCACTCAATATCAGCATGATCCTGAATGAAGAGAGGGAACCAGTGTTAAGTGTTAAATATGTTTCTTTTTAAGTCTTTTTTTCCTTGCTGAGCTAATTCATTATATATTTTGCACATTTTTAATTTGAATGTAATATTTTCTATTAATAATTTTCATTATAATATTTTTGAAAATCTTTGTGATTTGTATATCACAATTTTTCCCTTGCTTTGTGCAATTTCAAATGCACTATTTTAAATAAAACATAATTAAATGAGATTAAATTAAAATAGAGCTCTATCTAGAAGCAAAGCAAAAGGTTTGTTACAAAACCCAATGCCTGCACTAAGCCATGGCTTTTAGACTTGGGCATTCATTGAGTTTCAAAACAGCAAGCTCCCTCCAAAACAACTAAAAAAACTTTAAACGGAACCGCTGTGGTACTTTTACTGTAGCACGCTTGGCCATTATTAAAGGTTTTGTAACATACTGTATATACTGTAAGCTATGCCCTCACAGGCAGTCATATCATAGTGACTCTCCTCTATAGAAAGTAGCTCAATTCTGTCCAAAAATTTACTGGATTTATCGCTAGTTGTCTTTAGGAATAAAAGCCCATAAAGGTGTATCAAAAGTTGTTAAATCGAGAGACAAAGTCAACACTGGTGTTGTCTGTGTGTCTGTGTCTATGCTGGAGGCATCAGCCACTTTTGTCCACCTCCAAACTCTTAAAACTCAACAAAAAAAGCAGAATCTTTTTTTTTTTTAATCATGGGTGAGTATTGAGTACATAAGCTACAGTAATTTGCACTCACAGTGTTATGAGATTAGTGCACAATGCAGATTTTTAAACTCATGAAAATGACTTTTTCATGCGAGTGACTTTTACCAGCAAGGAGTAAGAAAAATGCACACTCCAGTTGAAATTCAAATATAGCCGTTTTTAGATCTTTTTGTCAGATGTTATGGTATTGTATAGTTACAAGCATTTCATACTGTAAGTGTGAAAGGCATTCATTGACAATTACTGTACACTACATTGATGCAAAGAGTCTATATTTGCACTGTTGACCATGCTTTTTCAAGACGTGTGCAATTCACCCTAGCATGCTACCAATCAACTTCTGAGCTACATCCTGACTGATGGCAGCCTATTCTTGCATAATCAATGCTTGGAGTTTGTCAGAATTTGTTTTTTTTTTGGTTTGTTTTGAAGATTGAAGACATGTTCTCAATGGGATTAAGGTCTGGGGAGCTTCCTGGCCATGGACCCAAAATGTTTTGTTTCCCGAGACACTTAATTATGAATTTTGCCTTAAAGCAAGGTAAAGCCATTGTTAATCACCAAACTGTTCTTGGATGGTTGGTAGAAGTTTCTCAGAGAAGTTTTTTGTACCATTCTTAATTCATGACTGTGTTCTTAGGCAAAATTGTGAGTGAGCCCACTCTCTTGGCTGAGAAGCAACCCCACACATGAATAGTCTCTGAATGCTTTACTGTTGGTATGACACAGGACTGATGGTCATGCAAACACTGAAGCAGCAGATTTTTTTTTTTGAAAATTACTATTTGTATCATTCTCAAACCATTTGGCCACTTAAAGATAGAATCATCAGTAATCATATGGCATTTATGAAAACCAGTAAAACAAATAAAATCATCTAAGTTGACCTAGTAAAATTCATTGTGTTGATTGAGTCACACCATCAACTCATGTATTGAGTAAAATGGAAGAAAACATTCGACCAGAGCATTTCAGTACCACAGGTAATATAGAGGCTAAATAGCAGTAACTGATAAAAATAAGGTAGAAAGAACCTTGCATGTACACCATCATGGGTATGCTCCAGTTGGGTAAAGAAATACACTACAGCTCTGATTATAGTCCAAAGAATACAGTCTTATGCAAAAGTTTGGGCACCCCTTGATAAATAACAGATTTTGGTGATTTTTTAATTGAAAAGATGTTAACACTGTCACTCTTGAAAATGGAAAACATATTTTCAATATTTTACAATATTTTCAGCACACATTGGTGCATAGTTACTTTTTATGTCATAAATTGAACAAAGATAAAAAATTAAAACATTATTGTGGCACTGTGCAAAGGTTTGGTCACCCTACATAATCAGTACTTAGTAGCACCTCCTCTGGCAGATATCACAGCTTGCAAATGCTTTTTATAGCCAGCTAAAAATCTTTCAATTCTTGTACTTGGGATTTTCTCCCATTCTTCCTTGCAAAAGGCTTCTAGTTCTGTAATATTCTTCGGTCGTCTTGCATGCACAGCTCTTTTAAGATCTACCCACAAATTTTCAATGATGTTTAAATCAGGGGACTGTGTCGGCCATTCCAAAACCTTCAGCTTGCATCTCTTGAGGAATTCCATAGTGGATTTCAAGGTGTGTTTAGGATCATTGTCCTGTTGTAGAAGCCATCCTCTTTTCAGCTTCAGCTCTTTTTACAGATGGCGTAATGTTTGCTTCCAGAATTTGCTGGTATTTAGTGGAATCCATTCTTCCCTCCACACGTGCAATGTTTCCTGTGCCACTGGCTGCAACACAACCCCAAAGCATGATAGATCCACCCCCATGCTTAAGAGTTGACAAGGTGAAATACTGCTCGTTTTTTTCTCCAAACATGCCTTTGCTGATTGTGGCCAAAGAGTTCTATTTTAATTTCATCAGTCCACAGCACTTGTTTCCAAAACGCATCAGGCTTCTGTAGATGTTCTGTTGCATACTTCTGACTTCTGACTGTTGGATTTTATGATGGGGATGGTGTGGAACGGTGCACCACCACTCCTGAGTCTGCTAAATCTTCCTGCAGGTTTTTTGCAGTCAAATGAGGGTTTTGTCAAATGGGGGTTTTGATTTGTCTTTCTGACCAGCAGTTCTCTCTGAGAGTTTTCTTGGTCTTCCAGATCTCACCTTGACCTCCACAGTTCCCCTGAACTGCCATCTCTTAATTACATTTCTCACTGTGGAAACTGCAAGCTGACAACACTTTGCTATCTTCTTGTAGCCTTCTCCTGCATTGTGGGCATCAATAGCTTTCATTTTCAGAGTGTGTCCGCAAGTTTGTGCACAAGGTTTAAAGAGTCAAAGTATTTGTAAAGCTTTGAAATTGGCATTTACTAATGACAGCTGTTGCTATGCATCAGATCTAAAGAGCTGATTAAGGTCTGAAACCTTGTAAAAAGAATCTGAGACTCTGGAACTCTTAGGGTGCACAAACTTTTGCACAGTGCCATAATAACGTTTTTATTTATTTTATTTATTTTGTTCACTTTATGGCATAAGAAGTAACTATGCATCAATGTTTGCTGAAAATATTGTGCATTTTTTCCATTTCCAAGAGAGACTGTGTCAACTTCTTTTCTATTAAAAAATCACCAAAATATGTTATTTACAGTATTAACGGGTGTCCAAACATTTGCATAAGACTGTATATGAACAAAAGCGTTAAAAGATCATGCATTCAAAGAATACCCCAAAACACAACCTACTGTACTAAACCCTTCAACAATTCAAAATAGCCCAAGTGAAAAATAGTAAGGCAGCAGATTTATCAAATGACTAAAATGAGCTCAACGGTGCTGTTTACTTGAAAACAAAAACTTTTCTTCTTTCCTTCTGAATGAAGAGGGCACTGACCCCATCATACAGGTGATCCTTGGCTTTAATAAATCCAACAACATGACCCTTTATTTCAGAAACTGCAATAAACTTAGTGTTTGGGGAATCTTACCCACAACAGTCTCTTAAGTTTAACAAATTTAATAAAAGGAACAAAGACTGCACTCCTTCATCTGTTCACTACTGGCAAAGAAAGGTTTCACATCAAACATACTGTAGCTCACTAACTAAAAACACACATGCACTGCAATTGCAATATCACCATAACTCAGCTGAGATATAAAATAATATATATATATATATAGTTGTTTTTTTTTTTTCAATGCTAAAAACCTCGCATACGTTTAAGATGCATTAATGACAAATTAAGGAAATGCTGGTCATCACTTCCTTTTTTTCTCAAGGTGGGGACAGCATTATGCATCACTCTACGATGCCAGTCAACACAATAGTTTATGGATAGAGTGTGTGCAAGAAACAAAAACAAAAGTGCGACAATGCGTAGCTTGCTCCAAAAAAAAAAAAAGACAGTCCAACACTAACAGCAAAACAACCTGATACTGCCACCACCATATTCAACTTTTGGTACGGTGGTTTTTGGGTTGAATGACTAACTTCTCCAAACATACAGTTAGGTCAACATATATTTGGACAATGACCAAAATTTTCTATAATTATGTGGTAGTTTGTCCAACTATTTGTGAACCTGTGGAAATGGATGGACTATCACCCAAAAAACTTTCTGTAATTCCTGACTGGCCAATGCCAGGTGTGGAATTATGCATGCATGACAGAAGCAACTACCCAGGATGGCATTTTGTCCATGATCTTAAAAAGCGCAATCCGCTTTGCAGTCAGTCAAACTTAAAACGCTACCAAACAAACCACAGTTCATTCATTATACTGTAAATATACAGTATGTAGTAAATTGTTGTATTTTATTTTTTTCCTTTGGTTGTATAAAACTGTTAATATAAAACCAGTCTGCACACCAATAAGGTGAATTATTGAGGTCTTGACTGTTACTTAACAATGTTGGGGATGGGTGATGTACAGTACTAGGACTTGCCAAATAAAAACATGGATAAGAAAGAATCAAAGCCATGTTATGCACTGTTTCAAAAAAGAGGAAAGAAGAAGAAAAGAAATAGGCAAAAGATAATAGTATTCGGTTATCATCTGATATGAATGGTTATTATTAATGATGTGAAGTAGGTCAGTATAACACTTATGTTTGTAAACGTATGTTTCTATGTTGGTAGATAACATAACGTTGGACATAATTTCACAAATTTCACGTGCTAGTGTGTGTAGCCTACAACAAAATGATTACAACCAATTAGCATTTTATTGCTTTTCTTTTAGTCAATCTTAAAGGTGTCTATTTTGGAGCAGGGGTTATTTCAGTCCATGGAGATGTATCTCACTTGACTTTAGGCTTTGGTTCCTTGGTGGATCCTGGTTTGCTCCTGACTATCCAAATCAGCTTGGCAGTTTGGGCCTTCTTCCTAACCTGGGCAAAGTGACTACACTTCCCAAAAAATTGTGCCTATGTACAATTACTTGAATTAATCTTGAACCTGCAGTAATTAGAACACCCAGAAAATGTAGTTAATATATTAAATATTGTGCTTCAAATGATTGTGTATTTCTTATATTAAAAAACAGAAGGAATGCATTGATAGTTGTACAATCATTCTGCCTCAATAAAGACTAGTTCAAAGAAAATATTGAATGCGCAACTTTCCCAAGACATACATGTTCATGATGAATGTACAGTCGTGGCCAAAAGTTTTGAGAATTATATAAATATTGGAAATTGGAAAAGTTGCTGCTTACGTTTTTATAATAGCAATTTGCATATACTCCAGGATGTTATGAATAGGGATCAGATGAATTGCATAGGCCTTCTTTGCCATGAAAATTAACTTAATCCCGAAAAAAACTTTCCACTGCATTTCATTGCTGTCATTAAATGACCTGCTGAGATCATTTCAGTAATCGTCTTGTTAACTCGGGTGAGAATGTTGACGAGCACAAGGCTGGAGATCATTATGTCAGGCTTCATTGTTAACCATGGTGACCTGCAAAGAAACGCGTGCAGCCATCATTGCGTTGCATAAAAATGGCTTCACAGGCAAGGATATTGTGGCTACTAAGATTGCACCTAAATCAACAATTTATAGGATCATCAAGAACTTCAAGGAAAGAGGTTCAATTCTTGTTAAGAAGGCTTCAGGGCGTCCAAGAAAGTCCAGCAAGCGCCAGGATCGTCTCCTAAAGAGGATTCAGCTGCGAGATCGGAGTGCCACCAGTGCAGAGCTTGCTCCGGAATGGCAGCATGGAGGTGTGAGCGCATCTGCACGCACAGTGAGGCGAAGACTTTTGGAAGATGGCCTGGTGTCAAGAAGGGCAGCAAAGAAGCCACTTCTCTCCAAAAAAAACATCAGGGACAGATTGATCTTCTGCAAAAAGTATGTCGAATGGACTGCTGAGGACTGGGGCAAAGTCATATTCTCGGATGAAGCCTCTTTCCGATTGTTTGGGGCATCTGGAAAAAGGCTTGTCCGGAGAAGAAAAGGTGACCGCTACCATCAGTCCTGTGTCATGCCAACAGTAAAGCATCCTTAGACCATTCATGTGTGGGGTTGCTTCTCATCCAAGGGAGTGGGCTCAATCACAATTTTGCCCAAAAACACAGCCATGAATAAAGAATGGTACGAAAACCCCCTCCAATAGCAACTTCTTGAAACAATCCAACAACAGTTTGGTGAAGAACAATGCATTTTCCAGCACGATGGAGCACCGTGCCATAAGGCAAAAGTGATAACTAAGTGGCTCGGGGACCAAAACCTTGAAATTTTGGGTCCATGGCCTGGAAACTCCCCAGATCTTAATCCCATTGAGAACTTGTGGTCAATCCTCAAGAGGCAGGGTGGACAAACAAAAACCCACTAATTCTGACAAACTCCAAGAAGTGATTATGAAAGAATGGGTTGCTATCAGTCAGGATTTGGCCCAGAAGTTGATTGAGAGCAGCCCAGTCGAATTGCAGAGGTCCTGAAAAAGAAGGGCCAACACTGCAAATACTGACTCTCTGCATAAATGTCATGTAATTGTCGATAAAAGCCTTTGACACGTATGAAGTGCTTGTAATTATATTTCAGTACATCACAGAAACAACTGAAACAAAGATCTAAAAGCAGTTTAGCAGCAAACTTTGTGAAATCTAATATTTGTGTCATTCTCAAAACTTTTGGCCATGACTGTATGTACTGACCACAACTATAATCACTATTACTTCCTAGAGGCACTGTAGATTTAGGCCATGATCAAGCCAGACGCAACTGCTCCCAGACAAGGACGAACTAAGCAGCACATACATTCCTGTGTACTTTAACAATCCTATTTACTGATGCCTTTTCCATAGATCTAAATGCAGATATAAATTGGTTCAGGGGTAGCTCAGTGATTAAGGTGTTCGACTGCGGTTCAGAAGGTCCCAGGAAATGAGATAATGTAAGTTGCTCTGGATAAGGGTGCCAAATGCTATAAATGTAAATGGAGACACATCAATGCCCTAATAAAACCCTCTTTTAGATTCAATGAAGTTTCCTCTTGTAAACGTCAACTTAAAATCAAGCTCAGTGAGGGCTACTTACTGCAGCTATGTTATAACTCAAAGTGCTTGGTACGATGTCTACTGCTTTAGTATAGCATGCAATAAGTCTGTGTGGAAGTGCTTGTAATGTTTTAATATTACATTTCTCACCAGTATCTACATTAGAAAAAAAAAAGTGATAATACTATCTTATGGACCTGGATTAATATCAGGCTTTTCCCATTGCACATGCAATTTTCTTCACAATAGGGTTGTGTGAAAATTACTATTGTTATTATTTAATTAATAACATTTACTGTATGAGACAAAACACTTGCGTTAGTGCCTTGTTAACTGTCACATTCTCAAACAGTACTTACGGCAATGAGTTGGTAGGAGTTGTTCATCATAGCTATGAGCATGTTAAGCAGCACCACCAGAGAGATGACGTTGTAAGTGCCGAACATTGTGGCACCAACAAATTCAGTGAACTCGTGTCTAGCTTTGACGTTGGTTACATACAGGCTGAGCAGACCAAACACAGACCAGAAGAGTGACTGAAGTGTCTCAAAAAACCTAAAGGGAAAGGATAGAATTAGGAGACCATCTAAGCGACAGACACACACACACACACACACACACACACACACACACCTTTCATTCTGCTTTTACAATATGAAAGGAGTAGGTGTTATGGGTGTTACAATACCAAAGAAGTGGGTTTTAAAAAGAGGGAGGGGTTAAAAGATGTTACAATATCAGTAGCTATTTCATAGACATGTCTGGTAACATTTATGACATTTCTTCTAACACAAAAAATTCAACATTATTTGAAATCCTTTTAGTTGCACTACAATAAAAGCATTGACATATACAGTCAGGTATTAGGCAAAGAAAGTGAAAAGAGAATGGAGTGAGCACTTTGCATTCATGCTGCATAAACACAAAGTGCACTATTTTCAGATCACATACTCTCATCATGAACATGAATGTCATGGCAATCTTGGGTTTTCAGCGATTGCTTTGAACTGTTTTTTTTTTTTTTTTTTTGGATTGGGATGAATGACTGTGCAGCATGCATATTTAATAGAAGAAAACCCCAAGAGTTTGGAACACAAGCTTTTTGTTTCTTTTGGGTTTTCTGAGTAAAAATTATACATATACCCACTTAGATAATTAATTCTACAATGCTAAAACTCCTGAAATGTCTTTTACAGATGATAGTGTATGTGTGCAAACACAAAAAGGGTTTGTTTGACAGCACTCATTGGATTGGCCAACACACTACAGTGGGAAAGTCCAAGGACTTAGGGATAGCTCAGTGGTTAAGGCATTGGACTACGGTTCAGAAGGTCCCAGGTTCAAGTCCCACTACCACCAAGTTGTGCCTGTTGGGCCCTTGAGGCAACTGCTCAGATGTATAATGAGATAAAAATGTAAGTCGCTCTCCCATGGGAGAATGGGTAAATGACTAGGGAGAATGAAAGAGACTGGCATGAAATTAAATGCATGCTTTAATAATCTCTTCTTTTGGTTTAGTAATGCTTGATTCCTTAACCGGTGGTTTATTTGGTTAAAAAGCACATGTCTTATAAACAGGAGATCATTGGTTTCATTCCCAGCAGTACCTACTGCAAAAATTATCTGTTGCATGGGTACTCAAAGGTTAAGATAGGGGACTACAGATTGGACTGTCATAGGTTCAGACCCCAGCACCACCTGCTGGGCTCCTGAGCAAGGCCCTCAAACCTAAACTAATCAAATGTATAATGAGGTGAATGTGGTTGAGAGCATCTTCCAATGTAGTATGTGTCTGTGATTATGTATTGAGTTGGAAAACCCAAAATAAATTAAAACATGTGGTTGAAATTTTCAAATATTTTCTATGTTTTCTCCTATTAAATACAGTATGTATGTACAATCATTCAGTGCCTAGAAAAAAAATTAACTGCATGTCTAATATTGCCATACTATTCATGTTTATGATTAATATATGTACATTTCTGACCGGAACCATGCAATGGTGTTCAGTTTTATAAGGTTACAGCATTTTTTCTGAGATCTTGTAAACTCTTACTTGGCTTTCTTTATCAAAAGGCAAAGATAACATTTAATTATTGTGTTTTTCTTTAATATTCACATATTATTTCAAATACAGATTAATGTCTTATGCAGATTAATGTGAGAGAATGTGATTCTTTTAGAATAAAGTGTATATTTAATGATGTCCTCACTCACGTGGAGAAGGCATTGTTCTGCTTCTCACAGCGGATGCCTTTGCAGTGGTTTGGCTCTTCGGCTGCTTCAGTTTCATAGTAGAAGTAGAGCTGGTTAAGACCATTTGCAAAAGCCAAAAGCACCAGGCAGTAAATGAAGAGGAACTTGAGGATATCAAGCAACATTCTGCCCAGTGAGATCTGCAACGGGCCCAGGTGAGAATTGGCTGTGAAAAGTGAGATGAGCCGAAGCGAGCTGAAGATGTTGGCAATGGCAAACAACGCCTCTGCAATTAGTGTTGGGTGCCACATTTCCCACTCTTCACGAGGACGGGAGCTGTTGTACTGTCATAGGACCCAAAAAAGAAAATAATCATCAATTAAAAATTAATAGGGCATGTCAGATTTTGCATATATAACAAAATATTTCAATGCATTAAATAATCTACTACAGGTAACTATGCACACTAAATGGTAAAAAAAAGTTGTAAACAACTGACTTTCACATGCATCCAGTACCTTATGTGGTTCTTAGAAATCCCATTACAGATTTAGTCCCTGTCTAATAACCTCCACTCTTTAAAAAAGTACAAGTAGAACATGGCTACAGGGATTTGCCTATTCAACCACAAAAGCATTAACGAGATCAAGATTTGGGCCTCTTAAATTTAGTAAAGAAAAATTGTAATAGTAAAGCCCACACAGAGATCCTATTCAATTGTATGCTTCAATCTCTTTACCAATAGTATGGGTGTAAAGGTCAGATGGTCAAAAACCTTTGCCACCTTAGTATCTCTGAGCAGTTAAACATTTTTACACTTTTCTAATTTTACATCAAATTTTATATGAGATTACCTTAAAGTAGGCCACCATCTTGAGAGATATGGTGGCTAGGTAGAGAGAGTTCATAGCAAAGTCCATCAGGTTCCACCAATCATGAACATATTCATTAAAGCCTCCATCCCACATTTCTTTGATCTCAGCCCAAATAAAACCTGCAGGGATAAGGACAAGTAGCTGTGACGTGTTATTAAGAAACATTAGTTTTTATAAATGTATAAAATGTCTAACTCTATTAAAGTATTTGTTTAGATTTCTGTAAAGATAGATAGTAGTCTTGATTGATTTCATCATAGGGGAATTTATGTCACCCTATTATAATATTACAGTAATAATCACCTGAATTCTCTTTATTTAAGAGCTCCTACATCTATTTGTAGGTTTTCTATTTTTTCTAAGGTGAATTTGCGAATAGTGCAATAGTGATTTGACTTCATCCAGGGATATTGCATTTGGATATTGGCACTGTCCAATTAGATTTGGTTATGAGATGTTGATCAGATAAACAGACAAACAGACAGACAGACAGACATCCCTGGATTACTTTCAATATACCACTACAGAGAGATCAATTATAAAAATCGACAGGCATCCTTACCCAGAACCCAGGGTAAGATCATCCATTCCACGATTGTGGGAGGTGGACCCTGAACATGCAGGTCAGTTTGCACAATGTGCTGTGAGGCCAAGAGCAGGAGGAAGAGGAAAGTCAAGTATGAGGCAGTATGACAGATGAATTTTATGAAGGGTTTCTTGATGAAAAGACCAAGTGTGCTCTTTGGTGCCAGTAGGTAGATGATGGAGAAGACAGGAAAAAGTAGGCCAATCGTGAAACATGTGATCAACTTCACCACCCAGTGACGTCGTCGCCATCCAGGGAAGCCATCATACCACAGCGTGGCCAGTAGCTGCTGGCAGTTTGGCTGAGCCACAAACTATATCAGAAAAAGACGGAATGTATCACTACATAACACTCAGAAAAAGAATGTTAAAGAAATAGCTTGCACAGCAATGAGTAAGTCAATTTGTCTTTAAAACATAAATATGCAAAAAAAGATTTGCTTTGTTTTATTTTCTGTCCGCTACTGTTTGTTGTTTTGTTTGTTATTTGTTTTTGTTCATGACATCTTAAAAAAGATATCAAAGATAATAAAAAATACTAAATTTACAATGAATGATGAATATGAAATTAGTTTTACTACAGTTAATATACAGTCATGGAAAAAAAACAAAGTAAACTCTCCATCAAATCTAAGTTTTTATTTATCAGGGACTACAGTAAATAGCAATGGTGTGGTCCTCACCAACTATCTATAATAAATAAAATAACCTCAAGTGGGAACAGAAAAAACAGATTTCAGTCTTTATAGTCATTTATTTTTTTAAAAGTAGCATGTAGCGACTTCATGTAGTAACAACCTAACTTGAAATAATTTTGAAATAACTGAAATGATTTTTCTAAAGGGGATTACCAAAGGGCTGATCAATTCAGAAGTTAGTTAGAATGTCTTGATGTGAACACCTTGGGTTAAAAGCTTGACTCTTTCCCCTATGAGGTAGGCTGTGAGTTGCTAAATGGTGTTGTTTGATGGAGGTATAATGGCAAAATTTCCCTCTTGAGGCTGGTAGCCCAAACAGCACTTGAAGAGTGAGAGGCCTGTGGAAGAAGTAGGCAAGAAGTTGTGAGTGCATTTGATCCAAGGTAATATTTGGCTCCAGAAAAGTGGATCTTGAGAGATAATGCACCAAATAGCTGTTCTGAGGTCTTGGTTGGCTCTCTCATCAACCTTGATTGCTGGAATTTTGTTCTGGGAGACGGTGTCACAAAATAGCGAATGTTCTCCCTTATGACTTTTTTGGATGTGTGCAAGGATGGATGGCAGGCTAACCTATTATAATAGGGTGACAGAATCATGAGTGGAACAAAGAGCCTAACCAGTGGAGTTTTAGATGGACCAGGCTCTTGATCCAATGCTTGTTTGACAAGCAAGGCTGCTCTAATGCAAGCATTGTGGTGTCAAGATGGTTGAATCAGGGGCATGGTCTGTGGCTAAGGAAAAGTTTTGGGTGAGCACTCTGGTTTTTGATTAGACCCAGGTGGTAGGATAGATAGAATTGTAAAAATAAATGAAAAATAATTACCACCTGGCCTGATGTGAATTTGGTTATCTGTCCAGACAAGAAACAGTCAAGTCAAGTCAAGTCAATTTATTTATATAGCGCTTTTAACAATTGACATTGTCGCAAAGCAGCTTTACACAATCAAAAGAAGTAAGTTTGTATGCAATGTGTATGAATCAAAATTATAAGATTGACCCTGATGAGCAAGCCGAGGGCGACGGTGGCAAGGAAAAACTCCCTGAGATGGTAATAGGAAGAAACCTTGAGAGGAACCAGACTCAACAGGGAACCCATCCTCATCTGGGTGATAACGGATAGCAGGGATTGATCAGCATAATAATGTGTAAGACTGGAAGTTCAGTATAACAGGAGATGTGTTAAAATTTAAATTTAAATTAAAAGGAGTCCAGTTTGTTCCTGGAGGCTCAGGTAGACTGTAGGAACTTCCAGTCCTGAGCTATCGAACAACTGAAGTCACAGGTCCCCAGACAACAGCTGTCAGCATCAATCGAGGACAGGACAGTCTTCGTGGAAACCATCCCCAGCCACCACACGAATACAGGCAGACCACACGGGGCATCCATGCGACGAGATTTCCAACCAGAAACTGGACTCCAGGACTGGTTAGACGGGTCCAGAGGGCAGAGGCGTCTGGATCACTGGCAACTCAGGAGCGACATGTATAGCTCGACAGTCCAGTCACAGCTTTAAGGTTTTCTTGGTCCATCTGAATATTTGCTTTGTCTGACAAAAATCTACGGAAAGAGACTGTGTTGTGGTGTAGTTTGCACTTTTCAGCCTTAACCTAGAGCAGATTCTCTAGAAGTCTCTGGAGAACCTGGCAGACATGCAGCTTATGTTCCTCTAAAAAATGAGAAAAGATTAAGATGTTGTCCAAGTAGACAAAGACATTGAGAAAGTCTCTGAGTCTGTTTTATCAAATGATTGAAACACGGCAGGTGCATTTGCTAATACATAAAGTATGTATATAAAAGTGTGTCAGTCCTGTTGAGGTGTTTATCTTAGTAAGTGTGTGTGTGCGTGTGTGTGTGTGCGTGTGTGTGTTTATCAGTGCAGGCCCTTTTTATTGAGGAGACGGATGGCTTGTGGATGTGAGAGCCCGAATGCTACGGTACATTTTTTTTTCAGATGGCAGGAGGGTGAAGAGTGAGAGTGAGGGGTGTGTCTGATCAGTCACAATGCTGATGGCTTTGCAGATGCAGTGTGTGGTGTAGATGTCTGTGATAGAGGGATGAGAGACTCTTATGATCTTCTCTCCTCACTATCCGGTCTTACGGTCCGAGAAGGCACAATTCTCTTGTGCAGCTCTCGATATGATCTTGATAGTTCCTCCATATAAGATGATTAGAAAGGGTGATGGAAGCTGCACCTTCCTCAGCCTTCTCAGGAAGAAAAGACACTGCTGGGCTTTCTTGTTCAAAGAGCTGATGTTGAAGGACCAGGCAAGATTCTCCTCCAGGTGGACGTCAAATGATCGTCTTGACACTCTTGGCGATCTCCACAGTGTAGTCGCAGATGTTCAGCAATGAGTGGTCGCTCCTGGTCCTACTGAGGTCTACAAGCATCTCTTTGGTTGTATCAATATTCAGAGACAGGTTGTTATCTTTACACTAGTCTATTAGCCTCTGCACTTCCTCTCTGTATGCTATCTTGTCGTTCTTGCTGATAAGACCCACTGCGGTTGTGTCAT
Source organism: Clarias fuscus (assembly GCA_030347435.1). Taxonomy (NCBI): domain Eukaryota; kingdom Metazoa; phylum Chordata; class Actinopteri; order Siluriformes; family Clariidae; genus Clarias; species Clarias fuscus. The sequence goes on along the minus strand of CM059230.1, from coordinate 17,239,489 downwards.
CAGTAAACTTGACGATGTGATTGGAGCTGTGTGTTGTTACACAGTCAGCAGTGCTATTTAATCTGTAAAGTTACTGAATGTTGTGTAATTACTGTGTATAGTGTTTTGTCTACAACAAATCTACAGTGTTTTCTTATGATCTGTACTCTGAGAGCTACAAACAGCCGGAATCAATTTCCTTCTGTGTGTTAACATACTTGGTGAATAAAACCCAATTCTGATTCTGATTCTGAACAGCAGTGGATTGAGCACACAGCCCTGGGTGGGATCAGTGCTTAGTGGTGGTGCAGGTGCTGTTCTCAATCCACACTGACTAAGGCCTTCCAGTCAGAAAGTCCAGGATTCAGTCATAGCGTGAGGTGTTTAGGTGTTTAGGCCGAACAGCCTCAGCTTCAGGATGTGTGAGGGCCAGGTAGAGTGTGGTGGAGACATTTTCCTCACATCATCACCTGGTCATTCGAAAAAGGAGTAGTTTTCCTTATTGTCATGTAGAAGCTGTTGAGCATATCTGGAAGGGAGCCATCACTGTCATGAGCAGATGATGTTCTATATGCGGTGATGGCTTGTATGATCTGACGCATGTGCCGTGTGCCACTGCTATCCTTGAAGTGGTTGTGGATTCTCTGGGTGCGTGCGCTTCACCTCTCTGATGGCCCAGGAAAGTTTGGCCCTTTCTCTTCTTAGGACAACCTTACCCCTCGCATAATCTTGGATCTTTAGAAGTGCATGCACCTTTGCATAATCTACGGTTTCTGATAAGGGTGCGAGATGATGTTCTTGGAGACAGTGGCCGCTCCTGATCCAAAATAGTGCTATTTTGTTTATTTTGTGTTGTAGCGCATTTCTTTTACATGGTATATGGTGTGGCGACGGGCCCTTAGCCAGCGCGCACGGTACTGGAACAGCTTTAACCACATCCACTAAAAAAGGGAAAAGATGCAGGTTCAGCACCACGAATAGCACAAGAGGCATAATTAAAGGGGCGGGGCACCGCCATTCATCGGCCTTACTGGCAGCGAATACCTCACTGTCTGCCTGTCAGCCGCTCCCTATAAAAGGACAGAGACGGCGCCTGCCAGTGAGTAAGAAAGAATGTATGCAGATTGCTCATGTTGCTCTCCTCTCCCCACAGATTCAGATTCGCAGGAACTCTCGTCTGTGTACACGCCGGCCAGATCCAACACGACGGCAACATCCAACATCTGCTCCCTCGACATTAAGTTTAACTACATCCGACTCCAGCAAACTACATTCAGCTAGATAGGCTAGCCTCTTTTCGCGGCAACAGAAATGCAGCTCTGTGCAGTAAGTCTTACGGCGGTGGCTTGTGTGTTTACATCAACACGGAATGGTATAGGAGCTCTGTGCTAATTTCTAGCTATTGCTCATCGTTGGTGAAGTTTGTGACTGTTTGAGATAGATGTTTTTATTTGCGGATTTATGTTCTGGATCTCATTTATACAAACATCCCAAGTACATATTGGGCAGCGCCCCGGCCTTACCTCAGCTACTCACACCTACAGTAGGCCCAGCTTCCACCAGCTGTATTACTGTCTGGTTTGGGAATTGTTCCATCTTGGAATGAAAGAACCTACAGCGGATAGTGAGGACAGCCGGGAGGATCATCAGGGTCTCTCTTCCCTCTATTGAAGATATCTTCAACACACGCTGCATAAGCAAAGCCGTCACCATTGTGGCTGATCAGACACACCCCACTCACTCACTCTTCACCCTCCTGCCATCTGGAAAAATGTACCGAAGCATCCGGGCCCTCACATCCAGTACAGGTTCTTTCCACTAGCTCAACAAAAAGGGACTGGACTGATAAACATACATACACCCACATACAATCACTCAGATAAACTCAATCACCTCAAAACATTGGGACTGAACTGATAAACACACACATGCAAACACACCAAGCAACAACCATCTAACAATTATACATACCAACCTGTAATTGCTCTTCTGCACAATAATGATTACTTGTTATTTGCAAAAAAAAACTTTTTTCTATCTAAAGTCATCCCACTACCTCAACTCACTACCTGATTACCACAGAGATTTGGAATGTTGTCGTGTTGTCACTCTTGTTTGCACATTTGCACATGCACATTATGTTGTCTCTTTTGAATAGGACATAGATAGTTTTCTGTTAATTTATAATGTTAATATGTTTTGTCTCAGCTAGTCAGCTAATTAATATTTGTTAATTTATGTTGCTAATTTCTGTTGTATGTAGCTCCTTGGTCCTGGTGGAACATTGTTTCGTTTCACTGTGTACTTGTCATGGGTCTAGCCTGGTGGTGCTGGCTAGACCGGCTGATGTTGCCGTGGGCATATATGGTAGGCATGAACGCAGAGGGGTGTGCAAACAGAAAGTGTCTATTTACAAAACTCAAAACAGACACAAACAAACAAAGGAACCAAAACAACAAACTCAAACTAAAACTAGGGCTCAGGAAAAACACAGGGAACGGCGAGCTAACACAGGGAACCAGGAGCTGACACAGGGAACCAGGAGCTGACACAGGGAACCAGGAGCTGACACAGGGAACTGGGGATGAGGAAACATGGAGCTGGAGCTAACTAAAGACACATAGGGGAACTAGAGACTGGAGAGACAGGACTGGCGAGACAGGGCTGGCGAGACTGGGCTGGCGAGACAGGGCTAGACAGGACTGAAGACAGGACCAGGAGCACAGAGACCAGATAGGTTAGTGGTTAGTGAGGTTAGTAGCTACATGGAATACTGGGGACACTGGATGCTGACCTAACCAGGTTAGTATCTAATGGGGTTAGTGGCTAACCGGGTTAGTACTGACCTAATAGGGGGGAACTGAACACAAAAGGCAGGGCACACATGAGGCTATACCAAACTAGCGGCTAACCTACTAGCAACCAGAACCACTAGCAGTCAATCCCACTAGAGGCTAGCCTACTGGAGGCTAACCCTACTAGGGGCTAACCCTACTAGCAATCAAGGCCTACTAGCGGCCAACCCTGCTAGCGGCTAGGCCCTCATGTGGCTACACAAAACCAAACAGACAAAGAACTATACAAGAAGACCAACACTGGGAATACACAGAACAGTACTTACACTGTACACAGGTAACTATACATGAAACAGGACAGCTCCATGAATCCATTAACACAAGGAACATAAGGAAAACTAAACTAGAGCCCTCTAGAAAAGCAAAGGTGAAACAAGATTACTAAAATATAAACTCAAAGAAACAAGAACAAACAAAAAGGAATGCCCACATGACGGTAGTTACAAACAAACCAACAAATAGACAAACAAACCAAACAAACAATGCTCGACCCAGTTTCCCAGAACAAACTGCTATTTATAGAAGCTTTAATGAGTCACCTCAGATCAGGTGAGCACTCATCACCTGACTGAGGTGCCTTCTGGGAAACTGAGTCAACCAACAAGAACTACACAGACATGAACAGTGACCTCTGGTGGAGGTTCCTAACAGTACTGAACTGTGTATGGTTGAAATGACAATAAAAGCCTACTTGACGTGACTTGACAGAGCTTTTATACCATTCTGTGTTGATGTAAACACACAAACCACAGCCACAAGGCTTACTGCACAGACCTGCATTTTCTGCTCAGAGCGCTATGGTCAGACTTCAAACATGACACCAGGCACAGGGGGCTCCATTCCAGGAGGAGTGTGCTTTACCCATGATGAGAAAAGCGATCTCCTCTAAATGCTTGCCTCCTCTGAATAACTGCATGATGGAAGGCAAGAGTCTGACATCTAGAATCCAAACCATTAACATGCAGCACATGAGGTCTATTCTCCAAGATGATAATGATAGTGGGTATGAGTGTCCAGCTTGTTCAGCGTAGAGACATGTCCATGACTGAAAACTTTGTTGCCGTTTGTCAGGAGAGATTCAGGCTTGGCTGACCTGCAAAGTCTCGATGAAGTTGCTTGGTGGATATGGCAGAAAATGAGGTCTAGCTGTGACAGAAATTAAGGCTTGAATTTGGCACCTTTGTGTGATGAGGGCGTCCACCCGACCCGCTAAATCCATGAGCTCACTTAGATCTTTGGGAAGCTCCTGGATGATTAATTGATCCTTGACAGAGTCTGTGAGTCAATGCAGAAATGAGTCATACAGGACTTGGGTGTCCCAGTTAGTAGATGTGGCCTAGGTGTGGCAGTTAATGGCATAGTCATAGGCAAAAGGGGAAACTGGACAAAGCCTTAGGCTTTGCTTAGGCAATCTCCTTCCCCAAGTAATCAATTACAACCCACTTCATAACAAATTGTGGAATCCCTTTACTTTTTTACTTTTCGTGTGTTTTAAATGTAAAATGTACCTCAATTGTGACACCACTGTGTATACTATTAAAGCAATAGCTTGATTGGTAACAAATCATATAACAAATCACATAGTGATATGTTATCACTACAACCATGATATTATGTTCCTTTAAAAAGTTTTCTTCTTACTAACGCATTTCAAAAATTTCCACAGACCTAAACCATAGTTACCTCTTTCTGGTGGTATTTGATCGCCAGCTTGAGCTTGGCGAGGTCTCTGCATTCTCGAGGGTCCAGCTCCTCACTGTGGTCATCACGATGGTTAAGGATCGTCTCTAGCTCCCGCGAACTTCTTGCTTGGTCCAGTAAGTCTTTAGCAAAGAGCTTGCATTGCTGTGACAGCTCTTCATATTCCTGCCGAAATTCATTCTCCACCTTGCTGAGCTCCTTCAGCTCCCATCCTAGACGGAAGGCTGTGAGGATAGGATCCTCGCTGGACAAAGCAATGAGTGAAGGACTTGCCAGCGTCTTGTAGATGTTAAGTCGGGAACGTGAGTGTCGCAGACTATCCACCTCTGAGCTGGATACACATTCGACACAGTCACAGCGGATTTGGTGTGGCCGTGGCACGGTGACCTTGCGCTGAACAAGCAGTTTGATGATCTCGTAGTTGTTGGTGTGCGCAGCCAGCATGATGGGTGTGATATCAGGTGTGAATTCTGAGAACTGGGTGTCCATCATAAGTGCGGGTACCTAATAATAAAGAAAATAAATGTATGAATACATACCGCAAAATTGAGCCTTCCTAACCTTGAACACTTTTTTTCTTATCCACTCTTCTTAGGAATCTCAATATTTGGGAATGATGAAATGATCTGATAATAATAATAGTAATAATAATAGATCATAAGAAAACCATGTTGTAGTCAAACAGCTGTCCAAAGTCCAAAAACTAAAAAAAGTAACCACAATGGATTTGAAATTAAACAATCAAGACACTATTAAGTTTTTTAAATAGTCTCTCCATTTTCTCAAAAGGCTCAAAAGTAATTGGATAAACTAATTTTAATTCCTAATTACAAGGGTTATTTTAACACTTGGATGTAACTCCTTGCCTTTTACCCAGTGCATTAAGTCTGGAAACCATGGACATGACCAAATGTTGAGTTTATTCGCTTCATATATCTACTATAAGCTGTTGCGTGTTTATGGGTCTTTCTGCCTTCGTCTTTGTTGCAGTAAGTGAAAATATCTCTTGGGTTGAGGTCAGGTGACTGATTTGGCTGTTTAAAAACAGTTAACTTTGCCTTAGGAAGGCCTGGGTTACTTTTGTGGCATATTTTGTGTAATAACCCATCTGTTATTTGAAGGACCTTTTATTAGTTATGCAGAATTTGATTAAATCTGAGCAAAAACTATAGTTCTGTACACTCCAGATGGCATCCTGCTACTTTTAACAGCAGCCTCATTATCAATAAACACAACTCACCATTGGCAGCCATAAATGTCCGTGTCATAATATTGCCTCTGCCATAACAGATGATGTGGTATTTCAAAAATAAATGAGCCCTTCCTTTAATCGTGTACACTCTTCCTATCATTTCGTCTTCACTCGTTCAATATTCTTGTTGTACTGGGCAGGCTTGTTTATATTGCTTTCTAGTCTGGGCTTTTTGTTCTTGAGTGTTAGCAGTAATGTGCATTTTAAGATCAAACTTTCTTGATGCATTTCTTGATGTAAACTTTGACAATGATATACCTCCCTCCTTGAGAGTGTTCTTGACTCTGATAGATGATGTGGTGGTTTTTAAACACCTACCAAATGCAAACGCAGCACTTGGAAATAACTCCAGACCTTTTACCGACTTAATTTGTCAAGAAGTAATAAGGAAAGAGGCCAAATGATAGTACTTTCAGTCAATTGTCCAATTACTTTTGAGCCTGTGAAAATGGAAGGACAAAATTTAGACAGTAATTTCTATATGATTAATGTTATATTTTTGTAAATTACCTTAAATTAAAAATCAACACTTCACATCACGTCTTCTTTTCATCATTTAAATACTTCTAGACTTTTATTTTGTACTATAAAATTTATAGTAGAACCAAAAATAAAAAATATATTTTGACATAAAAAGTTTTGTACAGAAAACAAACAGCATATTACAAAAACGCTTCATAAAGTATTCATGGATATTCAGAGCTACAATCATAAAGTATTCATAATTTATTTAGTAATTTAGATTTAATGCATGCAATAGATCTTTTTTTCTATGTTGTTTTCAGTGAAACTGTCAATGTTGAAAAGGTCAAAAAGGCATGACTTATACCTTTGTATCACTTAACATTTTGATACATTTAAGATATAGAGAGTTTAAGTTAAATATTTACTAGTATACATTTATTTTTATCTTATAACATAAATAATACTAAATAAATAATCAAATATATAATAAAACGACATAGAGCCCCGTCAGGCAAAATCAGAATAATATGTTGATATAAACATTCATGAATATCTTGATATGATATCTATATAATGAATGTTTTATGATGTCACCAATCCTATAAAGTGTTACCAGAAAAGCCAGAAAAGGAGTTTACAGAAGTATATAAAACTCTGATGCAAGCCTTGACTTTCTCCTTTGTTTGCACTTGTTCTTTAGTTTAACATTTTTTGCATGATTTTAAATTTATATATTAAGTCATCTCTGTTAAACAGAGGAAAGGAAAGAAATAAAAGGTTTCTTGAGATACACAATGTACATTTTGAGATACTTGTAAGGACATGGCCTGTGGCTGCAAATGTGCTAAACTTATGTCTGATAGAACCACAGTCCAGACAATGTAAATGAAACTGGTAATTAGTTATCATCAGGAAACATGCAGTCATCTGAAAGGCAACACTGGATCAAAACAGCTAAGGAACTGATTGGCAGAGAATACCCAGAGCATTGCTTTGCAATGGATGAGAAGACTAAGAGAATGCAAGATTTAATACACACACAAACATACATACTGTCACAACTGCACTGCATCATAGCTGTATAAAAAACAGGCTGTGGTCTGAGCACACAGGCCACTGGTGATGCTGAAAGGACAGTGACCTTACAGAATTCAAACTGTTGTGCATGAACAATGAGAGCATGGTAGCGGGGTTGAGCAGAATGACAAGACACACCTGACAGAATACTTCTTACATCCTTTGGACCAGATATCAATCTTTCTTCTGGCATACCCAAGTGGAAAACATGCCAGCCATACATCTAAGCAGCAGTTTATTTATTTATCTACTTATTTATTTATTTTTATATTTTGCATCACTCATGCACTTCCCTGCTCATAATACAGGAAAAAAATAGACCCCCTGCCAACAACTGGATAGGTTTTCCCAAATCACCACATGACAGTTGCAACCAGAACGGCTCACAGAAGCAAATAACTGAAAGGGTCATTTTAAACATGTTTCTGAAAGCATTACTGCCTGGGCAACAGAAAGCTGTATGCACCTACTACCTACTGTACAAGAATATGAAAAAGTCCTCGACTGTGCTTCACACCCTGAGCATACAATCCATTGAAGAAGGAAATTTTCTTTCAAGCCCCCACTGTATTCTGGGCCTCTGTTTGTTTTTTTCGAGACCAGCTGGTGATAACTGCAAAAAGAACACACCCCCATGGATACACAGATGGCAATCAGAGACCAAGAATACCTGGCTGACCAGGTGAAGGTTACATGGCCCTGAAACACCACAATGGTGCACAAACCACCATTCTACTTAATAAAGGTGGTATAATCTCATTAGTATGCCCCTTGGCTGTGTCAAAAGACCACTGACAAGCAAAAATGCGTTCAACTTCGTGTATTTCAGAAGTTCCTGCCATGGAGTTCTGAGTAGGAAACCTCCTTGTACTCCTGCTAGGGTGAGATTGGCCTGGGTTTCCCAGATTATGCCAACATTGAAAAAGTTGCAAAGAAAGAGGAAAAGGCATACCCAACATAATGTTGCTATTTCTAGTTGGCCCTTACAAGGAGGAGGAAGGACCGATGCAGGAGCAGAAGTTGAGTCAAACCAAATGACTAACTTTTCCCTGCTGTTTCTTGGCAGGCTGTCAAAGAACAAAAGATGGTTGAGTGTTTAAAATACTGTTAGGGCTAAGGGGATCTTGTTGAGAGTGAAGACAAAGCCAATGAACAGCTGCTATGGCCTAATTTCTGCAGGCAAAATGTGACATCTGTAACGGGTTCGACCCAAAGTTGCACGGGCGGCACCATGAAACACGCACACGAGGCGAGATCTTAGGGGAAAATGGTAATTTATTAGGAATAAATAGGGGAAGGAAAGGGTAAAAGGAGGGAGGACGGAAAGAAAGGGAAGGAATGATGTGTGCACGTGCATGGTCCGAGGCAGTGCCCAGCTGGCATGCGGGCACGCGGCTGGCTGCGGTGGGCGGAGTGGCAGAACGGAGCACGCGAGGCAGCGCTCCTGCACGCTCCCTGGACGGTTCCTACCCGCTGTCGATGGCCGGCCTGGCCCCTCCCAGCTCTCTTTGGGCGCGGCCTCAGGCGGGAGTCTCGCTCGGACGTCCTTCGGCTGGGCGGCTTTCCCGGCTGGGATCGGCGGCCTTAATGCTCTCCTCCCCGCGGCCTTTTCCTCTTCGGCGGCGAGGACGCGAAGGCAGGCACGACGCGGGAACGTAGGATGCCGTGGGAGCTCGCGCAGCTCTTTCCCGCGCTGTCCTCAGCGCGGAGATCAAAGGGCGGAAATCCTATATCCTTTTTAAGTCTCTGGGGCACGTTCCATTTCCCCACTCGCGTGCCACTCTCGAGCTCCACCGCGTTACGCTCTTCTCTTGCCTTTATAATGCGGAGCAAGCCCGAGATCCTATTAAGGTTAATCACTGCTAGTCGGCCCGCATAGGCGGCCCCGTCCCTTCGCACACCTGCAGAAGGGGTGCCGCCTACTTAGGGAGCCTACGAAGTGAGCGAGGGACGATAATAGATTTGGGCGCACGCCGTGACACATCCTTATGGCCAGTTAGACTACGCTTCATAGTCAATCCCATTCTGCATCCCTCAGTGGCCACATGGGTGTGAAAACCACAGTGTAAACCTTAATGCTCAAAGTAATTAAACAGATTGAGTACTGTTAACTTAAATAATTACAATTAGTTCAAGTTAATAGACCTTAATGAGTATTTGGAACTTTTTGGTATTTATGAGTTTGTAGAAACTTTTCAAAAACTTTTTTGTAGAAAAACTTTTTTTTGTAGAAACTTTTCAAAAACTTTTGAAAAAGCTAACTCAAGTTAGCTGAATAAATTTTATATTTTAAGTAACTGTAAGTACTTAAGTAACAGTAACTGTCACCTTAAAGTTTCACCAACTTAAAATCTTTCAGACTAGTGATTTTGTGTCTGATGTCATCAGGGCAATAGGGCACTGGTGGCTCAGTGGTAGGTGTTTTCACCTGCCATGTCAAAGGCCCAGGTTTGATTCCCAACAACTGGATGAAGTGCCTGTCCCAAGCCCAGATAAAATGGGAGGGTTGCGTCAGGAAGGGCATCTGGTGTAAAACCAGTGCCAAGCTTGTGTGCGGACTGGGTTGTCTGCTGTGTCGACCCATTGCTGGGAGCAGCCGAAAGACCAACAACAATTTATTTGATTGGCAACAACAACAAAAAAAAAGATAATTGCTAGGCTATAAGTTAGGCTATTCAATAATGCAAGTAAAGAACGATTAATATGAATAAGTAAACAAACTCAAAAACTGATTTTATGTTTACTTAAAATGGGAACCATTATTACTTATTACCTCAAAATTTTTTTAGTTTTGCCAACGTATTCAGGTTTACAGTGCACAATCAAGAAAACTGGAGATTGAGTCTACTGAAAGGAGTGTAAAAAAATTCTTCCAGACATACCACCGGAGCATATCAAAGGAGACTGGTGCATCAGACATGTGGGTTGGTTGTTTGGGGTCCTTACTCATGAATCACGTACAATGTACATCCAACTGCATGATGAACCATGCCAAACTTATGCTGAACTGTCATGAACTTATATGTGTGACTCACACATTTTAACTGGCTTTTCTGCATTGACTGAACCTGTGACCTGTGTGGGTATATCTAGCTAAGTCAGTCTAATCCATCAGTTTCACATTAAAAATGAATCACAAAATGCAAACCTCAATTAGAACTCCCATCTGTGCCATACTGATATGCTGTTGTGCTGTTGTCTGAACAACAGCATATCAACATACCAGAAATTCATCTCTTCATCAAATAACCAGATCATTGGTCATTCAGGTGATTAATCAGACATCAGGACCCTGCATACACTGCAAGTCAAATTGCAACTCACTGAGCTAAAATTTGGCCTGATTATTAAATGGGCCAAAAGCAATCTGAATCCTTTATTTAACATACTTATTAACCCTTAAATCCAGATGGTGCAAAATTTCATTTAAAATACTTCAGCTTACAAAACTTGAGTGGTGAAGTGGTAAAGTATTTATTCGCCACTACCGTCTGGAGACCCCAAGTTTAATTCTATGGTTATGCTGCCACCATGCACAGCAAGGAGTCCAGAAAGCAGAATGGCTGTTTTCTCTCAGTGGGTTGGGGAAGGAATGGCATACCCATCGATCATACATTAGCCAAAGGGCTCACGCAAGCAAAAGAGGCAGATAGCGAGTGTGTTATGCCACCCCGTGTGGTGCAAGCAGCAGTCCACTACAAGATCCACTCAGCTGGCATCACGTAGCTCGAAGGAGCACATGATAGTCTTTGCCCTTCCTGATTGTTAGCTGTTACCTTGATGGAATACTGAAATAGAGAGACAGATGGGAATAGAAGATGACTAAATTAGGGAAAAACTTATTTGGGAAAAACTATAATTGTTGCAATTGTTACATGGAAGCGAAATTTGAAAAAAAAAATCTTCTTTCTAACCTTGATATTTCATAGCATTTTATTTTTCAAAATGCAAATACAGGTAAAGGATATTAGTTAGCATTCATCAAACTGATCATATCATCAAATTAATCATCAAATGAAGTAAATGTGTGACCTCTGAGATATTGAGCATGGCATGGATGTTGTTAACAGAAGAACTAATTTAGGTATATTAAAAACTGCACCTCATGTGAATTTCCCACATGACAGCCTGTAGAATGTACATTAAATGATTTTGAAACTTTTTTTTTTTTAATCCTGTGCGCAGAGGGTCTGCAGGTTGAAACACCTTTCAACTGTGCAGTTTGGGTAAGCCTGTGCCCTCAATGTTTTGTGCCTGCTAAGATGCTTTTCTGCTTACTGCATTTGTAAAGATTATAATAATCATTTTAAAAATGTATAAACAAATTGTGTCCACCCTTGAACTGTCAGTTAGTTTTTGTTTTCCAGGTAAACTCTAGAAATTGTGTTTGTAAGAAATACCAACAGCATCTGAAATGCTCAAATCAGCCCACCTGGCACAGTTAATGACATGTGAATGTGAACATTAATTGTAGCTCTTTCAAAGCGTCTTTTACTGTGTTTGCTGTATGCTAATTTGAGTAAACACATACTGTAATTATGCAGCAAAGATTTAAACAAAGTAATTTTATTTGAACTCATATGGAATGGTGAATGTTAGGAAATTTCTTTAATTAATTAGATAGAAATATGAGAATGGAAATATAAATAGGTCAAGAGTACTTACAACATAAAACAAGAATAAACCACATTTTGGAGATGATGTGAATAAATAAATGATTGAATTACTATAAATAATTAAATGCATTAAATGTTCTTGTTTAATAAAAATGCTCAGGTTGTTTGTTGCACTATCCTCAACTGGGCCCTGAATCAGAACTTAATCATTTTTTGCCTGCAATCTAATTACACTAAAGGTCTTCTTGGAATTGGACTTCTTGCAGGAAGTTCTCAGAGCAGTTGTTATGGTCCGAACATGAGTGAAACAGAAATTAATGATACGAATGGGATAAAAACAGTGACTATCTACTGTATTTGTGCAGTGGTGACTCAGTGGTAAACACACAGGGCTACTGATCAGAAGGTTGTGAATTAAAATCCCAGTATCAACAAGTTGCCACCGTTTGACTTAAACGTATATTCTTAAATAATTTTAAATTGACACAATTTTTATGGTCATGTTACTTGCCTGTTTTTCACCACTGGGCTTCCTGTAGGATAGCAGCAGTTCCACTGCACCCACCACCTCCTTGCGGATGGCGTAGAGAAGAGCATCTCCCACATGCACACCATGACTCAGCAGCAGCTCCATTACCTCCAGATTCTCATTCTCAATTGCAATTAGAAGGGCACTGCGTCCTAGCGGGTCCAGGCAGTTAACATTAATATTGTAGTAGATCTCTGCCTGTTCAAGGGCCATCTTTACACCCGCATAGTCCCCCTTCTCCACTGCACTTAGGTAGGCACGCTCCTCTGCTGACAGCTCAGCCTCAGCCCGCACAATCTGCAGTGGTATCCGGTCACGGTACGGCGAATAGCTCGCCTTCTTGTAGTACAGCTGCGCCATGGGGTTCATGAGAACTTGAGATCTCAGCAAGCTGGACAGAAATAATAATAATAATCTGTTACATTAGGACTGTTTGATTAACAAAAAATCAAGGACGTCATTTAAGGTTTCATTGCTATAAATAAAAAGATATTTCTTTAGTAATCATTCTACAAATTGGACTTCCCAAAACTTTTTGTTCATGCAGACTCATGATCCACAGACAATGATATACAAAAGTTGTCATTAGGCTTGGCAAAGATAAAATGAACACTATATTTAATATAAATGTTATGTATTTGAACTATACAGTTTTGATTTATGCATAATGAACACAGTGTCTTCAATTTCAATGATGTCACAAGTTTAATAATTTACTTAAAACCAGTTAAATTTGATGTTGAATACAAAAATGTCATAGATTGAGCGTGTAGCATCAAGATTCCTGTCTATAAAAGAGTTTACTGCAGTTCCCATTTTTGAAATAAACAGAGCAGCACTATATAAGCCTAAATGCGGCAGTGAAAATACTGCCAGAATGGGTGGATATTAGCAAAATCTTTTAACACTTGGTTATTTGAAAAAGCTAATCAGTGTTAATCTTGATAATTAATAAATACTTATTAATTAATAATCATTAGTAATTTATATTTACAAAGGGTTCTGTCAAAACTATCCCAAATAAGATATTAGCCAAGAAGATTAAATAAATAAATAAATAAATCTTCCTTAAAAAAGACAATAAAACAATAAATAATTATTTCATTGGTACTCTTCAGTGGTTATTTGCTATCCACCTAGTATGGAATTTTAACAGGTGTTCTTTATAATGCAATACTTACTGCACATTTTACTACAGTATATATATAAGTATTTAAGTGTGTATATATATATATACACGTGGACAAAATTGTTGGTACCCTTCGGTCAATGAAAGAAAAACTCACAATGGTCACAGAAATAACTTTAATCTGACAAAAGTAATAATAAATAAGAATTCTATGAATGTTAACCAATGAAAGTCAGACATTGCTTTTCAACCATGTTTCAACGGAATTATAAAAAAAATGAACTCATGGAACAGGCCTGGACAAAAATGATGGTACCCCTAACTTAATAGTTTGTTGCACAACCTTTTGAGGCAATCACTGCAATCAAATGATTCCTGTAACTGTCAATGAGACTTCTGCACCTCTCTGCAGGTATTTTGGCCCACTCCTCATGAGCAAGCTGCTCCAGTTGTTTCCGGTTTGAAGGGTGCCTTTTCCAGACAGCATGTTCCAGCTCCTTCCAAAGATGCTCAACAGGATTGAGGTCAGGGCTCATAGAAGGCCACTTTAGAATAGTCCAATGTTTTCCTCTTAGCCATTCTTGGGTGTTTTTAGCTGTGTGTTTTGGGTCATTGTCCTGTTGCAAGACCCATGACCTGCGACTGAGACCCAGCTTTCTGACACTGGCCAGCACATTTCTCTCTAGAATCACTTGATAGTCTTCATTTGTAGATTGATAGATTTCATTGTACCCTGCACAGATTCAAGACACCCTGTGCCAGATGCAGCAAAGCAGCCCCAGAACATAACAGAGCCTCCTCCATGTTTCACAGTAGGGACAGTGTTCTTTTCTTGATATGCTTCATTTTTCCGTCTGTGAACATAGAGCTGATGTGCCTTGGCAAAAAGTTTCATTTTTGTCTCATCTGTCCATAGGACATTCTCCCAGTAGCTTTGTGGCTTGTCAACATGTAGTTTGGCATATTCCAGTCTGTTTTTTTATGATTTGTTTTCAACAATGGTGTCCTCCTTGGTCGTCTCCCATGTAGTCCACTTTGGCTCAAACAACGACGGATGGTGCGATCTGACACTGATGTTCCTTGAGCATGAAGTTCACCTTGGATCTCTTTAGAAGTGTTTCTGGGCTCTTTTGTTACCATTCGGATTATCCGTCTCTTTGATTTGTCATCAATTTTCCTCCTGCGGCCACGTCCAGGGAGGTTGGCTACAGTCCCATGGATCTTAAATTTCTGAATAATATGTGCAACTGTAGTCACAGGAACATCTAGCTGCTTGGAAATGGTCTTATAGCCTTTACCTTTAACATGCTTGTCTATAATTTTCTTTCGAATCTCCTGAGACAACTCTTTCCTTCGCTTCCTCTGGTCCATGTTGAGTGTGGTACATACCATGTCACCAAACAACACAGTGACTACCTGGAGCCCTATATATAGGCCCACTGACTGATTTCAAGATTGTACACCTGTGATGCTAATTAGTGGAAACACCTTGAATTAACATGTCCCTTTGGTCACATTATTTTCAGTATTTTCTAGGGGTACCACCATTTTTGTCCAGGCCTGTTCCATGAGTTTATTTTTTTTAATAATTCTGTTGAAGCATGGTTGAAAAGCAATGTCTGGCTTTCATTGGTTAACATTCATAAACATTTTTTAAATTATTACTTTTTTCAGATTAAAGTTATTTCTGTGACCATTGTGAGTTTTTCTTTCATTGACCGAAGGGTACCAACAATTTTGTCCACGTGTGTGTATATATATATATATATATATATATATATATATATATATATATATATATACTATAAATATATATACAGTGGATTGCTAGTAATGTTGTTTACGAGTATTATTTGACACCGACACACACACACACACACACACACACACACACACACACACACACACACACACACACACACACACACACACACACACAGATCTCCCCGGCTGCACACGCACTTTATGTACACAGAAAACTCTGCTCTGTCGCAATTCTTTTCAAAGGTAAGGTGCTGGTTCATTTGTTACTTTAAATTTTTTACTTTACAGCAGTGATTCCGTTAGTCTGCTCACGCGAGTATCATTAGAGAGAATTCTTTTTTTCCTGTTAAAACAGTGTTTGCATTGTGTATGTTAGTTGTGAAACTTAAAAAGCGAGGTGGGGGTGGGAAAAGGAGTTTTACTGTTTAAGACGAGGCGAGGGGCTAATTCCACACACACACACACACACACACACATACAAATACATAACGGAAACACTTATCTGTCTGGATTTATTTTTACTTTTTTTTTTATGTTAAGTGCAGGTTAATTTGTTTTATTTTTTACTTTATATGTTGTATTAATTATTTTTATGTATTTATTGTTTTGGGCTGTAGAATGAATAATTTGAGTTTTCATTTTTTCTTATGGGAAAAGTCTATTTGTTTTACGAGTGTTTTTGGAATATGAGCCCGCTTCCAGAACGAATTATGCTTGTAATCCAAGTTTCCACTGTATATATATATATATATATATATATATATATATATATATATATATATATATAGCACCAATTAGCACCAATTAGCCTAATCTGCATAGTTTTGGACTGTGGGAGAAAACCAGAGAACCTGGAGAAACTCACTCACGGCGGGAACATGCACTCCATGCACACAGACTCGACGCGGAAATATATATAGCATATATAAGGACTGTATATAAGTGTATATATATATGTTTATTGGTATTTCATGCACATTCTTTGGAATCATATGGGAATGTCAATCACTGAGGTAGTATACTACTGAGCAAGTAGCTGAGGAATCTGTAATGCAGTAAAGAGACATTCATTTCATATGAATATAAACCCATCTCTAAAGACGTACAAGCAGTCTGTATCTGCAGAGTTAACAATCTAAAAATAAAGCCCTCTTTCCCCATCTTACTTTTGTGGTTGTTCTGCAGTCCCCCCAGTTTGATATCTCCCCAGAAGGATGAATCAACCAGAAGGATAAATGTTTGACATTTTAAACATTATTGTTTGATTCTGATAACATGCTACACCCACTTTTTCTTCCATATGGAACTGAAAGAAGTAACATAGGGAATATTGATTCTGATTCTCATATTGTGTTATTGATTCTCAGTGATCTAGTATAATTTTAGAATTCAGCTCATAATGACCTAAGGAGCTTTGTCTACGTATATTTATAATACATGACTGTTTCAGATGCACATGATGTGCTCTTTTGCTACCTGGGAAGTTTTACATCAATTTAACTAAGGAAATAATATAAATTAATTATAAAATTACATATAATTATTTTAAATTAAATAAATGTAATCATAAATATACAGTTCCAGATTATCCATCAGGAGGGGCCTAGCAGAAGTAGAGCATCAGGATGGTTCAGACAGGTCAACTTTTCAGGCATGTTAATTTTCAGAAAGTCCTTATTCCCTTTGTACATTTTAAATTGTCCATTTTAAAATCAACGTAATCACCAACTATTTTTAATGGTGACATTTGACTATTTTTTTTATGTTTCTATTTAACAGACATAAACTATGCACCTGGTGTCTGCAGGAGCTCCCAAAAATAAACATCAGTGACATCCATCATATATGTAAGAGCTCTTGCAAAGTTCCTCCTACTAAGCTGGAGTAAGGCATCAGACTCTGTCATAAATTTAAAAAAAAAAAACTACAATGATGTAATAAAAAATAGGCTATGGCATAATGTAAACAGCTATGCAGTACCTACACAAGGCCGACAGCATAGACGCCCAAGCACAAGTTGGCCCAGTGCTACCAATTTATTGATTGGTAAAAGAAAATTTTAGTACTGTACTGGTAAATGTAAACATTGATACTGGAGATGCAAAATTGTGCTTTTTCAGTTAAGAAACACATCATAACTATGAGTGCAATTAGCCTAATGCCAAGCCAATGCTATGGTTGAACAAAGGTAAGTTTTGATGGTTTAAAATTAGTTGCTAGACTGCATGCTGCTGGATGACAATCTGATCTTGTCTGCAACATATTTGCAACCATTTTATGTTATAAAATTAGATGGATGCCTACAGTATAAGTCACGTATAAGTGTATAAGTAATAGCTTCTTGAGTTAACCCTTAATCTTCTGTGTTAAATCTATGCAGAGCCTATGCTGTGGGCAATAGAAGTGGCCTATAGTGATGTTAGCATTTATACTTGTGTGATGGTGCATCTGAGTTCCTTTGCAATTACAGTACTTAGTAGTTTGTGGTGGTGTTTCTGTGTCATTGTGTTGAGTCTCTACCCCACTCTCAGTTGAGTTTTTTTGGTGTACTATAAACAATGGTGAATGAGACATCTCAACCAATGTTTGTCTCTTTCCAAGAATTTTGAAGTCGTAGTGTGCTGACGACAAATCGTACAGATTTACATATTTACAAACTCAACTCAATCAAGCCTGTGGTTTCTCAGCAGCAAAGAGAAATTAACTTTGTTGCTAGCGAACATCAACTAATAAAATGAAGAGGCAGCTATTTCTTTTTCTTTTTTATAACAGCTAAAAAGGTAATAGCAATGAAAAGCACTGTATGCATTAGGAGTCCTGCGATAACCATGAGCCATGCATACATACACTTATAGGTGCACCGTGGTACTAACACCGTTGCCATTATAGTGGATAAGCTAGAAGCAGAAGTGCCTTTTGGTTATAACTCAAACCTGTTAATAGAGTGTATTGTCAGGTCAAGCCAGACAAAGCAGAGTGGCACTATAGCTGTGATTATTATCAATAGAATATACAAACTAAAAAGGAAAAAAACACATTAAGATGATACCCAAACTACAACCTACTAAACCACTGAACAATTCAAAATGTGACAATACTCAAGGGCAAAACAGCTACACAAGGAGTTTTTACCAATAAAGTCTATGCCACTTTATCCTGTATTCAGGGTTGCAGGGAACCTGGAGCCTATCCCAGTAGACTTAGTGGACGAGGCGGGGTACACCCTGGACAGGGTGCCAATCCATCGCAGGGCACATACATGCACTCACTCACACACTATGGGCAATTTGGGAACGGCAATTAGCCTAATCTACAGGTCTTTGGACCGTGGAAAACTGGAGTACCTGGAGGAAACCCAAAAAAGCACAGGGAGAACATGCAAACTCCATGCACACAGAGACAGGAATCGAGCCTGGCCAGGAATTGAACCCGGACCCTGAAGGTGCGAGGCGACAGTGCTAACCACCATGATTGTATGATCCCATTGGCTGTCATTTTAAAACCCCTATGGTGATGCAGTATATTCACTAGGGTCACTAAATTGGAAAGTACAATTGTAATAAAACAGCAGTGCTTCAGTACTTATGACAAAGCTTAAGCTTATGACAAAGTCAAATATGTTGACACCGGTCCTCTCTGGGGAGGAATATTAACAACTGTTATGTCTAAAATGCAAGTTCATTACAACACAGATTATCACTAACCATCTTGGAAGAATGCTCATGCCCATCCCCCCACTCCCCCCAACCAACACACACACACACAAACACACACACTCCTCATACACCTCCTGAATACAGATCTCCCTCCCCCACATATCCCAAGTCATCCTCATGCATCCTCCCTCCTTCCCACACACCCCATTTAGACATGAAAACAACCCTTGACACGCACAAGCAAATGCACTCCCAAACACATACACCTGTTTATTTAAATGTTGCCTGTATACAAACATATTAATTAAAAGTTAGTTTTAATTGAAGATCTATTTTTATAAAGCAAAATTACAGTGCTTATTTACTTGTTTGTTTGTTTGCTTGTCAGAAGTAGTAATTAATATGCATTGTATAGGAGAAGAAAATTACTCTAATAATGATAAATGATAAATGATTATTAATCACTTTACTCTTGTATATGTTTGAGATCAGTGGATCTTCTCGTAACACACTGATCAGCCATAACATTAGCACCATACATACTAACATTTTAATGTTGATTAACAATTATATACCAACAAACTGGTGACAGGACGATGGGTACCTAAGGCTGACCCATGCCTGCAGGGACCAAAGGCCAGCCTGTCTGGTCTGATCACAAAGCAAAGCCAAAGCAGCACAAACCACCAAAAAAGTCAATTCTGGCCACAAAAAAAGGCACTATAACATCCAATATGCCACAGCCTGCAGTGCACGGGGCAAGATAGCATATAACCAAGGCCACTGACCTGGCCTCCAAACTCTCTAGATCCGACTGAGCACCCATAGAATGCGTGGGACAAATAAGTCTGATCCTAAGATCTGACTAATTAATGCTGCCTAGCCAAAAAACATGCACACACTAATATTGCACTGGACTACCTTTAGCTTTGATAATGGCACAAAATCAACATGGCTTTGTTTTAATGACTTTTAGCAATGTTACAACACTTAATCTTATATTCTCAGATCCATTTTTTTTTCATAATTTGCCCAATAAAGCTTGCCATTGTCATCCTGGAATATTACCATATCATCATGCAGTACATCCAGGTAATCAGCTGACTTAATTTTCTTGCCAAATAATGTTTCTGAGCCCCGTTTAAGACCTGGATTAAGACCCGGATTCTTATGGCCACACAGCTGCTTATTCCTTATCCTGTAAGTTCTCTTCACGTTGTCCATGGGAATGCTCTTACATCTATTATTATACATAGCTGTAATTCCGGTCCATTTTTTATGATGGGAATTTCATCACATTTTTAAGTGATCTCTGATCATGCTCACTCATGTTTTTTTTTTTCTGACCACATTTCTTCTGTTAAGTTGACAGTTCGGCATTATCCTTCCAGGTTTTAATTTTGCTTTGTACAGTTAAGAACCCAATTCCAGTAATTTCAGCAATCTGTTTTGTTGTTTTCTTTGCTTGATCCACACCAATAATTTGACCATCTTAGTGAAACACAGTAATATCTTCACAATGACCATGGAACATGGTTGTCTGGAAAAAATTTTAAGTGCATCATGTGGGATATAAATATACATGGTAAAGCAGTGTATGGACAAAATTATACTTATTTGCAAAATTCGAAATTATTATAAAACATTTCACATTATAAACTTTATGTTTCTCTACAACGTGGGCATTTTTAACATAAGCATACCAGGCTATATAGCCATCCATCCATCCATTAGATGAGAGATGTGCAGTTGAAATATGCTTAACTTAAGCATATATAACTTTTATATATTGAGGTGTAAGCAGTAAACATTTTTAATGAAGAAAGCCTTAGTTGTCGTATCTAAACTTTGAATGAGAGGCTAATGGTTTGTTTTAAAGGTATGCATAGCAATGTGAAGTGTCATCGGATACATATTGTCTGCACTGATTCTAAGTGAGGTTGCTGCTGGAAAACACATTTCACATATTCTTTTGAGCTGCAATGTAAACACCATTGCTATCTAGCAAGACACAGAGAGACCAAGACCCAACAAAGTTGGGAGAAATGCAACATCTGCATCTATTACTGTGGACATTACACTTGAAACTGCTGGCTCATCATCTCAAAATTTGTCCATTGGTTGTCACTTTGACTTGAAGGGGAGGGGCTTGTTTATTTTGTGGGACCTTAGGCTATATATGTGGAGCCCTATGCAACATGCATAATAGGTGTATAGGATGGTCCGGCTAAGAAATTACACAAGCGTTTTATCCAGAAAAATAAAACATAGGTTTGAGGAAAGTATGCCCTCCCTGACATTTTTTTTACTGCACCCCTAGATATGACTAGCAAGACCAGGCTCTTCCCCAATAAATAAATATACAATCACACTCACACACAAACACCTATAGACCCACACATACACCAACACAAATAGCCTTACACCCACACAACCACACCCACACACACACACACACACACACACACACACACACACACACACACACACACACACAAATACCCCCACACATATCACATAACCACTTTCATGTACCCTCATAAACAAAAACAGCTTCACACCACAAGCACCACAATCATCATACACAGTATCACCCATCCCCATACATAAACAAATAGCCAAAAAATAGCCAAATACCCACTTGAATATATAAACAGCAGAGAGAAGATGGAAGCAGCATTCAGATGTTAGTTGAATACATAATAAGATTCGTTGGGCCTGACCCATATCCCTAAACTGATGGATGGTCGTTTTTTTCACACTAGCACTGAAGTGTGTGTTGATTGTTTTTCTGGTTGGCCAGTGAGCTGGCGAATGCAGATAAGTGTACTGCAGTCTGTTTTGCAGCTGCAGGAGAAACAAGCCAATCTGAACACTGCATGCTTACTGTAACAAGTCTCAATTACATTTTCTTGCAGCTACTCATCTGATTATATTTACTTTATATTTATTTTATTTATATTATAGTTTTTATATTTACACAGTGAATAATTCCTGGTCTCCTTTTGTAAGAAGTGCTATGGTATATTCACATTTTAATCATATAGTATTATTACAATGAATCATATTTTTTATGTTGACTTCCAGGTTTTTCCTTTATCTATGGTGATTTGGCATACTATAACAGTGGTTTGAATCTGAACACACAATGATAATCTGCAAACCTGCTCAATATGTAGAAACATATAAATGAAGAATTTACTTCACACAAAAATGCAATGAAAATATTATTTTAAAGACAGTACAAACCAGTAAAAAAAAAAAAACATGCCATCGACGGTGATGGATGTGGTGCTTATGAAAAATGCGGGCAGTGCAAAAAAGGGTTAATGCTACTGATTCAGTACTTGTGAAGATATCCAAGACATAACCAGGACCAGGACCACTAAGAGACATGTATATATGCTTGAAAAATGTGTGGGTAGGCAATGTTTCAGCTAGAGGAATTACTCATTTGCAGGAAACAAACAGCAAAGCCCCCAGTGGACCAAACAAGCCTTTGCCTGTGGCCAAAATGCTAGTTAAAAAAACATTAGTTTGTAAGGAGAGAGAATGCGCAGCATAGTATTTGCCTTTTGTGACAGAGACAGAGAGATAGAGAGAGAGAGAGGGAAAAAACTACATTTGGGGAATGGTACACAGATAGGGGGACAACACACAATGACAGAGTGAGTTGGGGGGACTGACAGAAAAAGCCCCGTTCACAGAGATGGTTTAGCTCGGGAATATTGTACCATTGTTGTACCTTAGTGTTATGTATGAAAGGAACAGAGGCAGAATCTGGGGCCAGTGTTGTCACGCCTTTAAGCCAAAAGCAGAGGTAGTGACAAGGCTGTGTGAAAGGGAAAACTCCCTCGTCACAGAACATGGGTCTGATATTTTGAGACTTGTGATGTGTGCGACATGGCATTGGGAGGATGAAACACATCAGCATCAGCATCTAGTGTGACATTTAACATATGCATCAGTAATACTGCTCATACTTGGGGACTTATGCTAACCGTGGACTTTTACTTCACTCACCAAACGCAACACTCTGCTCTGATTGTTTGATTTCACAAAGTTAGAGACATATAGACGTATAGACATATACCTTTAAAGTAAGGTGACTATAGTAGGTTTCTTGGCCATAACTTTGTTGCCAGGGATTTTTCAGAGGTTTTCTATTGGGTGTAGATCAGGACTCTGGACTGGCCATTTCATTATTTCGATGTTTTCAGCTTCCAGGAACTGCTTTACCCGTTTTGTTGTGTGACAGGTGGCATTGTTGTGCGTGTAAATTGCTGGCTAATTGTGATTAAATGTGCTAAATGGTGATAAATGCAGGGAAGGAACTGCATGTTGTCAAGGAATGGTCTGATAAACATTTGCACTCACTCTGCCATGTAGCTGTATAAGTGGCCCAATTCCTGCTGCAGAAAAGATCGCCCCAAATGTTAATGCTTCCCCCTCCACCCTTCACTGACTTCTTTAGAAAGTTTGGGTTCAGTCTTTCCCCAGTTTGTCAACAAATATAATGTTCCCCATCTAACCCAAATAAGTTAAACATAAATTAAACTTTGGGCCAATTCTCCTCTGTCCACACAACACACTCATCAGCAAAGGTTAGTCTTGCCTTTTGATTCTTTCTGCTAAAGAAGTTTGGTCACTGTAGAGTGGGCTTTCAGTCCAAATTCTATTAAACTGATGAGACAGATCCTAACTCTGTTCAACACTGAACTGCCAAGCAATCTCAGCTGCAGGGATTTCTCATTCTCATTCAGCTGCATGCCCATTCTCCGCATTATCTTGTCCCCTCTTGCATTTGTCTTTCATGGATGACCAGCCTTCTTGAGGACTTGAATGAGTTTGTGATATTGCAAAGATGCAATATTCTAGAAATCACAGATTTGGAACGCCCAACATCTCTTGCGGGAGATGAAAAGGTCATCACTTTTGCCTTTGCATCTGGACAACCTGCTGCCTGAGGGTTTTGGTCGCCAGGTCACCATCTTACAAATCAGTGTAAACTGGAAAGTTAGGCTGCCAGTTAAATGGGGTTTGTCAAATAATTAAAGAAATTAGCACCAGGTGCGGGCGGCATGGTGGTATAGTGGTTAGCACTGTCACCTTGCACTGCCAGGGTCCAGGTTCGATTCCCGTCTCTGTGTGCATGGAGTTTGCATGTTCTCCCCGTGCTTGGGGGGTTTCCTCCGGGTACTCCGGTTTCCTCCCACAGTCCAAAGACATGTAGGTTAGACTAATTGGCGTTCCCAAATTGCCCCGAATTAGTGAATGTGTGTGTTTGTGCCCTGCAATGGATTGGCACCCTGTCCAGGGTGTACCCTGCCATGTGCCCTAAGTCTCCTGGGATAGGCTCCAGGCCCCCCGTGACCCTGAATACATGATGAGTGAGTGAGTGAGTGAGTGAGTACCAGGTGCCAGATTAAAATAAATAATTGGGAGGTATCTGAAAGTGTTCTCTAATTTTGATCAGTGTTCTTTTTCCAATCTCATTGAAGTTTTTTATCCTGGCCTTCAATATATATGTAACTCAAAAAATATTATTAAAAAAGACTGCTATTTCACTCCTGTTTAGATCATTTCAAATAGGACTAAGCAGCTGTTCTCTAATTTTGATCTCCACTGTATATACTGTATGTATATACAGTACTATAATATACTAATTTTGCTAATTTTGATCTCCACTTCTGCATATGAAAAAACAATAAAACAATATAACAAACAAGTTGTGTAGAACTCACAGCTATGTGAATAGCTATATGATTGGGACTAAACAGCTGTGTAGCCTTATGAAAACCACTTATCAGTGAGGCTAATTGGAAAAAGAAATAGCATAAAGAATTGACATAGGAAAGAATACATGTGGTTTGAAGAATCCAGATGTTCCATAGTGATCGGTGCAACAGGGTAAAAAAAGAGGTACACGTGAGGCACAGATGCTCTAAGGTATGCTGTTATACAGTAGTTAGATCTCATAGTTAGACTTATAGTTAAGAGTCTCTGCTTGCACTCTGCACAAAATATAAAGTCACCTTATAATTTATGTGACTGTGACCACACCTAACTCTCTCTTCTCTCTCTCTCTCTCTCTCTCTCTCTCTCTCTCTTTCTCTCTCTGTCAAGATAATCATGGCACTCCTGAGCTTCCAGTGTTCACGCTCCCCCTCTGCCCTCCAGACCTGTCTTCTCATCGTTGTGCCCTGTTTCTGGATGGACATCTTGTCACATGGAGTGTCTGCTTAGTGTGCATGTGGTGACTGGGGACGGTTCCATTTGACCATGAAGATCTTGTTCTTGGACTGAAATTCCCACAAACGGTTTTGTACCTGAGCCTCTAATAACGAACGTGGACTTCATATTAACTTACCTACACCTCTCCTGTTATATTAAACTTCAAGCCTCCTAACACACAGTATGACTGCAAATCAATCCCTGCTATCTAAATGAGGTTGCCTGTTGAGTCTGGTTCCTCTCAAGGTTTTTTTTCCCCCATTGTCATCTCAGAGAGTTTTTACTTTCCATTGTCGCTCGCTGCTTGCTCATCAGGGACAATCTGATCATTATGATTTACTGTATACATTTTTCTGTACACTTTTAAAACTATAGAAATATATATTTTTATTTTGAAAAGCTGTTTTGTGACAACAAACATTGTTAAAAGTGCTATTTAAATAAAACTAAATTTAATTGAATTGAATGCACCCATCATGCTTAGTGCCCATTGTACAATAGGCTGGTACAATGTACAGCCTATTGGGGCAGTGTTATAATCTGAGATTGCTTATTTTGATCAGGTCTAGGTTGAGCAATTTTATGTACATCAAAGAAATGAGGTCAGCTGTCTGCCTGTTTATAGTAAATGACCAGTTTTTTCCCAGGATATATTCCAAGATGACAATGCCAGGGATTCATCAGGCTCAAATTGTGAAAGAGTGGTTCAGGGAGCATGAGACATGAGTTGGCCACCACAGAGTCCAGGCCTTAACCCCATTGAAAATCTTTTGGATGCACTGTCACTGCCAGTGCCATAATCATAAGAAGGTTCAGTGAAATATTAGTGTGCGCACCTTCTTTTTTTTTGGCAGGGCAGTCTATGTATATAATTTTCTTTAGCTGGCAACTGCATCTGGCTAATGTGATGCGATTGCACCATGAAGAATAGATTAATAATGCAAGGGCTCTGTGGGCCGCTCACATTTGGGATGTGCTACTTAAGTGCAGTTCTCTCATATAAAATGTTAATTAAACTCTCCTTTTAACTGCATCCAAACGTAGTTATGAAGGCCAACACCAAAAATATATTGTATGTTGTGTTTAACACCCATAAATTATGTCAAGCATCCTCACTGTGGCTTCTTAATCAACTTAGATCAAGCTGTTTTTTTTTTTGTTTTTTTTACAAAACCACCACATCTCCCACGTGTATGAGTACAAATGTGTCTAGAGGTTGAGCATGATTACATTAATAACATTCATTAAATGTTTAGATGAGTGAATGATACAAACAAGTACAAAATGTGATAAATTATATTTAAAAAAGAGTAAAAGTAAAACAATGGTATAATTACTCACAACAGTCTTGAGAGTTTAGAGAGTATGGGGCAAAGAAATAGCAGGTATGAGTTTTTATTTGAGTTACAATAGACTTTCTGTCAGCTCAAACCATTTAGTCTTTCCCCTTTAATACTCATTCTCTCTCTCTGATCAACAAGGTGTTTCAGCCTGTGGATTCTCCACACTGTTTATGACACCATTTTCTGTAAACTCTATAGACTGTGTGTGAAATTCCCAAGAGATCGGCAGTTTCTGAAATACTCAAACCTGCCCATCTGGCACCAACAACCATGGTACGATTAAAGTCACAGAGATCACACTTTTTTTTCTCTGATGTACTGTATGATGTGAACAATAACTGAAGTCCTTGTCTAGTATCTGCACAATTTTATGTATTATGTCCTGCCTCAGGTGGGACTGTGGCTTAGTGGTTAGTATTGTCACCTTGCACCTCCAGGGTCCATGTTCAATTCCTGGCTAGGTTCGATTCTCACAGATTGGGCTAATTTGTCATTCTCCAGATTGCCTGTTGTGTGTGTATATATGTACAGTATGTGTGCCCTGTGATGGATTAGAACCTAGTCCAGGGTACACCCTGCCTCGTGCCCTAAGTGCCCAGGCCTCCCACGTAGACAGGATAAAGCAGTATAGATCATGAGTGAATGAGTGTCCTGTCTCATGATTTGCTTTTTGTATAACTGCATGAATGTGCATGTTCTAAAGTGGAGTTTGGTGTTCCACAGGGTTCAGTTTTTGGCCCACTGCTTTTTTCTCTTTACATGCTTCTCTGGGCAACATAATTCGTAAGCATGGTATTAGTTTTCTTTGTTATGCTGATGACACACAGTTATATGTATCAGCAAAACCAGATGAGAAAAGCCCACTTACTAAAGTTAAGCAATGTGTGCAGGACATAAGAGATTGGATGTTAATTAACTTATACTTAATCCTGATAAAACAGAAGTTCTAGTCATAGGACCACAAGCAGCTAGAAGCAAGCTGCCTCGTGCCCTAAGTGCCCAGGCCTCCCACGTAGACAGGATAAAGCAGTATAGATCAAATTCAAATTTCAAATTCAAATTCAAATTTTATTTGTCACATACACAATCCTACACAGTAGGATACTTAATCCTGATAAAACAGAAGTTCTAGTCATAGGACCACAAGCAGCTAGAAGCAAGCTTTCTGATCACACTGTAACTTTAAATGGCCTTGCTGTTCCATAAGGTGCAACAGTGAAAGACCTTGGTTTGATTACCAGCCTTTCATTTAAAGCACATCTAGTTAATATTACCAGGTTACCATTCTTTCATCTGAGAAATATTGCCAAGATAAGAAATATGCTGTCACTAAACGATGCAGAAAAACTAGTTCATGCTTTTATCACCTCTAGGTTGGACTATTGTAACGCCTTACTGTCTGGTTGTTCAACTAGGTGCATAAACAAGCTTCTGTTAGTTCAGAATGTAGCAGCGAGAGTCCTCGCTAGAACCAGAAGATACGAGCACATCAGAAGATACAAGCACAACCTATCTTATCTACACTGCATTGGCTGCCTGTGAAATTTCGCATCGATTTTAAAATACTACTATTGCCGTATAAAGCATTAAATGGTCTCGCGCCGCAGTATCTGAGTGAACTGCTAGTGTCTACGACCCGCCACGCCGACTTCGATCAAAGGATGCAGGCTGCTTGTCAGTACCACGTATCATGAAAACTACAGCATGGAGCAGAGCTTTTTCTTACAAAGCCCCAAAGTTATGGAATAGTCTTCCAAATGGTGTTCGGGACTCAGACACAGTCTCAGTGTTTAAGTCTAGGCTAAAAAATTATTTATTTAGACAAGCATTTTTGTAAATAAATTTGCCTTAGATAAAGGAGCAGATCTGGGGGACTCATGGACATTATGGTGAAGTGGTATGTTTAGATGCTGTCTTCCCCATTCTCATTGATCACTCAGGTTTGTTGACAGTGAGGTGATTGGTTGCTTTACATCTCAGGGAGACCTCATGTCTGTGTTTCCTTCTGGTTCGCCCTTTTAGTTATGCTGTCATAGTTAGTCCTGCCGGAGTCTCTGCTTGCACTCTTCACTAAAGATGTATTCACATTATACATTGTTTGACTGTGACCATACCTAACTGCCTTCTCTTCTGCTCTCTGGTCTTCTCTCTCTCTCTCCCTCTTTCTCTTTTCCTCTACCTGTCTCTCTGTCAAGCTATACATGTCGCTCCTGAGCTGCCAGTGATCCAGACCCCCTCTGCCCCTGGAGCTGTCTGACTCGCCCTGGTGTTCTGCTTCTCTTTGGAGATCTCATTGTCTCATTGCATGGATGCCCCGTGTGGTCTGCCTGGGATGCGTGTGGTGACTGGGGACGGTTCCACTTTTCCACGAAGATGGTCCTGTCCTCCAATAACGAACTGGACTAAATTTTAACTTAAACACATCTCCTGTTATACTGAACTTTCAATTTTACACAGTATGATGCAGATCAATCCCAGCTATCCATTTTACCCAAATGAGGATGGGTTCCCTGCTGAATCTGGATCCTTTCAAGGTTTCTTCCTATTACCATCTCAGGGAGTTTTTCCTTGCCACTGTTGCCATCGTCCTCGGCTTGCTCATCAGGGACAGTCTTATCATTTTGATTCATACACGTTCACATCTCATACAAACGTATATAATTTTTTTGATTGTGTAAAGCTGCTTTGCGACAGTGTCACTTGTTAAAAGCGCTATACAAATAAAATTGAATTGAATTGAACATTGAATGTGCAGATGCACCGGTGTTCCTATCAAAGTGGACAGTAAGTAAATACAGAGAAATCAACCAGCTGCTGTTTACGTTAATGTGCACTTTCTGAGACAACTAAACTAAATACTATCATTGGATCCTGCTATCAGTAAAAGTGTCGTCAGTCCACGGCCACACTATATCTGTATTATGGAATGTATATTTCTAAAGTATACATAAACTGCACTTTTTCTCCTGTGAGACATTTTTTTCACCGTACACAAGCTACTCGGAGCATCAAATGTTCTTAAAGGACTGTTTAAAATGTGCGCTTTTACCTAACACGGTTAATGGTAATGATGTCAAACTTGGACAGATTGTTGTGTGTGTGGTTTTGCTCTGTTACTATATAATAATTTCACTCCTTGGTATGTTTCAGTGTTATTTGAAAGAAATTTGAAAAAAAAAAAAAAAAAGAATGAACACTCACCAAAAACCATGAACTAGGACTATATCATTGTTGACACGTTTATGATTCTACCCTTTTAGCGTGTCATAGAGAAAGACAGCAAATTTAGCTACGCACTGTTATTGATTAACTCATATTTACCTTCTGGCAGATGCGATTTAGTTCAATGTTGAATTTGCAGGGGGAGCAATTATACTGATTAATTACCAAAGCCTGTGTAAAAGATATAACCTTACTGGATTAGTTAGTGATTCTTTTTCCTGCCAGCTAAATCCACTTGGTTGCAGTGAACTGATGCAAAATGATTCTTAATTGCATCTTTGTGCTGGTCTGCACTGATGCAACATGGAGCCATTTTTAGGTAATATTTTATACATTCTTTGCAAATTGATGACAAAATATTCCGAGTCTGTCCAGTGTCTTCCCATAAATTTGGGTCTCTCTGGTCTTTAGCAATTGCTGTCTTGGGAGATTTATTGTAAACTGTTAATCACAGATTGAGTGTCACTGATGAGTGCAGCAATTAATTATGTTTGTGTCCTTTGAAAAGGTTGCTGGAGTGAGAGAGGTCACATGTCCCTAAAGGCTGTGAATTGAATAGTCTGGATTGAGGTAACAAACATATACCGTATACACAGATGTTGCACGGGTTGGATGTGAAGATATTGCAGTGCAGCTACAGCTAAAATTGGACCAGGTATAACATCAGTACGTTTGTTCCTGATGTACCAATTGTGCTGTGGGTTGCACAAACTCACTGCTGCACTGATTTAATATCGAAGCGTCTTTTTTTTTTTTAAACCTAATTTGCATTAAGATTTCCTATTGCTTCAGGTGCTACTCACTTGATACATTGGTGCAGTTTCCTAAATGCTATAAGTTGTTCGTTATAATGAAATATTCATTAAAAAAAGATTAAGACACACATTTACATACTGCAGAGAAAATGCATATCGAGTCATAGGCTGAAACAACATATTTTACATTTCTGCAGACAAGGTTGTGAATGTAAACTCACCCAAAGACATTAGCTTTACATGGTTCACCTCTTTGGATTTGCAGTGCAGTTTTGAAGAGAATGAGTTTGGATTTCCAGTTTGGCTTGTTTATTCCAAAAGGGAAACATCTGGTGTGAGTGGTTTCAAGCCCACCACAGGGAAGCCATCAAAGACTCCATAAAGGTAGGAGTATTTCTAAGTAAAGCTCTTCATATTTCTCCCTGCGAATGATGGAAGCACTCTGTGTCAGCCAGCAAAAGAAAGCACTCAATTCACCCTCACACCTCTTCACCACTCCAGAATAAATAGGGAAAAAGCAGAGTCAAAAAAGCAGAACGATAAAAAGAAATCCACCACAAACAATTTGGGTTAAAGGGAAGAAGTATCCTTCTTCATAGTGGTGGCCATTCTGAGCTGCTCTTGCCATTTTCTTTCGTTCCATATTCTCCCGTTTCATAGCCCCCGTGTTTGGTGTTCACTTGCCTCGGTTGTCATGGTTGCCAGATGGAGTGTGTTCTCCATAGCTCTATCTTTGTCTCCCTCTTTCTCTCTCTGTCTCCCTGTTTCTTTTTCCTTCTCTCATGCTGTCCCTTCAGGTTGTTCACTCATTTCTCGCTTTTTCTCTCCTCAGCTTGATCCCCTCCTCCTACTCTCTTTCCCTCCCCTCTTCTGTCTTTCTGTCTGTCTCCCCTCCCTCTCTGCAGCATCCCTCAGTACCCCCCTCTCTATCCTTCTCTTTTCCACGTTCAGTTGTTTTTGCCCGTCTTGTCAGCATGCCTTTTCCGTATCTGTAAAGCCTTTTTTTCCCCGAATGTGACACAGCAACTGGTCATCATCTCAGCTGGGGTGCTACCAGCATTAAACATGCTTAGGGCAGGCTGCCTCCTCTAATTCAACCCTGAATCTCTGACTGACACCCACATGTGTTGTGAACAGGACTGGCATTATTGCAGCAGTTGCATTTGTATCGTATTTGGATCTGTAAGGGTGTAATGTAGATTTCATTCCTTCTCTGTTTCCTCTCAGCATTTGCTACCTATTAACTAGGATCTCTTGGAAAGCAAGACGGGCGTGTAGCATTCATTTGTTCATATGGCCATGACGGAGCAGGCTGTGAATCAGAGAGCAACACGTTTGTGCGTTTGTGTGCATGCTGCTGCTGCTGTCACACTGGCACACAGAACAGCAGCCCTGGGATACACCCACCTTCGAACACACACACACACACACACGCAGATGATTAGATATCAGATCATTCCAACAAGCACAGTAGCAGCCAACAGAAAACTGCCATTGTGGTTTTTCTGCTGCATTAAGTGTGATGCACATTTTCCACTTTCATCATTCCACACAACACTCCACAATCTCACCACCACCACCACCATCTATGGCAGGGTACACCCTGGACAGGGTGCCAATCCATCGCAGGGCACAGACACACACACACACACATACACTCACTCATTCACACACTACGGGCAATTTGGGAACGCCAATTAGCCTAAACTACATGTCTTTGGAATGTGGGAGGAAACCGGAGTACCCGGAGGAAACCCACCAAGCACAGGGAGAACATGCAAACTCCATGCACACAGAGACGGGAATCGAGCCTGGCCGGGGATCGAACCCGGACCCTGGCGGTGCAAGGCGACAGTGCTAACCACTACACCACCGTGAAGTGTTTTGTATAATTTATGAAAAATAAAGAATGAATTCTCCCATTCACATCCCATGTCGATTTTTTTTTTACCTTAATGTGACACATCTTATCTTTTAGGGCTGTCTGAACACAGATATCTGATGTTTTCCAGATCCGATCTGAGTCATTTCATCTGTGGTCCTGAACATATCCAAAACACAGTCATGTGACTTAAATGAGAACAGGCAAGTCAGAATCCCAGTGACTTGTTGCCTCTGCGCATGCATAGGGCACTTACTGACGTCAGTCAGCACCGGCAGTGGGGGGGGGGGGGGGGGGGGGGGGGGGGGATTTCATGGCAGTGCTAGCGATAGTTGACAAAACAGCTAAAGCAAGGCATCTGGCTTTCTTCCTTCTTCTGGACCTCAACAAATACAGTGAATTCATTGGACATAATTAGGAATTTCACACACCTGTCTATATAAGGTGTCACCACAAAGGCTGTATGTCAGAGTGAACACAAAGTCAAAGCACAGATCTGAGGAACAATACAAAACTTCATCAGCATTAAAAGTGTCCAAGAGCACAATAACGTCCATCATTTTCAAATGAAAGAGATCTGGACCAACCAACAGCCGGAACCGTGAGTAACAAGGAAGACGGATACAGGCTTTCGTGTTGGTTATTTCAAAGTCTGGCCCTACCATATAAATCAACACTCATCAGACTAGGCAATGTTTTTTTTTAGACAATCTTCTATTGTTTAATTTTGGTCAGCCCATGCAAATTGTAGTTTTAGTTTCCTGTTCTTAACTGACAAGATTGGTAACCGGTGTGGTCTCCTGTTGCTGTAGTCCATCTGCTTCTAGATTTAACATGATGTGCATTCAGAGATTCAATTATTTGTCACAAGGGCTTTATATCACTGTGAAATTATATATTTTTTTGCATATCACAATAAGGAAGCTGGGGTTAGAGCACAGGGTCAGCCATGGTACAGCTCCCCTGGGGCAGATAGGGTAAGAGCCTTGCTCAAGGCTCAACAATGGCAAGAGTTGTGATTCATAGCTACATAGCTGATGGATTTCTGAAACATGAGACTGGGAAAATGTGGCAGTAAATTCTATTAAAAATTATCATACTTGTTCAAATCAAAATGTATATGCTGGAGAATGTCTGCTGGTGATTAATATGCATTTTAAAAAGAAACTGACTACAGTATATTTCCACAAAAAATGTTGATTCTGAATAATTAACTGATATAATATATTGTAAATCATTCTTGTTAAAACAAGTACAGAACAAATATTGTTTATTGTTTGTTGATAAATTTGATGCCCTTAATTTTACAAACAAATATAGATATATATATGTTTTATACAGTACATTTGTTATCCTTTATAAACCATAATATTATTTGTTCTCACATATTATATATATTATAATAGACACATGTAATAGTCTTGTAATGTTCTGCATTTGGTGGTGAAAATGCGCTGAAGTTCTCAGTGCTGATTTTAGAAGGTGTATAACCTGTCTTTCGTAAATGCCGAGGTCATAGGCAGTCGGTCTGCCAAATCACACTGAGATGAATCTAGTCTTTGATCAAAGAATGCAGGCTGCATATAAGTAACTCATATTCTGGAAACTACAGAAGGGGGCAGAGCTTTTTCTTAAAAAGCCCAAAGGTTCTGGGTATAGCCTTCCAATTAATGTTCAATACTCAGACACAGTCTCTTTGTTTAAATCTAGGCTGAAAGCCAAGCCTTTTGTGAATTATTTTGTATTAGGTAAAGATGAATACTGTATCTGGAGGCCTCATGAACTTATTATGGTAAGTATTATGGTGAACTGGTAAGTTTGGATGCTGTCTTCCCCACTCTCACTGGTCATTTAGATTAGTTGATAGTAGAGTGACTGGTTGCTCGACTTCCCAGGGAACCCATATGTCTGTGTCTGAGTCCCTGCTTGCACTCTGCACTAAACATTCACCTTATATATTATGTTACTGTGATCATACCGTCTCTCTCTCTTTCTCTCTCTCTCTCTCTTTCTCTCTGTTGAGCTATGCAAGGCACGTCTGAGCTCCAGTGATCCAGACCCCCTCTGCCCTCCAGACCTGTCTTACTCATCCTGGTGCCCCATTTCTGGTTGGACATCTTGTCACTTGGAGACCTGTGTGGTGTGCTTGGGATGTAGTGGTGATTGTGGACAGTTTCACCTGACAATGAAAATGGTCTTGGTTTTAGCTGATGTTGACAGCTGTTCTCTGATAAATTGCAACTGTGGTCACCCAATAGTTCAGGACTGAAATTTCCACAAACAATTTTGTACCTTAGCCTCCAATAATGAAAGTGGACTTTATATTAACATAACCACCCATCCCTTTATACTGAACGTCCAGCCTCCTAACACACAGTGTTACATCAATCCCTGCTGTCCGCTATAACCTAAATGAGGATGGGCTTATTGTGGCGTCTGGTTCCTCTCAATGTTTCTTCTTATTGTCATCTCAGGAATGTTTTTTTCTTGCCACCATCAGAGTCAACCTGACAATTCAGATTTATACATAATTCCTCAAATTTTAAAAATAATTTCCATATTTTCTTTTATTCTATAAAGCTAAAATGACTTTATGAATTTAATGAATTTATTTAATTTATTTGATTTGAAATTTTATGGCTTGATTAGTCCTCTGAGCCAAAAGTATCCTTATGTGTCTCGGACAATCCAAGTTGAGTTGCAGATGGTGCTTGTGCGTTTTAAGTTAAGTTAAGTTAAGCCTTTATTTGTCACGTATATACATTACAGCACTGTGAAATTCCTTCTTCACATATCCCAGCATAACTGGGGTCGGAGCATTGGGTCAGCCATGATACAATACAGCACCCCTGGAGCAGATAGGGTTAAGGGCCTTGCTCAAGGGCCCAACAATGGCAAAATGGCTGAACTGGGAATCGAACCACCAATCTTCCAAGTGCCCTTATAAAAGTCTTTACTGACTGTAAAAATGTATAATCTATGCAGTGTAAGTCAATGTCTTGTTTTCCTCTTAGTTATAAATTGTGTGTCTAGTTGGTTTTGCTTTTAATGTTTTTACCTGGTAAGGACTGTTTTATGGCATTTATGTTTTTAATAGCACATATACTTAACCAAATAAACATTCATTTGAATTTAATTAAGCAAATACATAAGAGCATTTCATCAGATAATTATTGCATTAAAATATTACTATTTCGCAGGTGGGTAGTTATTAATTGAGTTAGTAGCTTCTTTCTTAAACAAACAAAGAAAGACAAATTATTGTCCTGCATCAAGCAAAGAAAACAATAAGGAAATGTCACAGGCGTCACTAGAGAGAAAACACGTAGATCCAGTAGCAGAGAGAGGCAGAGAGAATAATCAACCAAGAG
The DNA here is from genome assembly GCA_030347435.1 of Clarias fuscus. NCBI lineage: Eukaryota > Metazoa > Chordata > Actinopteri > Siluriformes > Clariidae > Clarias > Clarias fuscus. The sequence goes on along the minus strand of CM059230.1, from coordinate 17,203,659 downwards.
ACACTTACAGCCAGTAGAGGGCGTCTCGGTCTGAGAGAACCAGGAAGTGTAGGGAGGCAGCACACAACTCCACGTTAGTGAGGTCAAAGCTTCCAGTGCACGTAATCCAATCTCGTAGCCAAAAGTCGGAAGCCGAGTTCAAAACCAGTAGATCCAATGAGTGCAAATCCAGAAGCAGTGTCAGACGTGGGCGAAGTTCAAAGCCGGTGATCCAATAGCAATAAATCCAGGGGCAGGCAGTATCGTAGTCAAAACGTGAGCGAGGTTCAAAGCCGGTAATCCAAATAGCAATAAATCCGTAACGCGAAGACAAGGACGAAAACGATAAACCAGGCGGGGTCGTAACCGATAAACTGTAGCAAAACAAACGCGAGAATAAAGGCATGAACGGCACAATAATCTGGCAATAAGTGGCTGTCCTGCAGCGCCTTAAATACACCTGACTGATTAATCCAAAGCGGCAGCAGGTGAGCTCAAGCCGTGACTGAGGCGGCAAAAAACAAGAGGCGGCGCGGAGCTGGAACAGGAGTGCTTTAGACTGCTTGCGGAGGTGCTTATGTTATGGGCGAGATCTGGCGTGTCGTGACAGTACCCTCCCCCCTATGAACGCCACTTGGCGTTCTAGAAGGAGCCTCTGGGTTGAGCCTATGGAACTCTCTAATCAGGGACTTGTGAAGAATAAACCTGGCAGGTATCCAACTTCTTTCTTCAGGTCCATACCCTTCCCAGTCAACAAGGTATTGTAACCCACGTCCACTGCGGCGGGATCTGAGGAGCTTACGGACCGTGAATGCTTCGCCCCCATCGATGAGACGGGGGGGAGGGGGGGAGTTGGGGTGTTGGGGACAATGGACAGGAGTCCAGACGTCGGATCTGAGACACATGGAAGGTGGGGTTAATACGGCGCGTCGACAGGGGCAGGGAAAGCTTGACGGCGCAGGGGTTGATGATTTGGGAAATGGAGAAAGGTCCAATATAACTCGGAGCCAATTGCCTTGACATGGTCCTTAGTGGTATGTCGCGTGTGGACAGCATTACTCTTTGGCCTACGCGGTATCTGGGAGCTGCTGAGCGATGGCGGTTGGCCTTGTGTCGGAATGTATTTACCGAACGCAGCAGTTGAGAGCGCGCCTGTTGCCAAGTTTTCTTACAGCGACGGACAAAAGCTTGGGCTGATGGTACCGCAACTTCCTCCTCTTGAGCAGGGAACAGAGGCGGTTGATATCCCAGACAGCATTGGAAGGGAGACATACCAGTGGAAGATGTGGGGAGCGAGTTGTGGGCGTATTCTATCCATGGGAGAAATTTACTCCAAGAGGTTGAGTCCCGTGATGCCATACACCTTAGAGACTTCTCTAGTTCCTGGTTGGTCCGTTCCGTCTGTCCATTGCTCTGGGGGTGGAAGCCAGAGGACAGGCTGGGGGTGGCACCAATGAGCTTACAGAAAACCTTCCAGAATTGTGCGGAAAATTGCGGGCCCCTGTCTGAGACAATATCTGATGGGAGACCATGGAGCCGGAAAACATGAGACACCAAGAGTTCAGCTGTTTCTTTAGCGGAAGGGAGTTTGGGGAGCGGGATGAAGTGAGCAGCCTTAGAGAATCGATCCACCACTGTCATAATGCAAGTGTTGTTGTTTGAGGGTGGTAATCCCGTGACAAAATCAAGAGAGATATGCGACCATGGGCAATGAGGGATGCGGAGCGGTCTGAGAAGGCCCTCCGGGGGGCGGTTCGTGGCCTTATTCCTAGAACAAGTATCGCATGAAGATATGAAACCTTTGACATCCTCCTTAACAGTTGGCCACCAGAAACGTTACTCAACGAAAGAAATAGTGTGGGCTATGCCCAGGTGGCATGCCAACTTGGAGCTGTGGGCCCAGTCTAATACAACGGAACGGAGAGGGCTTGGGACGAAGAGTCGGTTGGGGGGAACGTTACTTGGACCTGGCTCGCGTCCGAGCGCACGTAGCACCAGGTTTTCTATTTCTTGGCGAGTATCAGCCACCAGACAATGTGGGGGAAGGATGGTTTCCTGAGGGGGGGAATCCATAGGGGGAGAGAACTGTCGGGAAAGGGCGTCCGGCTTGGTGTTCTTAGAACCCGGACGGTAGGACAATGTAAAGTTGAACCGGGAAAAGAACAAGGACCATCGTGTATGACGAGAATTAAGTCGCTTGGCTGACCTTAAATACTCCAAGTTTCTATGGTCGGTCCAGACCAAGAATGGATGTTCTGCCCCCTCCAGTCAGTGTCTCCATTCTTCAAGTGCGACGAGAGAGGAAAGAACAGGGGTGAAGTTTATTATCCTTGAAGAACCTTTGGGAAAAAATGGCTCCAACACCTGTTTCTGATGCGTCCACTTCGACCACAAACTGGAGGGACGGGTCAGGGAAGGTGAGGATAGGGGCAGAGGTGAAACGACCTTTGAGTTCCATAAAAGCCTTGTCTGCCAGTGAATTCCATCGAAACTGCAATTTTGTGGATGTGAGAGCGGTGAGAGGTGCTGCAACAGTGCTATAGTTTCTAATGAAACGTCTGTAAAAGTTGGCGAAACCCAAAAAACTTTGAAGTTCCCGCCTTGAAGATGGTACCGGCCAATCTGTGACTGCCTTTACTTTAGCTGGGTCCATCTGAATACCCGATGGTGATATGACAAACCCAAGGAAGGAAGTAGAATCACGATGAAACTCACATTTCTCAGCCTTGACGTAGAGCTTGTTCTCCATGAGCCTTTTTAAAACCTGACGGACATGGGACCGGTGTTCCTTAAGTGTACGGGAGAAGATCAAGATGTCATCGAGGTAGACAAATGCAAAAACGTTCAGGAAGTCTCTCAGTACGTCATTGATAAGAGTCTGGAAGACAGCTGGGGCATTGGTCAGCCCAAAGGGTACCACAAGGTATTCATAGTGGCCCGTAGGTGTATTGAAAGCAGTCTTCCATTCGTCTCCGTCTCGTATCCTCACTAGGTGATAGGCGTTCCTAAGTTCCAACTTGGTGAACACCCGTGCATCCTGAAGTAACTCGAAGGCCGAAGACGTGAGAGGGAGTGGGTAGCGGTTCTTAACGGTAATCTCATTAAGCCCTTTATAATCGATACAGGGCCGTAGGGATTTGTCCTTCTTCTCCACAAAGAAAAACCCTGCGCCCTCTGGAGAGGAGGAAGGACGAATGATTCCTGCAGCAAGGGATTCCGTAATGTATTGATCCATGGCCTCCCTCTCAGGGCGAGAGAGGGAGTATAGTCGTCCTTTGGGCGGGGTTGTACCTGGCAGAAGGTTAATGGCACAATCGTATGGGCGGTGGGGGGGGGGGGGGGGGGGGGGGTAGTGAGACTGCACGAGATTTGCTAAAAACTTTCAGGAGATCGTGGTATTCAGCTGTGACGTTCGAGAGGTTGGAGCAGTCCTCCAGCGGAGAAGGCAGGGCCCCTTTGGCAGCAGAGCGGAGACATGACGACAGACAGGAAGGACTCCATTCCAAAACTCTCTTCTTGACCCAGTCAATGTGGGGATTGTGCAACTGTAACCATGGGAGACCCAAAACAAGTGGAGCGTGGGAGCTTTTAACAATCAGAAACGAGATGATTTCTGAGTGGTTTCCTGAAAAGTACAACATAATTGGTAATGTGCGGTGGGTGATGGGGGCCAGGAAACAACCATCAAGGGCCTGGACAGTGAGTGGGTGGCTTAGAGGCATGGAGGAAATTCCAAGGAGGTTCACCAGTGAAGAGCAGATTAAGTTTTGGTCAGCCCCAGAATCCAACAGGGTGCCGTGGGACTGACTCTTATGGGTCAGGGTTACTGGAAAACAGGACCGATGGTTGGGAAATCTTCTAAGATCCGGGCCCCCCGGTGCACCCAAAATTACAGAGGGGCCTGCCCTTTTAACGGGCAGTTACGTGAGAAGTTACCCAACTGACCACAGTAGAAGCATGCCCCCTTGTCTCGTCTCCGTTGACGCTCCTCGGGTGAGATACGCATCCGACCCACCTGCATTGGTTCAGGAGGGTTCTCCAGGGAGCTGGTGGAGGCTAGGGGGGGTGGTGACCAGAGGTTCAGACAACGCTCCTGCTGCCTGAGGCGCTTACGAGCGTCAATACGTGCTGCTAAGTCAATGAGATCTTCTAGGTTGCATGGTGGTTCGCGCGCTGACAACTCATCTTTGACTGTGTCTGAGAGCCCATGGAGAAACGCGTCAAAGAGAGCTTGGTCATCCCAACCACATGAAGCCGCCAAGGTACGAAACTCTATGGCATAGTCGTGAACAGATCGGGATCCTTGGTGAAGAGTTAATATCTGGCCTGCAGCCAGGCGTCCGGTGGATGAGCGATCAAAAACTCTTCTCATTTCATCAGTGAAGGATTTATAAGTGAAGCAACAGGGTAATTGAGCATCCCACAAGGCTGTTCCCCATTCTCTCGCCCTACCGGAGAGGAGCGTGATGATGTACGCCACCTTAGCTCGTTCTGTAGGGAAGGACGAGGCCTGCAGCTCAAGGACTAGAGAACATTGAGAGAGAAATGAACGGCATATGTTAGGGTCACCATCATAGGTAGGCGGAGCAGGAAGGCGAGGCTCATGAGGCGGTGCGACTGCTGCTGCTGCTAAGGGACGAGGAGCCGGGATGGGAGCTGGAGGGCTTTGCAGATGCTGAATTTGAGTAGTCTCAGTTACTGTTTTCAGCGTGCTAGTGACCTCCTGAATGTCACGTTGATATGACCCCAGGAGCGCTCCCTGACTTTCTAGTGCTGATCTCAAATGAGCAAACTCTGCTGGATGCATAATGGCCAGATTATACTGTCACGGGCGTCACTAGAGAGAAAACACGTAGATCCAGTAGCAGAGAGAGGCAGAGAGAATAATCAACCAAGAGACACTTACAGCCAGTAGAGGGCGTCTTGGTCTGAGAGAACCAGGAAGTGTAGAGAGGCAGCACACAACTCCACGTTAGTGAGGTCAAAGCTTCCAGTGCACGTAATCCAATCTCGTAGCCAAAAGTCGGAAGCCGAGTTCAAAACCAGTAGATCCAATGAGTGCAAATCCAGAAGCAGTGTCAGACGTGGGCGAAGTTCAAAGCCGGTGATCCAATAGCAATAAATCCAGGGGCAGGCAGTATCGTAGTCAAAACGTGAGCGAGGTTCAAAGCCGGTAATCCAAATAGCAATAAATCCGTAACGCGAAGACAAGGACGAAAACGATAAACCAGGCGGGGTCGTAACCGATAAACTGTAGCAAAACAAACGCGAGAATAAAGGCATGAACGGCACAATAATCTGGCAATAAGTCGGTGTCCTGCAGCGCCTTAAATACACCTGACTGATTAATCCAAAGCGGCAGCAGGTGAGCTCAAGCCGTGACTGAGGCGGCAAAAAACAAGAGGCGGCGCGGAGCCTGGAACAGGAGTGCTTTAGACTGCTTGCGGAGGTGCTTATGTTGTGGGCGAGATCTGGCGTGTCGTGACAGGAAATTGTTGAATTTACTGAAATTGGGTTCGGAACTGTCCAAGGCATTATCAAAACCTGGAAAGCTTCTATGAAGCAGAACTACTGACTTCATAGAAGAAATTTGGTTAGAATGAAATCATGAATATCAGAGATCACTAAAACATAATCACTTGTGCATCACTCTATGTGCTTTGCTTCTTACTCTGCTTAGAACTCTGGAATAGGCTAAATGGCCACTTCAGACCACAAGTCCTATTTTCATTGCTCAAAAGTTTGATCTTCATACTCTCTAGCAAACTGAACTTGTTTCTGTTTTCTTAAGGACAAAGAGCTGTTTAGTTCCAGTCATGTAACTTCACATTACATTGTGTATATGAAAATGCATTAAACAAAGCTGTGATTTCTATTGTCGATTGTTTTATGATGTAACTTCACCAGCTGTCAAGTGTACGGTGGCCGTGAAGTGCAAAACAAATTAACAAAACCCAACACAAAATAACATATTCAAAACAAAATTAACAAAACCCAAAACAAAATAACAAATTCAAAACAAAATTAACAAAACCCAAAACAAAATAACAAATTCAAAACCAAATTAGCAAAACCCAAGACAAAATAACAAATTCAAAACAAAATTAACAAAACCCAAAACAAAATAACAAATTCAAAACCAAATTAGCAAAACCCAAGACAAAATAACAAATTCAAAACCAAATGAACAAATCCGAAAACAAAATAACAAAACCAAAACCAACAACAAACTCAAACAAATAACAAATTAGTTTTGGGTTTTGTTAATTTGGTTTTGAATTTGTTATTTTGTTTTGGGTTTTGTTAATTTGTATTACACTTCTCGGCCAGTCAGATACGAACCGGAAAAGGTAGGTATAGTTTGCGAATTAAATTCTTACTGCTGATTGGGCGAGACATCTGTCACTCAAGATATACAGGAAGTAGGTGTCTCTAACTTTGTTTCTTGTGTGTTCTGCTTCACCATTAAACCATTTTTTAAAAATATAAACAATAAAACCATTTTTTCGGTCTGCAAAACTAAGAAAATAATGATAATTTTCATTAGAAGGCAAGAAAATGGAATTTATTCAACGTTACTTTGAGGACGGACATTTGTATGCCGTGATTTTGGATATGCTGATGACATATCACGGTATAAAGATTAGTTTGCAAACTCTAAAAACACAACTGAAGAACGCGGGTATGTTTCAGAGAAAAAATTATTCCAGTTTGAACGATATCAGGAATGCCATAAGAGCAGAGTTGCGTGGACCAGGACAGTTGTTCGGTTACCGGACAATGTGGTTAGCGCTTCAGCAAAAACACAAGTGTTAAACGTGATGATGTTATGCGGTTGCTGCACGAACTTAAACCACGAGGGACAGAGCAGAGGACACGTCGTAGATTTGTCGTAGATTTGTACGAGAGTGCAATACAGTGCACTCTCCGTCATCAGCATACAGACTACTATGCAGGCTCAAAAAGTCACATGTATGGTACATGAATGAGCAATCAGCGCATCGAATCTTGGTGGTCCAGCTTTAGAAAATTAAGGTATGTGTTGATTTCATATTCTTGAGCAAGTCAGTAAAATGGTCATTTGTTTGACGCATTAATTTTTATTATTATAACTAGTACAGTATGCCTCAAAATATGCAGTACTGAAATGAAAAGATAAACAATATTACCTTGTCATCTGTGAGCTTATTTCTCCTGAAAGAGACCAACATACACACTATTAACGTGTTGATGTACCACAGTATGCGTAATGTACGTGTTCGAAGTGTGTGTGTGTGCAGCGCCTCGCTGTAGACAGTGTTCATATCGTTCACATAGATTCTCAAACATATCAAAGAGCAAGGGTCGCTGCAGACTCCCTCAAAAGGAGACGATTTGCTTGCGTGTTGCAGGAATAGTTCTTGGTGGATTGAACACACTCTCCTTTAACTTTCCCCACAAGTTTGCATCAGGTGGTGTAAGATTGGGGGAATGGGACGGGAAGGAATTGTTCTGCCACCTTTTTAAAACTCGGTCCCTATTCACGACCACTTCCGTATGAACGGAAATAATACATCATCCGTCAAAAGACCCATTTCCAATAACAACTGCCTTTTCACTCATGGGAACACGTGCGTCGGGAGCTATGCCCCGCCCACAGATGGGTGTCCGAGATGTGCAAGTTTTTACAAACTGCATATATTGGCCTATACCGTCTATTGTAACATTTATTTAAATTAAATATATTGTCACACACAAAATTAATTAAAAGCAAATTATTGTATGACGATTTTTTGTATATTTTGTTATGTAGGGCTCAGTTCTGGATAGACCTCTTTGGGGATCTCAGAAATGAAGGACATTTCAATGGCAGCAACGAACACCAGTGGCTGCTTCAGTTTTGCTTCCAAAATATTCTGCAGGCAGACTTGGATGGATGTGTATCACTTTGGAATAAGCACAGGATTAGGCCCTCTAGACTGGGGGGGGGGGGGGGGGGTACCAAATGAACTGTATTATCTACCACAAAGGTCAGCAAATTATATCTGTAAAAATGTATTTTAGAATTGATCTATTAATAAGCTTGTTTAAAATACACTAATACACCTACAAAAGTTGTGTATAAATGTCTGCTAAATGCATTGTGTATAAATGTCTGCTAAATACATCTTCTTACAGGATCAAGGGACTGTGGCTTTGCAGTTGATGAAGTCGTGTTGGGTGCTTTTCCTGAATCAAGGTTGACAAATCAGTTATGTGGTGATGTAAACATTCATGAATATCTAGAATTTGTAATGGAACACAATCAATTACAGCGGCCAGAGAAATGGGAAGAAGCATTACAACTTTACTTCACAATGAAGGAAACAGCAGGTCTCTGAACATACACATTCTTGATGATTGTAGAAACCATTGAGTGCAACCTGAGAAAACCTTAATCAAAAAGGGAACAATGCAGCACACAGAACGTATGGAATCAATTTGAAATTATGAAGAGTTTCATCCTACCTATAGACAGGATTAATGCGTTGTTAAAAACTTTCTAACTGTCGAAAGAGTAGCTATCAGGTTAAAACCAGTGGAGCAAAAATTACTTTAACCTCATCCATGGACTGCATGAAACTTTTTGTAATTCTTGTAATCAGAAGCAAAGAATTTTTAAGTAAGGACAAGGGAAAAAAATATATAAAGAAAATTAAATTATAATAAATAAGTGAGAGAAAGTGTCAAAGAAAGCTAACCAAAAGGAACAGTTTTTAAATCAGATTATTTTGTTCTTGCTAGATTTCTACTGCATGTATTTATTTATTTTTTGTCTATTTTGACCATGATCCTCTTGATGTGAAACTGGAGCCTTAAGAGTGCAACAAAACAAGTTATTTAAATACATCCAAAACCTGGAGAATTTTGGATTCCAAAATCCATCTGTTTCTGAAAAAGACTGTATGTGTCTAAAAGTGGTAACTTGAGGGTGTTTGTGCATGTATTTGCCATTGGAAAGGGTGAACTGGCATAAAACACAATGCATGGAAGTGGTGTGAGTCCAGCAGGTGGAAGTGAAGTCAGGCCAGTAGCAAACATCAGCACATCCTTCAGTGACACTTCAGTCTGGTGTTCTAAAATGACAAAAAAAATTATTTACTAATGAAAATTAATTAATGAATCAGAATTTATAAAAGAAAAATGGCCTTCATCTATTGGTTTAAAGATTTCTCAAGTTCACCAAAAACAGAACATCTTTTTGTTAAACTACAAATGACAAACCTTCACAGTCAAGGAGATAGTCTGACCAAAAGCAAAGTGTCTTGGATTCTTTTTGCCTCTGGTTGCTACCTGCTGGGCCAAGTTCTGGTTTAAAGAGGTCTTCCAAATCTGTTGCTGTCAGCTTCTTCTCAGTGTGGTAAAGGAAAGGAGTTAAAACATGGGGATGCTTCTGAAGTGCTGTCAGAAACTCTAGGGTGGAAAGTCCATCTTTAAATCTGTCAAAGCAATCAGAGTTTAGTTTTTATTTCGTTTTTATATTGACAGGCTTGTAAATATTTTCTATTCATGCATTTAACAGTAAATTGTTTAGTGAGAAATTAATATTGTGAAATACTGTTAAGACCAATACAGTTATAGCTTTATATTTGTTATAAATATTAAACATCTACCAAGAATGTAATGTGTATGTATATTTTTGTAGTGAAGTGTACTTTTTAATTACACTGTGGTTTCTGTCAATCACATACCACCTGACATATTCTTCCACAATCTCATGTTTCTCCTCAACACTGTTCACACGTCAAAAACACCCAGCAGTCTGAAGCAGGGTGCTATTTCTCAAAATCAGTTCTTGTAGTGACTCCAAAGTGGCTGCATTCTTGCTCTGAAAAGACCATTTGATTTGGTTAACATTGTTTAGGTTCAAGCAGGAAAAGGAATGATTTCACTTCCTTTTTCCTTTCTTGAAAATGGAAGTGAAATAATTCAACATTTATTAAATACTTAAAAGCCATTCTGACTTAGATTTGCTACTGACAATCCTAACACTTCTTAAGTATTTTAGTAACCTTCCTACTAATCACCTGAGTTATGTTTATGACCATACCTCTTGCAGTGCTTTCACTATACCCTCATCTGTGACATCTTTCAAGGTGGCACTGAACGTAGTTTGATCTACAATATGGTTTACCAGGTCTTGTGAAAGAAAATGGGGCCCTGGTCCTCCATGAACTATTGACACAGCAATAATTTTTCCTGCCAAGAAATACTCATCCTCCCTAACAGCTGTCATAGAAAGTAAAGCCAAATCACACACTGAATAGGTTTGTTACACATACTGTATGACTTTTAATTAATAAACTTTTTTGTTAAATACATACCAACTGAATTGTATACCAGGTAACGACTACTGGGAGGTCCATCAAAAATGGGGCGATACTGTAGGCAGCTCATCAGCAAAGTGAGAAGTTCACGCCTTGGTCCACCTGTATCAAGACCCTCTTCAAATGTGCCAGCATCATCAGAGAACTTAACAAACATGTCCGTGAATTCTGAGTATGAGACACGTTTAAATCCTCTGACTGCCCCATCCCACACATTGGATCTCATGATGTTAAATCTGCTGACACGTTTTCGATCAATGGCAAGAGCCAGATTTGAAATAATGTCAGGAGCGGTTAAACTGCCTTGTACCCTAAAGAATGAAAACAGTGAATGTTAAATCTATGTAATCAGTGTAATGTAGGTTTTATATTTAGCAAACCAGCATTTTTTTTGGTAGCTTACTCTATTGGCTCTGGGAGGTCAAGACATTGTGCTGTGGCTACAAGCTCATCATCGTCTTCAGTAATCACAGGTGCATACACGTCCATATATTCTCTATCAATAAGAAAAATGCACATACTTGAAAAGAAATGCATGAATTTATCACCCCAAATACTTCAAATTGTTTAATAAAGCAAACAAACAAACCTGTAACACTGGTTTTCTGTTGCAACATGGTCTGAAGTACCTGGACGGTCATCCTCTGAATCTGAGAGCATTATCTTAAACCCAAAATTAAGCCTTATTAACAGATGTAATTTTATATTGAACTGTATCTACAGTGTCATTAAAAAGGCACCACAAGGAATGACGAGGTAGGATCCAAGGATCATACACAGGTAATGTTATTCAGACTACCAAGTTCAAACCACTGTTAACGCTAACCTCTACAACACTTCCTGGTGATGGTTCCACATCACTAAATATAGAAAACAAACAGATGTAATCAGATGTTTATCGCACTTAAGCACCGATATACAGTATCCCATTTGTTCTGTTTTAATAATTAACATAAATCATGACAAGATTAAAAACAGCTTACATTTTATTATTAATATGTTCTTCTGGTGTGCTTGCATGCCTAGGTCTTATTGGCTGAAAGAAGACTCATAATAATCAGTTTAAACAAACATACAGTATATATTTTTAACAATTAAAAAGCAATTTGATTTATTAATCTTATTTTTCCAGTGTATCTGCCAGGTCAGATACCTCAGTATTCCGAGTTCTTATGACAACTTCTGTGTCTGATTCTGAACTGAGAACCTGTTCTCCTAGACACAGAACAGACCATGTTACTACACTTAACGTAAAAACTTAAGATTAACAGTACAATTAATTCTATAAAGCAAACCTTCAAAGGCCTTCTTTCTACAAATAAACAAGTTTATCCTTGAATACGGCTTTCCAATTCCTGTTCTGTAGTCCTTCAGTGTAAAGGGCCTTGCTGTCCCTGGAATGTTAATGACAGTGGAGCCATCTGGGTAGAGAAGTACATAGGGTCCTTCCTCCATGTCTTTGTTAAAGTCTTTTATTTTATTTTCAGCCATCATAAGAATATCATTTGCATTTACTAGTGGATCAATGAGTAATGGGAGTGTTTTTCCTCGTTGTGGTTTTAAGCAACCACTCTGTAGACTCATTATACCAACATTAATCTGTAAAAAAAAAATAAATAAAAAATAATAATAATTAGTCAACAATTTAGTAAATGTGTGCCATTCACAATCCTGTGTATATCCTTATGTGTTTATTATACTGTATATACTTTACCTGTACTTTCTGCTGCTCTTGTTTGCTTCCTCTTTTCTTGCCCAATGAAAAGTTTGTTCTTTCCATAGATTTTAGTAAAACTGGTTTAAACTGGTTTAAAGTAGGTGCAGATGAGTCCACGCCCCTACCTATGTAAAAAACTTAAAATCAACGGTGCTCACAAACTAACCCTATATTTCCTCTATTTCCAGTTATTGTACATACAGTGTGGGCCATAAGTTTCCATACATAAAAAATAAAATACTTTTTTAACATGTTTATTTTAAGTTTCAGATACCCTAAAAAGATGCGTTTGACAATTAATTAAACTTTTAATTAAACTTTTAAAATTCTGTCATTTTAACTATATATAACCATATAAATATGCAGTACCTAGTAAAATGAGACAACATTCATCCAGGACCATGGTGCTACATACAAATACAGAGCTAAGGACTAAAAAGTAGTATAGCCAAGCCACATTTTGGGTTTTGTTATTTTGTTTTGGGTCTTGTTAGTTTGGTTTTGGTTTTGTTATTGTGTTTTTTTATTTGTTATTTTGTTTTCGTTTTGTTAACGTGTTTTGCACTTCTCGCAAAGTACAAGTGTCATTCATGATTTTTTTCCTGACCACATTTCTTCTGTGAAATTGATGCTGTCAGCATTATGCTTCCAGGTTTTGAGGTGTTGGCTAGCTCATAATCAAATTACAGTGAGTTCAATAATATCATGTCAAATCTGCTTAATTGTTTTCTTTGCTTGATTTGTATGCCAATAATTTGAAACTCAGTTACATCTTTTTCATGACCACAGGATACATCTTCCAACATGGTTGCTTAAGAAATGAAAAGTAACTAATTCCATCAGTGAGGGTTTAAATAATTGTTGAAGCATATTAATCACTCCAGTAATTATTCAGTCCATCCATTCATCCATTTAGGAACCTCTGTAGTCCAACTAGGGACCTTAGAGGCCAATACTGGTAACCATGGTATTTATTCCCATTTTATGGCCGTGGTAGGACCTCTGGGCAATATTCACAAACTACAGGTGATTTGAGAATGCCAGCCAGCCTAATCTGCTTGTCTTTGGACTGTGGGAGGAAACTGGAGTACCCAGAGGAAACCCTCCAAGCACGAGGAGAACATGCAAATTCCATGCACACAGACCCTGAGGTAGGAATCGAACCCGGACGATGCAAGGCGACAGTGCTAACCACTACACCACTGTGCCGCCATAATTATCTAGTCACAGGCTCTAAATCCAAAAAAAAAAATGGTTTGCCAGGAGGTGTATTTAATCTTATCACAAAAAAATTGTACTGTCATATTTACTGATGTTCAGCCAAACACTGCTGTAATTTCTTTTCCCTTAAATTCAATAGATTTTTTTTTTTGTGTAGGTGATAAGAAGATAAAACACATGAGACAAGCAGTCTTAAAGAAAGGCAGAAATTCGCAGGGCTATGTAACTTCAGAATAGTTGGCTCCAGCAAAAATCAGTAAAAGTGGCTTTGTGCCAGCTGACAGAAGGCAGGCCAGCACATCCTTTGATGCCAATGGTCCACATTTCCTAACTACCCTTACAATTCTAATTGCACTTTGAAGTGCACATACAGTATACATTCAGTTCCCAGGCAAACATCAATGTGGAAGAGTCATAAGGTTAATGTAAGTATATATAGATTCATACATATCCCTGTAAACCTGACCTCTCCTGCTCTCCAGAACTGCCTGATCCATCCTAATGTGGATGAGTTCTCATCACTTAGAAATCACTTGCTTCTGCTGAGGATGGCCCCATATGGATAGCCTAACAACACTCTTAAAAACCATGAAGATGGTCTAGAACTACAATTTCCACAACCATTTTTATGCGCACGTCTATCACTGAACAGCTTATAAACTTCAAAAATACATTTCTATTTTTAAAATAATTAATATGTTTCTTCTAAATGCCCTTTCATAAGTTATAATTCGATTATAATAACTTGCATTTTCAAGATGACTAGTGTCCTTATTTAAGGTCCTGGTTTTCTCTGTTCTTCATCAAGCTTTTAATTAAATTTAACATAATATCCTGAGTGTTCAGTACAAGATATGATCACTGCTATTGTGAGATGTGTGAGTTGCTGGCTCTTTCATGGCACCTGTAATCTGAACATTCTGTGTATCAGTATAATTCAGGAGTGCAGTGCAGCAGTGGCAATGTACAGGTATATACTGCAGACTAGGGTTATGACTGACAAGTTAAACAAAAACTGAGCCAAGGAAGTACCTAATCCAATATATATTATGTCTCCCTAAGCAAGTGTCTGGAATATTCAATGACATGCATGTTTAAGGAAACACAGACGCTGCAACCTGACAAAAACATTGTTGCAAAAGCAGAAGCCCTAGATTAAGATCAGTGCCAACAGCAGAGAGACCTCTGGCTTCACTAGTGGTACTGATACAGGCTGCCTTGCTAAGCATATGAAATGAAACTAAGGTTAAAATTATATAGTGACAGATATCCATATTACCCACATTACTAGAGCAATTATTCCAGTTCATAATTCTATGTCAGAGCATAAGTAAATCGCTCTGGAAATAAAATCGAGGCAAAGGCTCTGGTTCTGCATGTGCTAATGCACAACTCGCAAAATCTAAAGCTGTATGCATTTCTACCACTGTGACACAGCAGACCACACCTTAGAATTATTGGTCCTCTCCTGGGGGCGACTCAATACTGGCATGCTTCCTATGGGTCAGACACACTCGTGACTGTGTTTGCTCCATCTGTATGTTGTTGTATGCAGATAAATGAAACATACAAAACACTGGCTATAAACTCCTTATTGAAAGAAATAAAGATTTTCCCACATCAGGATCTGGACTTCACGTTAAATTATGACATGAAACATTGGAAGGCTTTTCACTCATGAAACACTGTTTCATTGCTAGGACCAAGATTTCAAATTATGGAAATAAACAGATTTTGACTTTCAGTTTCTTCATGATGAGGAAGCCCAGAACAACAGGGGCAAGGAAAAACTCCCTGAGGTAAGAGTAGGAAGAAACCTTGAGAGGACCTTTGAGTGTAAACCTTGAGTCTCAACAATCCATTTGGGTGATATCAGGATGACCATAAATTCGTCCCTGTGTCCAGTAAATGCTCTAAATTGCTAAGTTTTACATAGTAAGATAGCAGTAAAGAACAGTTATTGGCAATTCAGTGATTCTTATCTTCAATACTGAATGGTATCATTATTGTGAGGCATTGCCATCCCTCAATAAAGTACAAAATCAACACTATTTATGTATTGTCATGGAAGGGTGGATGTGCAGACATGGCTTGCTGCCCTGAAATGTACAATATGTACCATAAGACATTCTATGGAGGAACGCTAGGTCAGAAGGGCCTGAGAATGGAACCAGGAAGAAGCAGGATTATGATCATAATGTGTACTGAACAAAAAACAAGAAATAGAATGATATATAAAAGAAACAAATCCACATTTGAAACAGGCATACAATTATAGCAGCACCAGCTTTAAAAATCATTTACTTTGAAAACCTAGGATCAATGGTTGGCATGAGGTGAACTAAGCAATTGCTGCTAAAAGTGGTGACAATTTTGCCAAAATGAAAATGGTGATAAAGCACACACTCAAGAAATGTATCTACACCATCTTCTGTCTACATGATTTCTTCCCAAAATTTCTGTAATATTCACTTGCTATGAAGGAAGCATCAGTATAACCACACTGAAAAAAAGTAATGTAAATTAATGTGGGGTGGAACGGCTTAATGTTTAGCACTGCCACCTTGCAGCTACAGGGTCTGGGTTCGATTCCCGGCCAAGTTTGATTCCTGCCTCTGTGTGCATGTTTGCATGTTCTCCCCATGCTTGGTGGGTTTCCTCCGGGTATGATATGCAAATTAGGCTAAGTGGTATTGCCCATAGTATGTGTGTGTAAAAAAGTATGTATGTTTGTTCCCTGTCATGGATTGGCATCATGTCCAGGGTGTACCCCGCCTCATGCCCTAAGTCTCCTGGGATAGGCTCCAGGCCCCCTCCGACCTTGAATAGGTGATGAGTGAGTGAGGGAGGGAGGGAGTAATTAACATGCACTGCCTTGCCAAAAAAAGTTGCTGTTTCAGAAAGGGTCAAATTATTGGCCTGCATGAAATAAAACACTGAAATGACTGAGGTACTGTCCAATGCATTATTGAAACCTAAAAGAATAGTGCTGAACTGTCACCTTTATGGAAGAAATGTGATTAAAAAGTCATAAATGACTGTAATGAAAGATTATTTAAACAATTATTAATATAAATTACAGCTACATTTAGTAGTGAAAATATGAGCATTTCATCATTCATAATGCAACAATTAACACATGGTATTGTTATTGAACAGCTGTGACCTAGGTTTGCTTCAGTTCGTCAGGTCTAGGCTCAGCAACATTATGTGGCAAATCAAGTGAGCAGGTTATCAAATCTATGGAGTTTTCGTCCCTGATAGCAGAGGCATATTCCAGCACTCATATTATGAAAGAGTTGTTCCAGGAGCATGAAGAATCATTTTCGCACATGAATTGGCCACGAAATTGCTTGCCGTAATCAAAAGCATTTGAATGAATGGTGTGACTCTTTTTTAGAACAGACCGTGTTTGTTGTGCAAGTATTGTATTTGAGGTGGGGGAAGGGACACATCGGCTGATTAAATCCACTTGATCTTGTGTATTGGCAGAGATTCATTATCTGCAACTGCAGTAGTGTTGCTGACTCTGCTGCAGCACATGCCTCCTTTGCATATAAGAGAAAAGGAGCTGTACTATGTTTTACTGGGGAAAGAGAGAGAGAGAGAGAGAGAGAGAGAGAGAGAGAGAGAGAGAGAGAGAGAGAGAGAGAGGGGTTGTCAATACGAATGTAAATATTTGTCATGCCAATGAAGCACCTTTGAATCTCGAATCTTGAAAGAGAGAGAAAGAGAGAGAGAGATTGGAAAAAGCCAAAGGACCCGTAGCTTGATAAATAACCAAGTGACCATTAAATAAAATATTAAATGCTAAAGGTAATGCAACATAACAGTGTTAAGCTTAATTACAGTGTTTGTATAATGCATTGTAATACAAGGGTGTTGGTAGGATTATATTTCATAGTATGCACACAAAAAAAAAAACTTTATTTACATTTATCTTTAATGTTTAGGTGCTAGATGATTACTCAGTAAGTGAGTGAGCAAGAGCGAGAGAAATTGATTCATGTTTTTTGCATGTTACCGATATAACACCATGATTACACCACGATACAACACTCTGTTTACAATCCATTTTGAAGGCCAAACTCGGTACTACTGCTACTGTTGACGGAATCTTCACTACGTCCAACTTGTCGCTTTCAATTTTCAAAAATATAAAAATGTTTGAAAAAAATGCTTGAATTTTTTTTTTCTCATTTGCTGATTTCTAAGCTACCTCTTTGGCCTCTAACATGAAAGATAAGCTAAATGTGAAAAAAAAAAATAGAAATGTACACTGACAGATGCCAGTGATGTAAAGATTTAGTAAAATAATTAAAAATGTATGCAGATTGTATACAGGATTACGGCTGCCAGCACCCCATTGTACCCTGCTTCTCTCTGCTTTGTGTAGTAGACATTGGGTCTTTCACATATGAATTGAATCCATGATATAAACATTAGCCAGGTTAAAAAGATTTGATCTAAACCATAATCTAAATCAATTAGTCAGGGAATCAGATCAGCTGCTTAAAAGATTAATAGCTAATCTGATTCACTGACTAGTACACATGTTCTTGCAAATGCGTTAAGTAAAAAAGGGGGGCGAATTTGTTGCTTTACTCAAATTCAACAACAATTTTTCAACCGGCTCTTTACCAGAGACTGTCTGATTTATTAATTCTTGTCTCACTCATTTTGTTTGATCATGTGCATTAGGTCCCAGAGGAGAGGCAAACAGATCCAGAGGCAATCAAACTGGGTGATGACAGGGCCTTGGATGAGCACAAGGACCTAAGATCAATAAAGCTATTACATACCACAGATTGAGGTACACATCCTCATTGTTCACAACCTCCCTTAAAATACACACAGCCTATAGCATGCAGACTACTGTTGAGGTGCCTGTTTTTATAAAGGAATATATCTGAGCGAATTTGACTTGCTGACAATGTCGTATTTTGCAGGATTAATATTATCAATGTCGTATAATATATATATAATCAATGAACACTTTGAATTTTCCCAACCTGCTTGATAATTCTCCATTCAACCTTTTTCCCTACTACCCCAAGATATGTACACACACATACTGTATATAGTTACTCGGTATTTCTGCTTTGTCACTGTTTGCGCCTCCTTGCTGTGTCAGGGGACCGAGACGGCAACAGACAGAGAGTGTAATTGGTCACTAAGCAGTAGGTCAGGCAGTGTGCAAACAGGGTATCAGTGGTCAAAGGGTATCAAAGGCAAATATGCAGAAACAAGAGAATTGCTAGGGTTAAAAAACACCCAACCTGAATAAAATGCCTGAAACCTGAAAACAAAAACCGATCTCAAAGAGAAGCCAATATAGCACTAATTGCCGAAAAAAAAGGCAATGCTGCCATGATAGAAAGGTATCAGAACGCCCAGTGCATCGCAGCCTGACAGATGCTAGGATTAGCAGGTAGAGCCACCCCGCAACCCACAGGCCCAAAGAAGCCACTGCTAACATCCTCATGCCAGACACCACAGCACACACCCCCAGAGGTTATGTGGACCCATGCCCCGAAGGGCCAGAGCTGCCACAGTAGGACGAGGGGAGCGTACACCACGATATTGAGCTTAAAAGCAGTGCTAAAAGCAGATATGGCTAATATACAGTATGGTGGTATATTCCTGAATATTTTTTCATACACTTGTTGTGGGACAGATATCATAAAAGTACACTTTTGAAAAAACCTATGATCACTAGAGATGGGGAGGGGGGGGGGGGGGGATCGATTCAGTTCTGTATCGTAATTCTTTTGTGTGAGATTCATGTTTCGGCACATTGAGTCCAAAATCGATTTTTAAATGATTCATTACATTTCTGATAGAGATCCATTGGTCGGTCAGCCAGTGACGGGCATTGGCTATTTTTCAGCTTGACCAGTTACATGGGACCGATTCAGTGCATAAGATTCTGAGTGGTGCAACAGAAACGCATTTTTATGGCCTTACATTATCAAACGTTGTGCATGTTTGTTGTGCAATTTAGTCACGAAACACACTCATTACACTTGCTTCCACCCGTCTGAAAACACCACATGCACTAATTAGTCTCAAAACACGTTAGAAGCTGCATGCTTCTGCAGATGCATGCTCACAACTGCTCAACATGTGTTCAAGGCATTTGAAGCGGTAAAACCTCACTGTTTCTTTATAATCCTACAGGTGGTACACTCTAAACTATTCCCACACAGGCATCCTGTGTGGTAGGATTAAACGATTTGCTGAGACACATGGTTTTACGTGGCAAAAGAAATGGGCTGCATTTAATGTATTTCATGTTTAATTCAGTTGTAAAGCTGTTGAATAAAGCTAAAGTATAAAACATTTATAGGTATAAAAAAAAACTTTTTTTAAGGGTCAAGGGCTAAGAATGTAACAAAATCAGAAAAAAATTTAATTGGGACATTTATAAAATTGTGATACAGAATCACAATATTAATTGAATTGGCAGCTGCTGTAGGTATTTTGATAATATTGTATCTGGTGATTTCCATCACTACTACCCTTTATCCCACTACCACAGGTTCAGCTAATTGTTATCAAGCAAACTCTTCTATGATTGTTTCTTGCTAAGTCCTCAGTCATATGTGTCACCGGTTAAACCTTGGTTTTTCTTTTGTAATATATATATATATATATAAATAAATATTTTGCATTTTATAAAATTTTTCCCCTGGGGTATTTAACCTTCTCCATTGACTTGTTGCCAAATTTTAGGGCTGAAATTAATTACAGCTCCTACTTTTTTTTTTTCGTTGTTGTTCATCGTCCTTCTGATTATTCTTCCTAATTACAATATGTCTCCGACTTACGAATGAGTTCTGTTCTGGGAGCACGTTCGTAAGTCAGATTCATCCTTAAGCTTGATAAAGTCAGTCTTATAAACCTTTGACACAAATATATACTATGTAAATCATAAACTATACTCTCATGCCTCTAAATCGCACGGGGAATCCTGATGATGCAGCGGGGTCAGCTGACCTTGTTTAAAGGCAGCTCGGGAAGATGTCTTGGGAGGACAACGCTACATGTTAAGGATTTTCTGAAATTAGGATTATTCATCATTGGCACAACATTACAGGACAGTCGCGTTCGATCATCGTGCTTCCGGACTGATTCATTGAAACTGGTGAGGCCGACTCATTTCACCTGCACCCCCACATTCACACCCACACACATACAATATACCGTACTTTGGATATTTTATATATTCATTTACACACTGAAAATATTGTATATAATTGTAAATATTGGTATCTGGTCCACTGCAGTATCTATTATTGTACATGTGAGCTACTTTCGCTATTTTTTCGCATCTATGAATGTTTATAGACCTGCGGTCCGTTCATATCTGCGGACATTTGTAACTTGAATGTTCGTAAATCGGGACTTACTGTACTTTGTTTCTATGAACTGGGTTGTTTGTAGTTTTTTGTGTGTGTGTGTGTGTGTGTGTGTGTTTCCTTGCATTTGTCTTTGCTGCCTTTGGTTTTCGCCTGACTTGCCTGTTTCACAAAAATCATTTTCCCAGCCAGGGAAAATAACAAAATACAATAAATTAATTACATTTAAAAAACAAAACAAAAAATAAACTAAGCTAAAACTGTATTATAATTAACTGTCCTTATACAATCAACTGGCTGATTTCACTGATTTCTTTGTAGGCTGGTGATTGAACACAGTCTAAAAAATGCAGATTAACAGTAAATACAATAAATAGATTTTAGTGTTTTTACCCAAATATTATAATACATCAGAAATTAAATTTTTTCTCCTCTATCCAACATTCCTTTTTAAAATAAACTTTAAGGTATAGTTCAAAAGTGCAAAATGTGAAAATCAAAGGATACTGGAAAAAGACTGGAATTAAAAATGTGCACCAGATGTGAAACAGTCCCAGGGAGAGGATAACACTCATCAGTAATCAGTAATCAGCTGATAGTCATCAAGAGACAGATGATCAATAATGCACTTCAGCTGTTTAAGTGCAAAGCTGGCACTTTTTACTGTGATGTGGGAGGCCATGTACACTCTCAGGAATAATGCGTAGGATTTGGCTTTAAGAGGGCAAAATCATAGCAACAACAGGCAGTTCTGTCCTCCATGGCAGCCAATAACAAATCCACTTTAAATGCACTCTATTACTCTCTTTTTATTCTAGACCTGTAGGCAAAAATCATCCATGCCACAAGATTAGCTATCATTTTGGACATATTTCATAGAATATTAACAAAATGTTAATGTATGGGGAAATAATTAAATTTAATATTTTAAATAAATGAATTGAAGCCAAAGACATCTTTTCTTCCAGTGACCTTATAATTTTAGTGAATGAGCTTATGATAACAATGGACAACAATTATATTTTTCTGCAGTTTTAGCATTATGGCTAAACAAATGATTGATTAGTATTTCTATTTTTTTTGTCTGAACCATTTAGGGGTTAAAAATAGGGATCAAATAACAACAAATAATATTTTACAATATATGGGTTTTTGTAAATTTTTCATATTTACACAAATATTTGAATCATGGATTTGTGTAAAGTATAATTGTCATGGGTCTAGCTGGTGGTGCTTGCTAGACCCGGCTGATGTTGTTGCCGTGGGCATGAAGGTAGGCATGAAGGCAGAGGGGTGTGCAAACAGAAAGTCCTTTTATTAACAAACTCAAAACAGACACAACCAAACAAAGGAACCAAAACAACAAACGTAAACTAAAACTAGGGCTCAGGAAAAACACAGGGAACGGCACGCTAACACATGGACAAGAACTGGACACAGGGAACCGGGAGCTGACACAGGGAACCGGGAGCTGACACAGGGAACCTGGGTGCTGACCTAACCAGGTTAGTATCTAATGGGGTTAGTGGCTAACCAGGTTAGTACTGACCTAATAGTGGGGAACTGAACACAAAAGGCAAAGCACACATGAGGCTATTCCAAACTAGCGGCTAACCTACTAGTGACCAGAACCACTAGCAGTCAATCCCCCTAGAGGCTAGCCTACTGGAGGCTAACCCTACTAGGGGCTAACCCTACTAGCAATCAAGGCCTACTAGCGGCTAACCCTGCTAGCGGCTAGACCCTCATGTGGCTACACAAAACTAAACAGACAAACACTGGGAAGACACAGAACAGTACTTACACCGTACACAGGAGGAGACACAGCCTAGCTAAACACTGAAGAGGACAGCTCCATGAATCCACAAACACAAGGAACATCAAGAAAAACAAACAGTAGAGCCCTCTAGAAAAACAAAGGTTACAAAACAATATAACTAAAATTACAACTCAAAGAAACAATCAAAAAGGAATGCCCACATGACATTATATACAAAAACAAACATAACAAAACAGACAAACAATGCTCGACCCAGTTTCCCAGAACAAACTGCTATTTATAGAAACTTTAATGAGGCACCTCAGTTCAGGTGAGCACTCATCACCTGACTGAGGTGCCTTCTGGGAAACTGAGTCAACCAACAAGAACTACACAGACGGACAGACATGAACAGTGACCTCTAGTGGAGGTTCCTAACAATAATACATGGCAAAACATATATATTTCCTCTTGCATACTGTACAATTTTAAAATGTTTCTTTTAAATTTATACTGATATAATATGTGGCACACAGTTTATTTTACTTTGAAAATAATATATTGAAGCATTATGTTGAGAAATGAGCAAAAAAGAGCATAAAGAACTATTACATTATTAAGTGGTCCACTACCAAAAATACCTCGTAATGCTTAGTTTTATGGTGGTCCATTTCCACATACAGCTGAATGTATGATGAATTTGGTTTGAGTCTGTGTTGAAGTTGTTCTTTGTTGAGGGGGTCTCCCTTAAGGAATATTTTTCTGATAAAATGGATAATAAGTGGATCAAGACTGGTGTTGCTTAAAATGTATTCACCAAGAATGTTCTCACTGGTCACTTTAATAAAAACACACACACAAACACACATATATATGCATTGATTATCCAATCATACCATAAAATCTTTAGCCTTTAAGAGTGCTTATTTGGGTTTCTGTAGCCTTCCTGTCAGATTGATCCAGCTAGGCTGACCTCTCGAATCAAAATTGCATTTCCTCCCCCAGAATTTCTACTCACTCAATGTTTTTTTGTTATTGCACTATTAATTATTTTCTTTGCAATTAAGATAACAAAATACATCTTGTGGACCTGAAATTTGGAGAACTCTCCAAATATAGAGATACACCATATAATACTGTATACTAGTTCCAAAAGGAGATATGGCTAATATATGCTGGTATATTCCTGAATATTTTTTTCACACACTTGTTGTGTGACACATAGGGATCACTATGTGTCATCTTGTGTCAATGTCATCACCATTGTCTATTGTCCATTGTCCAAGTATCATTCTTTTGGTCTATCTGCAATCCCTCTTGAACCAGTTATGGGTAAATTTTACCAAACCTTCACAGAAACGTAGAGGTGCGTAAATGTGGACTAGCTCTTACATTTTTAGAAGTAGGCAGGTGACAGATGTCTTCCTTGGACATCTGATGTCTTCCTCTCTCCATCTCTTTGTCTACTTCTTTTTTCCTATCGCACATGCATGTGAAAGAAAAAAGAACAAAATTAAATGTGTGTGTGTGTGTGTGTGTGTGTGTGTATGTGAGTGAAAGAAGCTAGTGTTGACTGTTAGTGTTCACAGATAAAAATACACGAACAACATTTTAAAACTATTTTCAACCTAAGTTTAAGCTATTTCACTGAAATGAATGTTAATATTTCTAGGAGGATTACTTACTTCACACTATGAGTTTAAATAGAAAACTAGATGTGATGTCTATAGATTATTAGTTAATTTTCCTTATGATATATGATAACTCGAGGAATAAGCTCCTCCACTCCATTGTCCCCCTTTATGTCTGAGGAGAATTTGGCCCTTGTATATGGTAAGGCCTTATAATATCACTCAATATGAATTAATTATTTTATAATACTCTCAAATGTCTGTGGTTCCCAATCCTGGTCCTGGATGACCCCCTGCCATGCAAATTTTTTCCCTGTTTACCACACCCATTTCAATTCAGAAAATGCTGATGATTAGCTGATTAGTTAAATCAGGTGTGCTGTGAGCAGAGAAAGCATTAGAATGTGCCGTGCAGGGGTCCTCCAGGACCTGAGGATGAGGCAAAAATTTGGAGACTTCGTGACCCCAAGATGCTATCATTTGTTGCAGTTCTTTAACAGTGAGCTTTGGAGATGTTTTTATTTCTCTTACCAGCCTCCTCACTGTGTATGGACGCAAAATCAACTTGCGTCCTCATCCAGGCTTGTTTACTACTATTCAATTTTTTAAAACTTCTTAATGATTCCTCTCACCGTAGATATGGGCAGGTGCAGGCGGGTGGCTATTTTCTTGTACCCATTGCCTGACTTGTGAAGGTCGACACACATCTGCCTTTCTTGAATGGTGTGTTCCTTTGTCTTTCCCATGTTGAAGAGTGGATAAGAGAAATTACCTCTGTGTCACGGCATATTTATACCCCAGGGAAGCAGGAATTGATAAATTACTAATTAAATGTTCCTAGATACTCTGATCAACTTTGTAAACTACTGTAGAAATGACAGAAAGACTTCAATTACATTTATTTTCTAGGAATTGTTAGGGGTGCCAATGTTTTCTTATATTGCAAAGTATTTGTGTGTTGTACAATACAATACAATTATTAATTATAAATATTCTGCAGTTTATGTGGACCATCCTTGAAAGTCATGCGCCAGATTGTTGTGTTCAGGTAACTGGCTTGGAGAACGACAGAAGAGCATAAGAGAAAACAATTCACTCATAGTCTATACCGTTTTATACTCTATACAGGGTCACGGGGGCCCTGGAGCCTATCCCAGGAAACTTAGGGCATGAGAAGGGGTGCACCATGCACGACATTCATTCACACACTATGAGCAATTTGGGAATGCCATATCTCCTAATCTGCATGTCTTTGGAGTGAGGGAGGAAACCGGAGTACTTGGAGAAAACCCACCAAGCATGAGGCAAAAATGCAAACTCCATGCACACAGACCAGAGGTGGGAATCGAACCGGACCACTAAGCTAATGTGCTAATGATTGAAGCAGCAGTGACAGCTATCCCGAAAGTCCTAAGTGTGATTAACATCTCATATTGGACTGTTTTCTAACAAGAGTAAATTCCAAGATGAAGCTGTGGATCTGTTTCAACTGTCTATGACCCAACCGCACAATTTTGGCACAATAGTAAGTTTTACTATTGTACTATATAAGTTATTATTTGTGAACCTTATTTATTTAATTTATGCACACTATAAGGCTAATTTTGCTATAAGTAACTTGTATTGCATCCTTAACAGGATAAATCTTCAGGACAGTATTTTCAATAACAAGATTGAGAATTTTGGACAATTATGCTGCTGGATGATAACTACTGGCACATTTCATGACCCCCACAGCAGAGCTTCCATCTTCAGAGAGATAGAGGTGAAATGGTCTCTTACAGTTTGGGAGCCCAAGACTACAGCAACACCAACACCAAGCATTTTTTTAAATAGGCAAAGAAGTTATTTTTTGTCCATTCAGTGCATTCTAAGATTCATGATTTTCATGATTTGTCATGATTTGAGTGAGGCATCCATTGGTGCCAAAGTAAATGGGCTGTAGGTTGGGTGGGGGAATCCTATATCATAGTCCACTTCTCTTCTCCAGAGAGACAGTACAGAGCCTAGGTAGAGGTTTGTGGGGGGCACCACTGAAGCTTAAAGTGGGGAAGCTTTCAATCCACTTTGCTACACTGTTAACCCTAATGCTCAATGTAATTAAACACATTGAGTACTGTTAAGTTAAATAATTGCAATTAGTTAAAATTAATAGACCTTGTTGAGTATTCAGACTTTTTTGGTATTTATGAGTTTGTAGAAATGACACTTTTCAGGTTAGCTGAACAAATTTGATATTTTAAGCTACAATAACTGTCTCCTTAAAGTTCCACCAACTTAAAACCTACTTACGACTTACAGCCTAGCGATTTTGTGTCTGACGTCATCAATGCACATGTAAACTGCCCACATTGAATTGTTTTAATCAAGATGGTGGATTGGTCTGTCTTCACATAATCTTTACAAATCTGGTGGCTCAGTGGTAGGTGTTTCGCCTGCCATGCGAAAGGGCTGGGTTAGATTCCCAACCACTGGATGAAGTGCCCATCCCAAGCCCAGATAATAATGGGAGGGTTGTGTTGAGAACGGCACCTGGCGTAAAAACTTGTGACAAACCGCTGTGGTGACCCAGGAGCAGGCGAAAGACCAATAACAATTTATTTAATTTGCAACAACTAAAAAAAAATTATGGTATGAGTTAGGCTACTCAGTAATGCAAGTAAATAACGATTAATATGAATGAGTACAACAAACTCAAAAACTGATTAAAATTGGAAACATCATTACTTTAAAAAATTGATGTAACTGATTATGTCAAATTTTTTTAGTTTTGCCAACTTTTTCGGGTTTACAGTGTAGGTAGTTAAGGGGGTGCAGCAAATCTTCTTGCATAGTTCTTTTTTATAGCATAATAGGTTTCTTGCAGAGAGCAGTCAATTATCAGCAAATACTAACAATTTGGTGGAACAGCCAGGTGGGGCATTAAATCCCACAAGTGCATCTCTAATGATACCAAAAACACTGCTAGAGAGTGCTCATTGAAACCATTGGCCATGCAGATTCAGGTACATTGATTACCCTTAAATGTAAAGGCAAAGAGATGATGCATGTCTTTATGCACATAAATGCTGGAAAATGTGCAATACAAAACAGCTATAGTGAAATGTACATGGTGAGAGGAGATAGATGCAAGGATTGTAATCATCTAGCTCATGAGAAATATTCAGTCCGCACCTGCATACAACCTATTCTCAAAAATTTCAATTTAGCCATCAAATTACAGCAGAGATGGTAATAAGTATAGGTTGGGTTACAGGGGAGCTAAAGTGTGCCAAGCTCCCCTAACAAGAATACAATCATGTGTCTTTTTCACTGTGGCCATCCTCGCGTGGCAGTAATACACTTGAATTACTAGATTTATGTTGCCATCTGAATACCTTATATTTGTGTGGGCACAGTATTTGTACAGTATAGACTGTAAGTTTTTAAGATAACAAGCAATGTTTTTATTCAGCACTTCGGGGCAGTTGATGGATACTCAGAATGTCACAATGGAAACAATCAAATAAAGGTAGTTTGCACTCTCATGTTCTATCATGTTCTGTTATTCTATGCAATCAAAATTCCTAGTTTGATTTGATTTGATTTGAACATCTCACAAAATCTCTCTTCCAATGTCAATGGAACAATCTCCATGCTTTTTCTACCTCCCATAATTCTTTCCTTGTCATCTTTATTAAATTAATGTGACACCATCTGCACTTTTTATTCCTTATTTCCAACACTAGGCAGCAGAAAACCACCCGCTGCTTCTAGCTTTCTTATGTGCTGTGCCAGAAATGTGTCAGTGTCATGGTGCTCAAACTTGATATTGACATATGGAGTGTGTGTGGGTTCAGGGATCATATCATTAAGAATAATAGGGGAAGGGATTGTGAAGTGTGCTTCACTGTCAGTAGGAACATCACCTAAAGGCAGATATGAATATTTATATGCATTATGAAAGTGATTAAAAGTGCACAATTCACAAGGCTTGTTTGTAGCATGCCTTCTGCATTCTGACAGGGGATAGGAGTGTAACTGGGTATAGAAATGATCCTATGGTTGCCTTGTTATGAAATTCATAAATTAGGGGAATGTTGGGGGAAACGAAGAGGCAGGTATTGGCTGTGCCATGGAAGGGCATGCAATATATAATATATAACAACCTTTGTTGGGCTTCTAGCGATCCGGAGATCACTATTTCGATTCCTGGGTGACGCTGTAGGCTCCCGCAGCTGGGGGACTGGGGAGACCTGGTGGAATGGGAGGCACTTAGCGCTCTCACATCAATCAATCTACAGCCAATCATGGGCATCTATGAGTTGACGCAAGCGGAAGGAGCAGATAGCGCAGATAGCGCTGTCCTCCAAGTGTGTTATGCTGCCACCAACGGTGCGTGCCAGTTGGCTGGCGTCACATGGTTTAGAGGAAACACGAGAGTCTTTGGTTCTCACTGACTGGAAGTAACCTTAAAGTGGGAGTCCCCTAATAACGAGGGGGAATTGGATATGACTAAATTAGGAAGAAAATCATAAAAAAAAATAAAAAAAAGTCGATCAGCATCCCACATGAATCTTTATAACCATCCTTTTTTGTTAAATTTTGTTATTATTTTTATCTTTGTATTAGGGAAGAAAAAAATCTGTTGATGGGATAACAGATAAAAATTCCCATTCAGGAATTCAAAGAAATCAGTAAGCTCTGATTTGCTAAAGAAACCCCAGATCACAACACTGCTTCCAGAGGCTTGTACTGTGGTACTATGTATTATGGGTGTATTGCTTAATGTGCACCCTACCTGTGCTGACATACACACATATCACTCTAGAATAGGGTATACCAGGAATAGGGAAAATCAGACCACACAACCTTTTTCCACTGCTTAGATGAAGATCAGATCGCATATGACAAATTAATGCAGAAAACCATGAAATTCCAAAAGGTTCACATATTTATCTTGTAACTGTATCTTCTCACATTTTTCAAACCTATTTCCCTTTTTTTCAGTAAAACTGATTGCCATTGTTAAAGTGCCAAGTGCCAAGTGCTATATAAATGAAATAAAATAGAATTGAATTGAATTGACTATAGGTGGCACAGTGGCGTAGTGATTAGCAGTGTGGCCTAGCACCTGCAGGGTCGAGGGTTTGATTCTCGCCTCAGCTCTGTGTGCATTCCTGTGCTTGGTGGGTTTCCTTTGGGTACTCTTGTTTCCTTACACAGTCCAAAGACAGGCAGATTAGGTTCATTGGCATTCCCAAATTGTTTTGGAACAAATTGTGTGTGTGTGTGTGTGTGTCTGTGTGTGTGTGTGTGTGTGTGTGTGTGTGTGTGTGTGTGTGTGTATGTGTGTGTGTGTGTGTGTGAGACGCATTGGCACCCACATTGTACCCTGCCTCGTGCCCTGTCAATTGTGTACTGGAAGATGAAAGAATGAATAAATTGAATATGTGCTCTAATCTGGTTTTTGGTGGACCCATTTAGGTATCATTCCATTTCATTCCTGCATGACCAATCCAATCTGTCCATGATTTAATAGACAACTTGTTGGAGAAAGAACATCTTGGATAGATGATGAAGAGTGTCTTTGGCAGCTCTTGTCAATTGTCTGAAAATGCAGTCCCAGATTTAGTCCCCCACATGGATTTTCTCTTTGTGTGCTTTGCTGCCTTCTGCATATTGCTGCAGGTGATGCTGCGGGAAGGCAAAGATTGTCCCCAGGTGAAAAAGTATTATGGTAGGTGGTCTATACATCGTTTGGTTGGTTTGATCTGGACAGCTTATACTGTTGAGAGTTTGGAGGGTTTTGATAAAGAGTGCTGGAGTCATGGAGCTTGTCAAGAGGATCTGTATTTCTGTTAAGTGCAGCAATAGGAGATAATCCTGATTCAGGATCTGCAAATTACAATATTAAAGTCTCACATAGCAGCTGGTAGTAAGCTTGGACTTTGGATGGCATTTTCTTTTCTTTTTTTTCGCAGTTGTTCTTATTTATCCTTATGTACTGTTAGTACTTGGGTTTCTATTTTCAATTTGCTGATGTTATTTCATGTTCAAGTCAGCTACTCCTGGCCGTGGATATTGCATGCTGAGCCTTGGAATGCTATTGAATTAGGGCTTTTACATTTTGTTGGCCTATGCCTTGCTCTCACAAAGGTGAAAAGTGGTAAAAAAAAAAAAAAAAAAAAATTTTTTTATATAATTACAACATCTTATAATTTAAATTACAGTGCTGTGAAAAAGTATTTGCCCCTTTCCTGATTTCCATTTTCCATTCCGGAGTATCCATTGCCTGATGTGATGTGATGTGCTGAATTAGCTGTGGAAGGACCAAAAAATAGGGTCAAGAGTTTCCTTATTTTTGACTTTTGCTTTAAACAACAATGTTCAGGTGTGGCATAAATTTCAAGGCAGTACAGTGACTTTACTCCTGCATGACCAGGTCTACAGAGCTAAAATGTTGGCATAAAGGGATATGTTTTAAAATTGTTCAGCAGCAACACAGCTGTAGGCATTGTCATAGCTGGATTCAATATGTGGATTCAACAGGCCAACTCAGGGACATGTACCATTGATGCTGTAATGCATATTGGATCCTGTTTAAACTTGGACTTTTGTGTGCTTAAAGCTGATAAACTTGATAATCACTCTACTAATTTTCTCAGTTGTGACCAGCAGGCTCCCAGAGTAGAAGGCACCTACAATAGAGAAATGTAAAATTGTTCTATGATTCTTCCATAATCTTTTCTTAGAACTTATTCAAAGTCTATCAGTTAATGCTCCCTCAATTCCCTCTGTTACACTACTTATTTGAAATTTGCAGATTCAGCCTCTATGTAAATTATCTCACAAATAAAGAAGTTGAGCGTTACAAGTTTGAGCCAGACTAAAACCCTGAAAAAGAAGAAATTCTTTGAATGAAAATCATGCACATTTGCACACTGGACATTCCTATTTAACTCTACTACATTCAAGTTCTTCTTCAGTGTACAGTCCAGTTTTTAACTTTTTCCGCCCTTCATTGTACATAATGTGTACACTTATATTTACAACAAAGTTTACAGCTAAGGTTTTTCTATAGTTTTCTATATTTCAAATTACCATATTGTATAGCTACGTTTTTCCTATATTATATATTTTTATATTTTGTTCTATTTTCAAACAAAGCTAAAATCTCTATATTCTATTTCTTATTTTATTCCATAATTATTTTTTTTATTGTAACCTTTGTAACCTAGGCGGTCATTCAAGCATTTCACTGCATATCATACTGTGTATGTCTGTGTATGTGACAAATAAAATTTGAATTTGATTAGATTTGAATTTTGGAACTTTTAGGTTACACTTTAGTCCATGTGTTGTTACAAACTTGTAACTAGAGAAGTAATAAATGCTACCCACTTTGAATTTCGGTCTAAATGCTCACCTTTGCTATTATTAACTGTAAATTAATGCATTGAGCAAAAACGCCTAAGGAGGAAGAAAATATATGTTTCATAAAGATACTGAATATAATCATGTCTGCTCCTACTTTGGCTTATTAGCTTACATTGGCTGCCCTGTGATTAACTGGCACCCCATCCAGCGTGTACTCAGGAGACCCCTAAGTTTCCTGGCATAGGCTCCAGCCCCCTGCGACCCTGTACACAGGATAAAGCATTTTAGATGATGTGAGACAGTGAGCGAGTTTACCTTGGCCAGCTAATTTGACACTCACCAATTATAACTTGGTTAGAAAAATCTGAACCAGCTTCAGGACAGGCTGATATGTATAATGGACCATTCTGGAAGGGAACCGGAATTGAAAGTAATATTATTGGCGTAAATATCTTTATCGTGTAATATGTTTTTTTTAATAAGGGACAATGTGTGAACCACAAATATAAAATATAAAATGCATGTATATAACACAGATACCTGTTTGAATAGCAAAATCTTAACTTCTGTGTAATTACTGTACACAGGTATCTAGCTCATCAAAGCAATTATGCTAGTTATTATGCTAAGCAATTATGCTAAGCAATTAAAGCTAGTGTTGGGGATCTGTGGGCCAGAGGATCCAAGGGGTTGCCTGATCATTTGATTCGATGGGGAGTCTCTGGACACACGGGGAGGGCTTTCAGACCACTTTCGTCTGTCTTGATGGTATGCTAACATTACCCTGGATACCGTGGCTCTTGATACATCACAAAGACTTGCTGTCTTGGTCACAGATATGCCAGTGAGACACGCACCAACAATTTGTCCTCTTTTGAACTCTGATATGTCACCCATAATGTTGTGTGCATAACAACTAATAACTAACTAGGTAATAACTAATTAATGTAATAAAGCGAATTAAATTAACTAAAATGTTAGAGAAATGTCACAGTAAAAAATCCCATGACATCAGTGACACGTTTCATGCATGCATAAAAAAAAGAAACACTGATTTTCCTTGTATAAAAGCAGAGGTGAAGCCAGAAACGGGAAGGGCTAAAAGTATTCTTTGCTTATTTAGCACTTGAGCTAATTGTATTAGTTACCACTAGCAAGTTTTGGCTAATTGTGTAACGTACCGTTAGCCTTAGTCACCGTGACACAAAGCCATACTGGTACACCATCTGTCCAGTAGAGGGCGGTAATGTACCTAAAAGCTGACCGCTAAAGTGATAAAAGAAATCAGGGAGACAACTTAATAGAATTCAACAAAATATTTCTGTAAAGCTGATTATGTCTATAAAGCTGCTTTTTCGACCTGTGTCCCTAGGATGTGAACAAGCTCAAACTTAAATGGCTAAAGACTTTAAAATTCACTGACTCTACTATTCCATCTCACTCCTTTTGTGATACCATGGAGTGGCCCTGGACACACTAAACCTTTTCCTTGCGGAAATCAGGCTAAGAATTGTTCCAGTATCACAAAGTCAATGATCTCAGCATGAAGTGCTGAGGAAACCTGCTGCAGATCACCACTACGGTTCAGGTTACTTCAAGCCTGTTGGTGACTGGAAGTTTGAGCCCCTTGTTTTGGCAACCCACTTGAACATGCCCATGAAATCCATGGCTCCATTGGACATACATCATTAGGGATAAAATAAAAAAGTATTGTGCTCAGAAATATCACTATATATTGTCTTAAGAAATATTTAAGAGCACCGTACTCAATAGTGCTCTTCAAAGTGAACAGATCACCTACCCTATTGTTGATCAGGGTCAGTTAATTTAATGTTACAGTTTTAAAGCAACCAAAACATGAGCTAGCAATATAAATTTGACTGGGTATTGATGAATCCATTGACTAAAGAGCAACTTAAAAAAAAAAAAGTGCACATAGCATAGGTCATGCTATGTGCACTATTTAAACCACATGATGCATGTGGGTTTAAGATTAACATGCTTGCTCCATTAGGCTAATATCTCAGACTTACTGCATTTGAACAAGATCAGAGAATATACATACGGTAAACTGAATATACAGAAACTGATATTGTTTAGATTTTAGATCATGGGATAAGCCAAATTCACAGGCAAGTTCTCTACTCAACAGCAACTAGTTAGATAAATTCACATCAGTATTAAAGTACTGATTATACAATAGCTTATCCACCCACAGCAAGTCTTATTTAAAAGTCCTCCAGTTATGCAGCTGTAACTTCAGAAAGCAAGCTTAAATAAATAAATAAAAAAGGGGGGGGGAGAGACCAAGTGTTGCAATGTTGACCACTTTATTCCCATAAATATCCATACACCAGCAAATTATGAATAAGAATGCCATTATAATCCAAAAACACAACATCTTACATAAAAAAGTCACAAATCCTAGATCTAAAACATTTTAAATAAGTTTTACCTACGCATTAAAAAAAGAAAAAAAAAAAAAGAAAGAAAAATTAACCAGATTGTCACAATGTTAACCTGGTTTAAACAAAAATTTGCAAATGGTTCAGTGCATTTACCCAAAATTCAACTTTGTAGGGGGAAAGTAAAAGGGGAGGGGATTTTATTTGTTTTTACATACAATGGCTGAGCATAAAACATCTAGCAATTGCCAACAAAAACTTGTAGTCTGCTACATTGTTCTGCCAAACTTACTGTACAACCTAAAGCTGGGAGAATAGAAAAATAAAAATGTTTCTAAGAGGAGTCTGAAACAACCTTAAACATTTAAACCATGAACTTTAAAACATGCATGTATTCTTGTGCTACCAGAGGTTTATGGCTAAACAGCAAAAACATTCTCCCCCTTTCTTTCAACAACTTTGGGGTAGCATAAACAAAAGCATTTTCTAAATATCCAGACTTTCTCCAAGATAAAACATTTAGTCTTAGCTTACAGAAGTTGGGCTGCTCCATGGGTGCCAAATACACTGACTCATTTTGATTCACACTGGCAGTGATCATTGCAACACCCCTAGCATTAGATTAAGGATGCAAAGTCCTTTATTCGTCTTCATCATCATCCTCATCCTCGTCTTCATCCTCCTCCTCATCTTCATCATCGTCGTCATCATCCCTGGATTTTGCTTTGCCTGTAGACATCCCACCACCCACTTTCCCCTTGCTCTTGTAGTCTGCCATGTCCTAACAGGGGAAACAACCAACTATTAGGTCACTGGCTGGAAATAAAATCTGAATATTCTATACAGAGAATACTGGCAATATTAAGATGGACAAGAGAGTCTGAACTGGGAAGCTTAGAGTAGTGGAATACAAAAACAGATAATTCTCCATTTTTCAAATCAGTGGAGTCACCTTCTCTTCCATTCAAAACATGCTATCCATTTCTAATTGAGCATGAACTTTGAAGACAAGACTCTGAGCTCAAGGTCACAAGAAAATGTGGTTCCTGTACTGCAGTCATGTTAATTGGATTTTTCAAACAAGGTGCTCCGCCTTACCTTCTGGTATTTGTCCTTAAGTTTATTGGCTTTTGAAAGAAAAGGCTGCTTCTCAGAGTCTGACAGATTGTTCCACATCTCACCAAGCTTCTTCGCCACATCCCCAATGCCCAAGCTAGGATGCTGAGCCTTGATACTGGGTCTGTGTTCAGAGCAGAATAGGAAAAATCCCGACCTACAAAAGGCAAGAACATATTTAAATATTGTAATGCCACAACATTTGGATGCTCAAATATTCAAAAGGCCATTTTGTTAAATAGCTTTGCTGTCCGAAAGATAAGAGTAACACGTACGGTGGCCTCCTTGGTGCACTGGGGTCCTTCTTTGCCTTTCGGCCCCTTTTCCCTGGATTGTAGTTCATCATTTCCTGGTCATACCGAGCCTTATCCTGCTTGGCCATCTCCTCAAATTTGGTTTTCTCTTTTGGAGACATAACCTGAAAGACGGCAGATGGAAGCGTTTTGCTTGAAAGCCCGAATTCAAATTAAAGAAAATTTACAGAGAGTCTTTAAAAGTGATGGATCAGTAATTATACATTTGAAGAGAGGGTAGGTGGAATCAGAGTCAACTCACCTTCCATCTCTCAGAGCACTTCTTAGAAAATTCTGAAAAATTCACAGAAACCCCAGGGTTCTTCTTGTTGTGCTCCTCACGACAGGTCTTCACAAAGTAGGCATAAGCAGACATTTTGCCCTTTGGCTTTGCTGGATCACCTTTTGCCATCCTGAAGGCTGGATGACTTTCAGTTATGCAATAAATGGATGTACTCCTAAAAGGGCAAATCAATTTCATCAATTTAATTTACATTAATAGAATGTGCCAGTCCCGTTACATGCTTTACCAATCCCATAAAACTGAAAAATGAAGGTTTCAGACTTCCATACCATTATTTAAAAAAATGCTTTTTAGTTGTTTAAGATTTTAGGACACAGCAAATACAATATCAAGAATACTCTGCAAAAAAAATAGTCACATAATCGCGCAAGACATTTGGGGTGCCTACAGGGAGTTACTTACCTTCCATTTTACGAATTACAAAGTCATTATAGAAACTTATAAAAATGGGGCATGCAGTTATAGTTTTCATCGCGGAAATAAAATCTGCAATAAAGAAGAAAAGAAAAGAAAAAAAAAAGAAGCCTGACCATGTAAACACTTTTTAAAAACACTTAACTTTAGCACATGAGCGACGCTACAATAGGACTCCATTCATTAAAATGGCCTCTCGGCTAAAGAAGGCGGCTTAAGCTAACAAAGCCGCTCACACACACACACACACACACAGGTATCATACACGAAGGTCTTCGGATTGTTTATTTTTTTCTTCTTAGTTTATTCATCGAGATTTGGGGAGTTTCAGTAATTTAATACACGTCGAAAAGGTCAAAACCTAGACATAAGCAAGTTAAAGAAGGAGAAACTTTTGACCACCGCAGTCTCTAACAAAAGCAGAGGAAACCAGCCATGACCGGCAAGAGGCGTTCAGGCGCGATTTAACCAAGACCTCGAGTTTTATAAAGCAAAGCGATGGGGAAAATATAAAACACGGCATTTCTGATGCATCTACGCGGAGAAAACACCAAGAACAGCTGGAATTATTATTATTATTTTTTTAATATTCTGTTGTTGCTTAGCGTGGGGCAAGTGTTTTACACGCCCGGCCATTTTAAAAACACGTCGGACACACGACGTAGTTCATGAATGTAACGGAAAACAAATCATTTCACTCTCTGGAGGCGAATGAAATAGTATAAAAGTAAACAGGTGGCCCACTCAATACTTAATTCTCATTTTGCTACAAAAGCTACAAATAAACGCACTTTTACCGATATTTTCTCTAAACACGTAAATTAACATGCCACAAATTAAATATAATTCATAAAAACGTTATAGGGGTTCAGCTAGATACCTTCAAATACTGAATCCCCTAAATACTCACAGAGGTGTCTTGCTAAGCGATAGTGTTTCTCAGGTCGCACTATGGCTACGCGCTTCTTCCCGACAGAGGACTACACACAAGCCTCGCGCTAACTCACCACGAGAGCGTGCTGATTGGTTAACTTCGGCACGCGCTTAAAACGACCTCTGCAACTGAGGATTGGCTCATAGCCTTAGAGTTATTCATGAAGCGTGTCTGCTATTGGTCGGAGAATCGAAAGCCGCTTACCCATACTTTGAATACAGCGCGGGAAGGCACTGTCAAAACCTGCAGCGTCGCTTTAAAGGTCTGTTAGGATCCGCGTCACAGAGCGGAGGCAACAGTAACACTGGTTGTAGGTCAGTATTAATAAATAACTAATAAAACGCACTATCACTATTAATTTAGTTATTACCGTTCATAATCAAGGACATTCAAAGACCTTAACAGAGCAAATCTTTGATTTGGGCGTTGAAGCGCAATACACACTGTCTACCACAATTTGATTTTCTTAAGGAATAAACTCCTAACAAACCCAGGCCAATACTAAAAATAATCCTTCGCCCAAACACTGTACACCCTCCTTATATTAGTGCAAACGCACGGTAATATCGTACGCCTGACGCCTGCGTACTACCATTACCGGTCAACTTGCTGCTGCATTTTAGTTCTGCAATGTTTCTGCAGCCCCTACTCCTGCCTGTCGTTTGACCTGTCACAGTCCGATCAAGGGTTTCAGTACGTAGCTGTACACACACCGCCTATAAACAAACAAGCAAATAAATTTTTTTTGGTGGATTTGTCTCTGTAGTGTGGGCACAGGCATTGTGACTTCAGTCACTGCCTGCAAACTTGGGGTAACTCTGGACAATCAACTGTCGTTTCCAACCTTCCCAAGTTCTCCCTCCCCACTTTTCCGCTCCCCCCGACTGGCTCCCTATAGCTGCCCGCATCAAATTCAAAACACTGATGCCTGCCTACAAAGCTAAAAACCGCCTAGCACCCACTTACCTCAAAGCACCTATCGCACCTCACACTGCACCACGTTCCCTCCGATCCCCCAGCACTGCCGGGCCCACCGGCTCTCAGAGACCGAGGAAAACATGCATCTAGACTGTTGTTCTGTTCTGGCTCCGAGCTGGTGGATCGAACTTTCTTTAGACACCTGAACAGCTGAGTCACTGGCAATCTTCAAGCGATGACTAAAGACCTATTTCTTATGTATATGGGTTAAGGTCTCCATCCATAAATAAATAAATAGATCCTTCCCAACAGTGTTGACGGTGTTTAACCTAGTAAACCTGGACATATAATTATGAAAACTTTGAAGCATTTATGTAAGTCACTCTAGATAAGAGCAATTACTCACTCATCATCTATACCGCTTAATCCTGTATTCAGGGTCACGGGGGCCTGGAGCCTATCCCAGGAGACTTGGGGCACATGGCAGGGTACACCCTGGACAGGGTGCCAATCCATCACAGGGCACAGACACACACACACTCACTCATTCACACACTACGGGCAATTTGGGAACGCCAATTAGCCTAACCTACATGTCTTTGGACTGTGGAAGGAAACCGGAGTACCCGGAGGAAACCCACCAAGCACGAGGAGACGGGAATCGAGCCTGGCTGGGGATCGAACCCGGACCCTGGCGGTGCAAGGCGACAGTGCTAACCACTACACCACCGTGCCGCCGTTAAGAGCAATTAATAATTATTATTATAGTAAAATAATAATAATAGCACATTATCACATTACTGCTGTTATAGTTTATACTAAACTAATTTAAGCTGTCAGGGTGTATGATAATATGAATGTGAAATACCTGTACCTGTAAGACTATCACTATGCACTTTTTTAAACACAAAAAATAAGTAAAAAACATCCAATATCCAAATTTAAACATAAATCCTTTGAACTCAGGGGATTTTGACATCATTGGCATCATGTAAAGTAAAAATTAAAAGTAGATTTTGTCAATTCAAGTCACAGTTAGTTTCATACACCTTAATGCATCATCAAAAACAAAGAATTTGACTGTATCCATCTCTTGAAACTCCATGAACCAATACAACAGAATGTTTGATTTAGAGTAGTGCACATTTCTTTAATAATACCATTTACAGTTGTAGGAAATAGTAGCCAGTTTATCCTTTAGGAACATTGTCTATACTTTTCCTCAGGCATCGTCTATGCTGAAGCGCCCAATTAACATTATATTAAACATTTGTTAATCAAATCATATTATATGATTAGTTTATATGACAAGCTTAATATGAAGCATTATCCCCAGACCCATGGTGTATTGTGTGGTAGGAAATCACACTGGTTATATAATTCATTATTAATCATTTCCACATCATCAAAACACTCACAAGTAACTCTTGCAAGACGTCAAGTTTGGATGCTCCAATGCAGTTTCCTCTGGGATCAATTAAGTTAGTAAGCAACCAAGTATGCAGTATGTATGTATGTATGTATCTATCCATCCATCCATCCATCCATCCATCTATAGCGTCATTTCATGCGTTCTTGCCTGTTTAAATATGGTCCAATAAAAAGCTAAGCATTCACAGCACAATTTACAACTTAAATGACTGGACTTGGACTCGCAGCTGTTAGCCTGTCATTTTATTAATGGTCAGGTAAAAGCAGAAATATATTTAATAATCAGGACTACAGGAAATATATATTAAAATGGAGATATAACACTGCTGGTTGTGTGTACAGTTAATAAAAACAGAACATGCAGCTCATAATGTTACTGAAAAAGGTACAAAATCACATTTGAAAACTCTAATGTCAGGAAATTATAAGTTAGAATTTAAGCATTTCTCCGACCCTTAAATTAATGTCAGTAAAAATAGCAACAAAAATTGTCAATGATTACACAAATATTTCATACATTTGTTGTGAAGGCACCACCATACATATCCATGTGTAAGTTCTTACTATAGAAATTATATATTAGGAGTGATAACCCTGCCAATTGCCCTGTAGCTGTCAGAGCCACTGTTATAGAAAATGAATCAACACTTTCTGACCAAGAAGGATCAAGCAATCAATCAACAGCCCTGTGGTATGAAAATAATTACTGTAGAGTTAAGTATGTCTCTGCGCCTCAGACAGTGGTTTGCATGGCTGTCCCTCCAAGCTCTGAAGATGAAGAAAGTGATCGAGTTGAAGAGCCTTCTCTCTGTAGCTCCTTTACTCTTCTCTGCAACTCTGTTTTCACAACTAACAGTTCTTTTAGATGTTGGTAAACAGGAACCTGACAAAAAGAAAGAAATAATAAAAAAAAGAAAAAAAAATTTTTTTTTACACTGTTTAAAAAATAGGAATAAAAGTAAAACATAGTGAACATGTTAAAACATGAAATTAAACCAGCCCAATGCTATGGTACCATTTCTCTACATTTGTGTTGAAAAGATGCATTTATTAAAAAGTGTAATAGGGTCCATTGTATAAAATGTCTACTATATGCAGCTCATACCTGTGGCATCGTGCGAGGGTTCCAGCGTACATAGTAGCTCACCCAGAGTTCAAGGTGCCTTAAACTAGCCATCGGGTATAAAACATGATGTTCATAATTTACATAGATTGGGTTGGTGAAGTCCTCAGCCTGACTATTTATGTACGACCACAGTGACACGGTCTTCGTAAACACCCCCTGGAGAAAGAGACAAAATTAATTTATTTTCATAAAGATATAAGACTGTATAACCAATAGTTTCTGGACACCTCACCGGTGGTGTTTTTTTTTCTGGGAGTCAAGCTTTTTCAACCTGTGCTTGTTATTTCTATAAAAACACTTGGATTAACGGTTTTGTTGTGGTAATGTAAAATCTTCTGTCCTGTTGCTTACTGCCATCTCTGCCAATTTTCACTGAGTATTTTACAGTGAGCGAAATATCATATGGTGAATGTGTGGTGAAACCTCTCCTGTTATTCATCATTGAATCTGCAGTGGATTCTGGTTAAGCATAAAAAGGTGGTTATAAATGAATCAGAAAATGCATAAATTCAATATTTAGAACCAGGCTGGAGTGTTAGCGCATGCATGCATGTGTAGCAGCAAGGTTGTTCGATGAGTATTGTGTAAAATCATACCATCTAAAAGTTCATCCAGTCACATTTTGGTCTCATTTGTCCATGGGACACTGTTCCAGAAGTATAGTGGTGCAGACTCACTGGTGTGGTTTGCATCATTGTTCTGTTGCATGATCCAATTTTGACCAAGCTTTAATAATATAATCTTTAACCCTGTAGAATGTTGAACTCCAAATTGTTTGGAAATGGTTTTATAACTCTCTCCAGAATGATGTGCAGCATCAATTGCTTCTCCATTCCTTATCTCTTGGCATTGTGTTAATACACACCTAAATGGTCCAGACCAGCAAACGTTTATTGAGGTCTGCACATCTG
Source organism: Clarias fuscus (assembly GCA_030347435.1). Classification (NCBI taxonomy): domain Eukaryota; kingdom Metazoa; phylum Chordata; class Actinopteri; order Siluriformes; family Clariidae; genus Clarias; species Clarias fuscus. Next base: position 17,162,434 of record CM059230.1, on the reverse strand, counting down.
CTGATAATCAATTAACCAAGGGTTGATGATTAGCAGCACAAGGCTGCAACTTACCCTCTTAAACCCTGTGGAAGATTGTCTACATGTTTTTTCTCTCTTTTGGGCCTAATATTTGTTAAATAATAGAATGGTAAAAAGTTGTTATTTTGTTCTTCGTCTAAGATTGTACTTGCCTTGTACAATCTATCGTCAGATGATTATGTTTTTGCATGAAAAACGATGGAATTTAAAGAGGGGTAATACATTTTGAACATGACTGTATGAACAAAAACAGATCCATAGTGACATGGTTTGCACAAGTTGGGCTGGAAGAACTCAAGCAGCCTGCACAGAGCCCTATAGGATAGTTTTGTAACATGCTAACAGATGGTGGTACAAGGCTGCATGCACAGTCACAGTGAACAACGACCTTCAAGTCAGTGTGCCAAAAGATATCGTCCTGTGTACATCGGGAACTGCACAACTGGGTCTATTCCGTCTGTGATTTTTTCATGGACATCAAGTTAAAACAAAGAACGAACATGGAATTCTGTGTGAAACTGGGAAAATCTGCCAAGAACACCATCAGCATGCCGTGGATGACACGTTCTTCATATTGAGAGGATCATTACCGATGACGAAACCGGTGTACGCGTATGACCCTGAGACGAAGCAACAGTCTTGACAGTGGAAGAGCCCATTATCATCGTGAATGAAAAAGATGAGGCAGATCCACAGCTCGACAAGTGCATGCTCATCGTCCTTTTCAACATTCGCAAGTATGTTGAAAGTAAATGAGATGAAAAGATGAAAGCTTTTTATTTGGAAATCCCAACCTAACAACAATACAGACGAGCCGAAGGCTGAGGCATGATGCATAGTTCATGCTAAATGAGCCCTGACGAAGTATTAAGTGCACAAGGCAAAATAATTTTTAAAAGTTGGATATTTCTGCATTGTAAATCCTTTTTGGTTGGTCTTAGGAAATATTCAACTCTTTTTAAATACTGGATTTTCAGTTAGATTTTTTGATTCAACTAACCAACTAACTAACTAATTTAGTAACCAAATAAAAACTTTTCACTGATATTCAAATGTTTTAAAGATGCACTACATTCATGAGAAATAATGTAATCTCAGTGATCTGTGACAGGATTGTTTGTTGCAGATGTGCTGGTTTGAAATTTCTATAACTACTGATCTCCTTGAATTTTCTCATACAAAAATATGTAGTGTTTACTCAGAATGGATCAATGAAGAACACACATCAAGTGAATGGCAGTTCTGTGGACAGAAAAGCCTTGTTGATGAGAAAAAAATGTCCACACTGAAATGACAGAAGGGCTAAAGTAATTAATAACGGTGGTGAGCAGAAACACATCTCAGAATGCGCAACACGTTGAACCTTGGGGAGCAACAGCAGAACACCACATCAGGTTCCATTTCAGGTTCAGCCAATGCTGTAATGGGCATACTGCTAAACTGAAAGTTAAAAACTGGAAAAAAACATAATCTGATCTGATTAATCTCCAGGCTCACAGGTGGTAGGGTCAGACTTTGATGTCAGCAGCATTACTACATGGACCCAACATGCCTTGTGTCAACAGGCTGTTCAAGGTGGTGTAATAGTGTGGGAAATATTTTCTGGGGCCTTTTATATCAATCTTGGCTGGAATGCCACAGAGTGTTTAAGTATTGTTGCTGACCATGTGCATCCCTTCATGGCTACAATTTACCATCTTCTAACGGCTACAAAATAAAAGGTGTCTCAAACTAGTTTTATGCACATAATGTTCTCACAGTTCTTTAGTGGGCTTCCCCAATCACCAGATCTGAATCCGAGGGAGAATCTTTGGGATGTGTTAGCATTTTCAGCATGAATGTCACCTGAAAAATCCACAGCAAATGGATGATGCAATCATGTCAACTGACCAGAATCATAATCGAAATGTTTGAAAACACTTCACCCTTACATCTCTTTTACCAAAAATGTGAATAAATTGTTCTACTGTTTCTGAAGTGTTGATTCTGCTGAATTTAAACTTGGGCATTTAATGTATAAAACAAAGCATGACTCTTCCCACTTTTTGGTGTGACCATAGATGTGTACACCACATGGCATCACATATAAAAATGAAGCACTGGTTTTACAGAAGAAAATGAAAGAAACAACAATGGAAATCTGTGAGTAAATTTTTTAAATGATATAAACCCCCGTTTTAATGCAAGGGACCAAATATGTACTAGTATATTTAATATTATCTTCTAACTGTTCCAATACAATGTCAAATTAACATCAAATTAATGTATAAAAATAAATAAATTATGCACATCTCACTTTAAACTTAAAGCATATTTGCAAGAATGAATCTTCAGCCCTTATAGGTCATTACATACTGTCAAGATATATTTTCCTGTTTTTTTTTTTTAATAGAGTAAAGAAGCAGACAGATTATACCAAGCAAGAGCCAATAAGAAAGAAAGGTTAAGTAAGGTACAATTTAACAAATGGCATGAAGGCATGACCCTCAGCAGACTAAGACTGGTGTGGTCGTTTTTTCTGGGCGAAAAAAGAAAAGAAAATGTAAAAATTTAACAGAAATGACATTAGTCATGATCTTTTGATCTTTGCTCTACAAGTTTATTTATTGGCTGTATTAAGGGTATAAACTATCCCAGCTAAACCCCACAGAAACAATCGCATATTGCACCAATAAAACTTGAATGATGAAAGTAGAGAGAGAAAGCAAGGCATAACATGTATAATGTATAATCCTTTTGAGTACTTTGCTCAAAAATGCATGGTAAATACTTATCCACAAGGTCACACTCTAAGAGTTTTTAGTCAATCTTTAGCTTTCATTACAGCATACAATGTGCTGGACAGTTCATGTGTAAAAATGATTGCTCATGCTCCCAGAAACACCCCATCGCTGATTCTTTGATTTTCCCATGTCATCAAGGAAAAAAAACGACATACATGTGATAACCTGGTCATTCAGTACATTCAGTTATTCAGCATTTTATTGCCACATATTGTTGCTGAGCCTAGACCTGACCAACTGACGCAACCCCAGATCATACAGTGGTCCCATGCATGATAGGTGAAATGCTTCATACATTGCCCTTTTTACCCTGATGTGCTGGAATAGAGTCATTCTGAACTCATCAGACCACATGAAATTCCCTTTGCTCCAAAGCCCAAACCTTATGCTCTCTAGCAAACTGAAGCCTTTCTTTTTGACTAGTCTCATTAACAGGTGGTCTTCTAACGGGCACACAGCTGTTTAATCCCAAATGATCAGAGTTCACATCATATTGAGTGTGTATGGAAATGCTCTTACTTTCACTATTAAACATAGTTATGATTTTTACTGTTGATTTTTCACCAAGCAACTTCACCAAGTGTTCTCTCCATTCATGATAAATTTTGTTCCACCACATTTCTTTTCACAAATGTGATAGTCCAGGGTCAAACAATGTGTTGGGTTCTCAACCCAGTTCAAGAAATTTCAAATCTCTTTATATTCTTACATGCAACTTATACTGAATAGAAGGTTTTGCTCAAGGTATAGGAAAACAATGTTTTTTAAGTGAAAATACACACGTGGACAAAATTGTTGGTACCCTTCGGTCAATGAAAGAAAAACTCACAATGGTCACAGAAATAACTTTAATCTGACAAAAGTAATAATAAATAAGAATTCTATGAATGTTAACCAATGAAAGTCAGACATTGCTTTTCAACCATGCTTCAACAGAATTATATATAAAAAAAAAAGAACTTATGGAACAGGCCTGGACAAAAATGATGGTACCCCTAACTTAATAGTTTGTTGCACAACCTTTTGAGGCAATCACTGCAATCAAATGATTCCTGTAACTGTCAATGAGACTTCTGCACCTCTCTGCAGGTATTTTGGCCCACTCCTCATGAGCAAGCTGCTCCAGTTGTTTCCGGTTTGAAGGGTGCCTTTTCCAGACAGCATGTTTCAGCTCCCTCCAAAGATGCTCAATAGGATTGAGGTCAGGGCTCATAGAAGGCCACTTTAGAATAGTCCAATGTTTTCCTCTTAGCCATTCTTGGGTGTTTTTAGCTGTATGTTTTGGGTCATTGTCCTGTTGCAAGACCCATGACCTGAGACTGAGACGCAGCTTTCTGACACTGGCCAGCACATTTCTCTCTAGAATCCCTTGATAGTCTTGAGATTTCATTGTACCCTGCACAGATTCAAGACACCCTGTGCCAGATGCAGCAAAGCAGCCCCAGAACATAACAGAGCCTCCTCCATGTTTCACAGTAGGGACAGTGTTCTTTTCTTGATATGCTTCATTTTTCCGTCTGTGAACATAGAGCTGATGTGCCTTGGCAAAAAGTTCCATTTTTGTCTCATCTGTCCATAGGACATTCTCCCAGAAGCTTTGTGGCTTGTCAACATGTAGTTTGGCATATTCCAGCCTGGCTTTTTTATGATTTGTTTTCAACAACGGTGTCCTCCTTGGTCGTCTCCCATGTAGTCCATTTTGGCTCAAACAACGACGGATGGTGCGATCTGACACCGATGTTCCTTGAGCATGAAGTTGACCTTGGATCTCTTTAGAAGTCTTTCTGGGCTCTTTTGATACCATTCGGATTATCCGTCTCTTTGATTTGTCATCAATTTTCCTCCTGCGGCCACGTCCAGGGAGGTTGGCTACAGTCCCATGTATCTTAAATTTCTGAATAATATGTGCAACTGTAGTCACAGGAACATCTAGTTACTTGGAGATGGTCTTATAGCCTTTACCTTTAACATGCTTGTCTATAATTTAATAACTCTTTCCTTCGCTTCCTCTGGTCCATGTTGAGTGTGGTACATACCATGTCACCAAACAACACAGTTACTACCTGGAGCCCTATATATAGGCCCACTGACTGATTACAAGATTGTAGACACCAATGATGCTAATTAGTGGACACACCTTGAATTAACATGTCCCTTTGGTCACATTATTTTCAGTATTTTCTAGGGGTACCATCATTTTTGTCCAGGCCTGTTCCATGAGTTTATTTTTTAAAATAATGCTGTTGAAGCATGGTTGAAAAGCAATGTCTGACTTTCATTGGTTAACATTCATAGAATTTTTTTAAATTATTACTTTTGTCAGATTAAAGTTATTTATGTGACCATTGTGGGTTTTTCTTTCATTGACCGAAGGGTACCAACAATTTTATCCACGTGTGTAATCGCCTAATTTCTTAGCCATAAAATTGCAATTCCTAGTTAATCAAGAATCAAGAAGCTGGAAATTTCATTTGGGATTCAGAGAACTGTAAGAACTACTCTGATAAAACTAAGTGTGTTTTCCTTGCCTTTGAGGTTCGCTCCTGCTCACTGTTGTAGAGGAAGGTCCCAAACAGGCAGCTGTAGAGATGATCTAATACAGTAATGAGGAACAGCTCATTGAACTCAAATGCTGAGGGAAACTGAGGAATGAGAGAAAAATAAACATATCAAGGTTAAAAATTCATGTGTTTGGACAAATACTTGATTCTGACTATGATACTGTAAGCACAGTGCTTCCCAGCTAAACTCCACAAAGACGTATGTTCCAGAGGTGTAAATACACCGTATGACCCTATACAGTACATAGAAATCCCCTTTATTATTATTACAGTAGCAGGTATTAAAATATGCCTGAGTTTTTCTACTTTATGTCTCTCCTGTGCATATATTACAACCAAAAGAAAAAAAAAAAGAAAAAAAAAGTATTTTAATAGCAGCTTACTCATACATAAAATTATATTTAAAGACTTCATCCAGTCTGCTTGAAGAGACACACTAGCATATCTAAGTCCAAGTGTAACTGCATTATTTATTTAAATGGATTTACTGTATAACAAATAAGAATCTATCTAAGGAAGTCTATATCACTATTTATGCTAGCCTTCATTAATCGCTGACAGGCCATTTCTGAAATACCTGTACATTCGTAACCTAATCTTCTTATTGAAAAAACATTAGTGACACATTATCCAATAGCTATAACTTGGTACATTTAAAGCATTTTGACGATCAACCACATCCACATTAGTTTTTAATATCTTATAACTTGAATTAATATATACGAAAAACATTGTGGCATTGACCAAAGCATGACATTTATTCGCTGTGTGAGAAAAGTGCAGGTTCTAACAAGATCGTTAGAAGTCTTTATAAAGACTGAGTGTTTTTACGACCACATTTCTTGAACATGTTCCTTATTTAAACTGATCTTTACAAGAAGAGAGCAAAGCAAGATTCTTTTTTCAAATGGAATATATTTGACAGAAAAAAGGACACAAATTATGACATTAAACAAAAAGGTCAATCGAATTTGTCATGTTGGGTAATTTTCTTCAATTTCACCCACAGTGGCATACTGGTAAACAATATGACGACTATAGGCTATTCAGTTCTACTAGGGTTGAACTTAGTTTGCTCAACTGTGTAAAGTTGACTTTACATTGTCTGAAAGGCTTTCCATTGATAAACAATTATTCTCACATTACAATGGTGAATTTTAAAATGGTTGGAGCTGGCCTTATGACCCTTCCCAGAATAAATCCCTGGGTTCTGTAAGGAAATCTATTGTGTTTTTTGTTGTCACCTATTTGTTTATAGAAGCTGGTGCAGACCACACAATTGCTTTTTGGATAAACAAAAACACATAATTAAAGGAGGGTATTTGTTCTTTTGCTATGACTGTATTTACGCCAAATTAATAGCACAGTCATCTTCACAAATTGCCAGTAATAAAATATTACCTGCATATGGTTCGAGTCAAAGCCCAAAAACAGATAAGCGTATGGCTGATCTGCATAAATCTCTTCAGTTTGACAGCGGAAAAAAAAGATAAATCTCAGCTTTGGCAAGTACAATATCGGTATGAGAAATACATCCATGGAAAATGTCATAAATTCACCTAATATAAAGTTACTGCATTAGCAGTGTACTATTTATCTTTTGGTAAATATGGATTAAAACAAAAAATTATGTTGGACTGGAAGCATTAAAAGGCAGCATAGTTAGCATTGTCGTCTCAATTCCTGACTCGGGTCTGTTGCATGGTGTTTGCATGTTCTCCTAGTGCTTAGGAGGTTCCTCTTTCTGCAGTTTACTTCCACAGAGCAAAGACATGCAGGTTACTCTAATTGCCATCGCCCATAGTGTGTGAATGAGTTTTTGTGTGTGTATGTATGTGTATATGCCCTGCAATGGATTGGCACCCCGTCCAGGTTGTACCCCACCTCCTGTCCTAAGACTCCTGGGATATCCTCCCGCAATCCTGTATTCAGGATAAAGTGGTATAGGTGATGACTGACAGAGTGAATGGAAGCAGGAAAAATGTGTGCCTGTAATTTTAGCATTTAAAATGTACTTCTTTAGCAATATATGTGTGTTTTCAAAGCAATGTGACTAAAAGAAGAAAAGCATCTAAAACATTACATTATATCCTTAATTATTTACCTACATTATTCAGTTTTTAATAACACTTATTTCTCTGAAATAAGTCATTCTTCAGGTTTCTCTAGTTTAAAGTATTTCATCAAACATCTCAAAGTGATTAAAAAAATATGCATACCATAGCAAACAGAGGTGTAATGATACACACAATACATATTTGGCACAATTGCATATGGTTGTCTCCTGATATAATACGTTTTCAATGCAGCTAAAATAAGCAGTGCTTAAATATCTGAGATTTGAGTTGATTTGTGTATTTGTGTGATCCATTGACATTCTTAACAGAAACCAAATAAAAGCAGTGAGTTAGACTGTAATATATTTTTTTTTCATTGTGAGGATTTATGTGGCAAAAACGTTTGGTGCGCACACAAAACCCACAAGCGTGTATGAATCTTCCCTATACACAGTATAGTCCCATATGTGTCATATGTATGCCATGGCTCTTAGCTCTGAGTGCACAGCTACCACGATTAACACATTGATTTTGACTGATTTTTTATATGTGGGATTATTTGGTAAGTAGTAAAAACAAAAACATGATTGAGTCAGGGTGAGCATACATTGGATTACAATTAAGTACAAAAGATCTAAATGTTAGTGAGCTTATTAGCTCCTTTTTAAAAAGGTTTTCCTCTTTTACCTGATAGTTGCTAACAGTGACTGTCGCACCAAAGTATACAATATCTTTTTTTATTCTCACGACACTTGTGTAATACTTGGGATATGATAAATGTATCTCAAGATGTGTGCCAGATCCCAAGGTAAATCCTAAAACAGCAGGTAGCCGTTCAGTACCCCCAATAATGCGTATATTATTTAAATATCTGATTGATTTATTGATATTTGGGATACAGTCCTGAATATTTTTTTGAACGTTTATTGTTCGAGTCTCACAGCCTTGCATGACATCTACATTCCACTAGAGGGCAGCAGGCACAGTCTGCAAGCCACTGATCACTTGCAGCACTTTAGAGTATAATAGATTAATAATAAAAATAAATTAATTAATATAAGACATTTTATTGATCTTATTATAATATACACTAACAGAGTATAGTGTAAAAAATATATAATTTAAGAAATGTTAGCTTTCAAACCAGCCAATATACTCTCACTGACCACTTTAATAGGCACTTTAATCTGCTCATGCATGTAATTATCCAAGTCAGCCAATCATGTGAGAGCAGTGCAGTTAAGCTTCAGTTCACATCAATATTCAAATTATACCAGTTTTATGTTTGAAGTCAAGAGAATCATATGGCAGGATATGCACAGACCTCAGGAAGGGAGAAAGCGTTTATTTTAGATACAATATTTTATTTTGAAATGAAAGAACAGTATTTTAAATTTCATATGGCACCATGCCTTAATAAAGTCTTAAACTTTTATGAAGACAGTATAGCTGATTCACTTTTACAGAAAAAAATTATTGTAGTCACTACCATAATATTCTGAAATAAATAGATTTGCTTTAATATAAAAGAAAACCAACTGAAGAACAACTAGGGACAGACAGACTAACCATCCCCACGGTTTAACATGTAAATGCGTCACAACACCTAAACTAAAATTTTTAATGGGGTTTGAACTGAACTACCTTCAGAACTTTATTCTGGGGTTATGCTGTTATATTCTTTTATGTTATGACAATCATGTACTGTGTGAATGAATTTGACTAAGATGAATATTTTTTCTACTTATTTCAGTGTATATAAATCTTCCTTTCCCAGAGTTCTTCTTTTTCTTTTTTTTAACTTAAGCATGAATGTCTTATTTTAGAATTCATATGGAATGAAAAAAAAAAAAAAAAACACACTGCTAAGCTCGGCTGCAAGAGTCCTCATTTAGCTTCCCCTGTTTGGCTGGGCATGAAGACTATTATCTTTTCTTTCCCGCTTTTATCCCCTAATTTAGTCACAGCCAGTTCCCACCCATCATTAGGGAAGTCTCCCATCAAGGCTACAACCACCAAATATCAAGTGTTACTTCTGAGATACGTGACGCTAGGCAACACAACTTTTGGAACTGCTTGCTCAAGAACTATGGCGAGCGGCTTAACACGTTCAGAGTTTAGTGCTATCTGCTCCTTCCGCCTGCGTGAACTCACAGATGCCCATGATTGGCTAGCGATGCGACTGATGTGAGAGTGCTAGAATGTCACCCATCTACACCCGACAGAGTTTGGCCAATCAGTTCGTTACTGCTGCACCACTCGTGAGCCAAATGGAAGCTATTATCCTTTAGACTGACATTTCTTTTTTTAAGTTCCTCGATTAAACTTCCCACTTAGGTTACACAAATGGTCAAAACATCTTTTGAACATATGGAATCAATTTAGATGCTGTTTTGGATTGCAAACACTTTCTGCCTCGGCCCTGATAGCTACAAATACAACATTTTGTCTATCTTTGGCCAGTGGTGTATTAAGTATTTGGGAAACCCTGGCTATTAAAACATTTAAAGATTTCTACAGTGTACACTATCGCTCAAAGGTTTGGATTACGTGCAAATTTGCAAACTTGTAAAATGCAGAAAATAAATCACAAAAATTTCAACAGTACTGGGAATTTAAAAACTATGAAATAACACATGAACTTGGGTAATTATGTAAAAACAACAACAACAGTCAGTTGTTACTATGCTTTCTGGAATAGTTCTTTAGAATAGTATTATAATAGTAGAATAGAATAATTAATTAGAAAGTGCATTAACAAAACCCATCAAGCGCCATGATGAAATTGACTCTCTTAAAGACCTTGCCAGGAAGACAAGACCAAAACTTTGCTGCAGATACATCTCAACATTAACTGTTCAAATGAGATTATTGCATATTTTGGACACCTTCACCATTGTGTTACAAAAGTAAATGTATAAATAAATAAAAATCAGGAACCGCCATGAACTTAGAACGTGATCCCAAAAAGATTCCATAAAAGATCAATTAACTAAAGTCAGACCTAGTCAAAGACATTTAAATGGCTAACAGATATAACAGGGAAGTTAACAGAGCATAGTGCCATTATTTGCCTGTTTGTTAATTCCCCCATCAGTTTCCCTTTCTTCAGAGGAATCTGATTTTCTACATTTTGTCACTCTAAGAATACTAATTAAATGACTATTGCCCCTTAGGATCAAAGAAGTTGTGAAACTGTAGAAAATCAGATGTTTTATCAGATTTACCTTTTGAGGTTTCACAAATGCACTCTGGCTCCTCCCCTCTGGGTTAATACGCAGCTAGTTTTTAATATACAAATCTATTTAATATGTACAACAGTATAGAGGATTATTCAGCTAGATATGTGCAGGTTCTGTGGTAATATCTGGGTATCACATCATGCTCTATGGTTTAAAAAATCATGGCTTAAATACTTACTTTATGATATCACAAACTAAATGACATGTAACACTCAATTTTTTTCTTAATGTAAGTACTAGACAAAATCTTTTTTTACTAAAAAAGTTTGACCTGTGATGCCCTAAATACCAAATGGTATGAAGAGAACTGCTCCAAGAGCAGTTACCCATTAATAATTTATTTATTTGTTCCAGGTACTGTACATTAATGTAAAATAACCTCACCTGTCTGGTCATCTGCCAAACACAGTCTATGAACTGCAAAAACAGAGGAGAACGCTCCGAGTTAGCATGATTCTCGTCACTATGTCCAACACGCTGGGGTGGAGAGAGAGAGAGAGCGAGAGAGAGAGAGATAATACATAATTAGTCTACAGTGTCTCCAGGAATATAAAATAAACCCCTCCTAATGCTGCCAACACAGAGGTGGAAATGCATGCGCACACACACACGCACGCATGCACTGTCCACAAAAAAAAAAAAAAAAAAGTCATCATTGCGATGTAAATGAGCAAAATAAGAGCCTTTTTGACTCTCTCTGTTGAGGTCAGGAAAGCGATTCCGCTCCCTGAAGACCAATACAGAGAGACTGAAGAGGAGCTTCTACCCGCAGGCGATACAGTCTCTCAACCAGCACACCAAACAGTACTGATTGACCCACTTTACACACCCACACTCATGCTTCTTGCACTCTCTCTGGACTCTTGGGACAATAATTGCACACCCTTCACACTACATTACTATTTATTTTATAGCACAAGTCACTTTAAGTACAAAACACTTTATAGCATACTTGCACCCCCCCTGGACATCTCTATTTATATTCCATATTGTACACCTAGGTACACCTAGGCTTTCTTATATTTCTTATATCTGATATATATTTTTCTACATTTGCACCCAGGTTTTCTTATTCTCTTATATTTTTCTTATATTTTTATTTTCTTATATTTTTCTTATTGTATATTTTTACAATACATATATTTTATTATTTTATTCTTAGTTAAATCTATTTCTACGTTCTTTGTTATATTCTTTTCGTGTAAATAGTCTTAAATAGTCTTTTATTCCAAGGTCACGGGCAGTCGCCTAAGCATTTCACTGCATATCGTACTGTGTATGACTGTGTATGTGACAAATAAAATTTGAATTTGATTTGATTTGTTGCAACAATTCTTGTAACCCTAAGTGATGCATTGAGTAGGTTCTCATTTCTTAAACAACCACATTGCATTCCATAGACATTTAAACACATGTTTTTCAATTAAGATTCAATTATTTGTCACATGCACCTTACAGCACAGTGGAAGGATTCTGTTCACATATGGCAGTTAGAAAGCTCAGGTCAGAGCGCAGGGTCAGCCAGAACATAGCTCCCCTGGTACAGACTGGGTTAAGGGCCTTGTTTAAGGGCTCAACAGTAGAAGCCTAGCGGTCCTGGGGTTTGAACCCCCGACCTTCTAATCAGTAACCCTGAGCATTAATCGTTTGAGCCATCACTGTTTCAGAAGGCTCAAATTATTTTCCTGCATCAAGCAAATACATCGACTAAGGACATTGCTGAAATGATTGGAATTGGGTCCAGTGTACTGGAATTGGGTAACGTTATGAATGAACATTATCAGAGCTCACATAAATGCTTGGTGAAGTTGTATACATTTCCACACACAATGTGACAAGAACACACAGGATTTGGACTAAACAGCTATGTGGCCATAAGAAAAACACCTGTTAGTAGGGACGCACAGATACCACTTTCTGTCAGACCAAGAACGATACAAGTACTTCCATTTAGGAACTTGCTGATAAACATTGCCGATAGCCTAACTGGCATTCCCAATTTGCACATAGCATGCGAGTGAGTGTGAGCGTCACTGTGACCTGTGATGGATTGCTATCCTGTTCAGGGTGTATTCTGCCTTGTGCCCCAAGTCCCCTGGGATAAACTGCAGGCCTCCCATGATCCCTCCCCTCTCCCCGTTCTCGTCTTATACAGTTACCCTTCCTCAACTCTTTTCACACACACGAGCGCGCACACGTGCACACAACGTAACACTCGACTGAGTGACACACTAACGGAATCACTGCTGTAAAGTAAAAATAAAACAAATTAACCTGCACTTTACCTTTGAAAAGAATCGCGACAGAGCAGCGTTTCCGTGTGACTGTGAAAGCAAAAGTCGGAGGGGTCTGCATGTGTGGCACGCTGTCCAATGACGCGTTAGCACACAGACACAGGCTGATACAGAGAGAGAAAATGGATCTTTAACCTCTCTAATGAGACTTGCTTTTACTTTACACGCGCACACACACACACTTTTAACACACGCGCGCTGTACACACACGCATACAGACACAAAATAAAATATGTTTTACGCACACAGTGTTATAGTAAAAACTACATGTGTGCACGGATGTTGATTATACCAGTGAGAGACGCACACTAAGACCCAGCGGGGAGACGATTAAACACAATTCCGCAGCGCAAGAGAGAGAAATAACGTTGGCTCACCACGTAAACCAAGACTTGCTCATTTTTCAAGTCAAAATGTATTAAAAATCTTTACTGATCTTGCTATTACACATTTGATCATTTTAATACATTACATTCTACAGATACATTCTATTGGGCAAGAAATCACCTTTCTCCGTGGGCGATCTGTCATCCTTCAGTACCATGGCAACCACTCAAGAATATTTTACATTTAAAGAAAGGTCATTCTTACTACATTATTAAAAAGCTACATATGTACAGTATTAAAATTTCACCCATTTGCCTTCTCCGTCAATGTTTAAAAGGCAAGAATAAATATTTTAGAAAATGGCAGCTTTGGTAGCACTGTTTGTCATGTAGGGATGAGAGTTTAATTTTGCATGCGTGTACACTTTCATGCATGACATTTTTATGCAAACAGAAAGACAGTTCCACTTCATTATCTCATCAAAGTTGTCAACATTGACACCAGCTTTGACACAAGGAGAAGGAGGGGCTGCATGGGGCGCTACATACTTTAAGAGCCAGATGCTCACTAAGTATCAGTGCAGACATATCATAACAATTGTAGGAGTACAAGTAGATACTAGCATCACTGTTGCACTATCCCAACTTGTTTGTAAGACTAATTGGCTAGAAAAAAAAAATCTTCAGAAATGCTGGGCTGGCAAGTGTATAATAATTCGGACCAACGTTCTGAAAAACTGTTAAATCCATGACTTCTTAATTTTGTTAAATAATACTTGAATTATATTCTGCAAATTTTTGAGAAATTATTCAAGTGGTATTTCAACTCACCGAGGTAAAACGGTGTCCTAGGCTGAGCCACTCCTTCTCTAGGAGCACCTGAAAGCCCCTCATTGAGCGGTAATACGAATCCAGCATCAGCATGGCCAGAGAGGTGAGCTGAGCTGTGCGGTCCCAGCCATCACTGCAGTGCACCACCACTGAACTCTTGCCTGACTCGATTCGATCAGCAATCCGCACTGCACCAGCTAGCAACAGCTATTCACATAGGAAATCAAACAGTTTTAACTTGCCTTGCATTTTGGAGAAGTCCTTATGTTTAAATAAATAAATCAGGTTATTTTTTCATTCATTCATTCATTCATTCCTATATTAATTTATTGCATAATTAATTTATCTGTCCAATATGAAATTATACTGTGTGCTAATTATACTATGTTCTGACTACTTTGATTTGCAGTCTCCTCAAGTTCAGAAAATAAAAACTCTGGCATTTTGAAACTTAAGGAAATTAAAGAAGAGGTAACTTGGAAGAGTATTTATTAAGCGTCTCAGAGTAGGAAATCACTCCTGCGGCCAAAAATTCTTAGAGTGATGCATTTTGGGTCCTACTTTTAGGAATAGGAGTAAGAGTAATTTATCCACATTCTTAAAATAGGAAAATGTAGGAAAATCTCCACCAAATGTAGGATGGCTCCAGAGGTGTCCTAACTGGTTAGAAGTATCAAGAAAATGGCATTCAGGCAGAGACATGCGCAGAAGAGGCACATTTTAGTAATGTTGAGTGACACGGAGCTCATAAAAGATACACAAATGGAATACTTTTGTAACACATAAAGTGCAATATGTAACTGGTCCATTAATGAACATTTCGTATGCTGTCTCTGCAAGTGACTGACTGCTACATTTTTTTTTTTTAGGTATAGCGAATGAAATTCATACATTTCCCCACCACGTACCATGAAATCATGAAAAACAAGCTGCATTCATGAAGTTGTGGACATGATCCATCATTATGAATTATTTGAATGTACACAACTGTTTTTTGAGATTCTCTGTTATAAGCAGCACTCCATCACTTTACTAACACAGTGTATCTCAGTGTTTCACACTCCTCAGCAAACTGAAAGTGGCATTGATGGTTTAACAAATTGCCTTTGTTTACTTGTTATTTTTAGCGGTAAGAGTAGGGCAGAATTTTGCTTTAATTTTTTTTACTCCCCCCTCCGCAAGCAAAACGCTCTCATCCTCTCTCCAGTTTCGTTTTCTTTTCGAAATCATTTTGATCAGATTATGACAGTCCTACACAGCTCTATTATAGGGGCTTGAAACAGTTGTGATTGGAGCAGTCTGATAAGGATCATGTAGCCAAGTGACTCATCTATAAGTTTTTTCTGTGTGCATAAAGCTTTCACACAACTGCAGCTACGGCTCTCGTAAAAAAGTGACGTTGCACACTTTCCTACTCCTCTCCGGAAAAAAAGGAGCAGGACGCTTCATAAACAACTTTATGGAGATTTTCAGTCCGAAATAATCTTTAACCCCAATGCCCACGAGTGATTCTGAGGTTCTCAGTAAATATGGGCCCAAGTCACCTGGGCCAGAGCAGGCTACTTACATCAGGTCTCAGTATGAGGTGATCGTGTTCAGGATGGAAACAAGTAGTTACAAATGAATTTGAAATTAATTGTGTTCATTTTAAACACCCTCACCCTGATGTACTCCAGCCAATGTGTGGCATGCACAGAGGAGAACCAGCGCTGCTCATCGATGGCAGGATACACCACTTCCTTAAGCTTGCGTAGGGACTCCCTAATGACATGCATGTTGGGAATCTCCAGGAAGTTTAATTCTACGTTAGGATAGAAACTCTCATTCTCATAGCCACCATCTTTGGCCTGTAAGGGAAAAAACACTGTATTTATGGATTTTAAACATTCATGCGGTCCTTATTCTCAACAGATGTAATTCAAAGGTTTTTTTAATCACTCTGCAATTAAAGACAAAGAAGTAAGGCAGCCTGGAATCACTGCTCTGGTACCAAAGGTACCAGAAAGATGTGTACAAACAAACAACTGGAGCTACCCATTTCAAAACAAAACATTTCTAGCTGATCTACTTAAGTGCAATCCAAAGACCTGATACTGTTTAGTGACCAAAATACATCTTAACATAACTTCCAAAAGTCTTAACCAGTTAACATAAAACCAATAATCCGTTTACAAATGGGCCCTGCTCACTTTGTTTGTGATAGCCACACTGCTTTGACGGGCATCGAAGATGCAGAGTTTGTGAGACTGGGCATTGGCATCCAGGATGGTCTGGAGATATCTTTCATCTTCCTTACAGCGACGGTCTAACGGGCCCACCTGAGGCTGACCACAACGCACTATGGCTGCCTGACTCTCCGGATGGATCCACGAGAGTACCTGACCATATAAAGATTAGAATAAAGATGAATTCATTTAAAATATATTGGTTCTGTGAATGATGTTTATAATTATACAACAAAATAATCAGCATCAGAAATAAAATAAATAAGTAAGTAAGTAAGTAAATAAATTTAAAAAATTTAAAAAAGAGAATTATCCATCTCAGACGCCTGGGAATAAATAAATAGTCATGGAGATACAGGTCAAGAGTTGCAGCTGAGTTCACATCAAATATTGGAAAATTCTGTTGTTCTAGGATTTTCACATACAGCGGTCTCAGAGCATCACAGAGTGCACATCAAACATTAGTAGGTTTTTTATTTTATTTTTGCATTGTGCTACTTCCACTGTGATTTGTGCCGCTGTTATGTAATTGGCTAATTTTTTTTAATAGCATGAATAAGTTGGAGTAGAGTGTAAAGTCAGGGATGAGAGTATATACTGTATATAGTATATGAGAGGGTAGACTTCTGCAGGTCACATGCATGTGACGTGTTAATAAGAGACTAGTAGGCAAAAGCTCATGGTGACTTATCATTTTCATTAAGATCACTGCTCATTTTTTGTTTTTAATCTCTACACAATCTCTACCTAAATGCAGCATTACTGCTTTTCTATCTGTTAGTTCCACCTTGAGCACATCGGATGCAATAAAGAAACTTTTAGCTGCATTATGTTCAGAATTTTTTTGCCACGTTACCCATCTTTAATGTTTGTATATCATATGTAGAAATTTGGTGTAAATATGGATAAATTCTAATTTACAAAGAAGTCACAATGGGTTTAAACATATGGTTTGAGATATAGAATGGGAAATATACAGTAATGCTGTAGCTCATAGCACTTACAGGAAAGCGACGTTTGGCCCTGAAGGCAGCAACTCTCTTAAGCTCATCTTCATTGATGCTGGAGGGCAGAACAAGCAGTGCTGGATATGTCTCACACACCTCGTAATTGCTGTTAATCTTACTGATGAACCAGCTCTCATTTGGCAGACCCTGTATGCAGAAAACAAACTTTTCTAAACTTACTGCAGAAATGAGTAATTCAGAGTAATTACAGACTTTATAAACTGTTCACACTGAACTGCTCTACCTCTATATGCACCATGTGATATACAGTATGGACACATGCTTCTTATTTTTAAGATTAGCTTTTTTTTTTTTACAGAAATACCATCAAAGTATCCTTCAAACAGGAAGGGAGATACTTTGACCCTTTGTCCAGATTTTATTTTTTTCAGTTTGAACATTTATCCATTTGTTCATGATATACTGCACTAATGAGAATCTCAGGAATGGCGAACACCCAAAAACCTAATTAAAAAAAAAAAAAAAGAACAACAGATAGAAGCTCTTTATGCATTAAGGCCACATGAAGTTTGGCGGTCTGTAGCTATTAACTCTGCAGAAAGTTGGTAACCTCTGTGCACTATGAATCTCAGCAACCGCTGACACCTGAGCTCCTGTAAGCGGCCCATTCATTCATAAATGTTTGTAGAAGCCGCCTGCATGCCTAGGTGCTTGATTTTATATGTTTGTAACCATGGAAGTGATTGGAACACCTGAAATCAATGATTTGGATAGGTGAGTGAATACTTTTGGCAATATAGTGTATGTCACGTCCCACCAGATGCCGAAGATGTTGTCAAACATCATGCCTTTGCTGAATCCAGGATCCTTAAAGTCCAGCACTCAAAAAATAAAAAACAAACACTGAGGTGACTTAAAACCAAATTCATGGGGTCACAGTGAATAAACACGAAAGTCGTGGCATCTTAAGGTGATCTTTTTACTGGTTTTATAGGCGCTACTAATACTATTTCTTATTACTTTATTTTACCAATTCTCTGTCACTACTAAGAGTCAATGTCTTCATTATTTTCCACCCCCTGCTCTCTTGTAATTCACAACCTGGATAAGAGCTACAAGCTTTTATTTCATGGATACCACCGAGTGTGTCGACATGATTAAAAGCTTGCTTTTTTGCTTTCTCAGTAAGGTTTATAAGTTTTTACTCATAATCTTTTTGACAGTTAACTGACTACTTAAATCTGTTTAACTAAATATTTTTTATTAATTTGTCTATTGATTGCTTAAAGAGAATGGACAAACATTGGAGTTTTACAAATTTGCATGTGCTGCACACCTAAAAAAAAAATAAAAAAAATAAAAAAATTCGCCTGCAGCCATGTGCAGGGTGTAAAATAAAAATATTGTTAAGGGTTTACTGCTGTCAAGGAATCATATAATTCATATGATTTTACCTGTCTCTTGTATTCAGCTACAGGATCATAAACCTTCCATCCATCTTCTGGAAACTTCTCCAGGTATTTAAATGCAAAGAAAGGCTGCAGGCCAAATAGGAACAAGTTAGCACTAAAACATATTGTGGATTTATTCATAACACCTCAGGCAACATACTGTACCCCAATCATCCATAACATTAAATGTGCCTGACTAATATTTTATATAGTTCCCCCTTGTGCCTCCAAAACAGCTTTGGGCAATTAAGGCATGAACTTCACAAGACCTAGTGGTATCTGGCATCAAGACATTAGCAGCAGATTATTTTCCTGTAGATCAGGATGGCAGCACATCATCATAAGTCCTGTAAGATGTGAGAAGAGGGTTCAGTGAATCAGACTGGTTGTCTAGCACGTCCCACAGATGGTTTGTTCAAATTGAGATCTGAGGAATTTGAAATCAAAGTCAACTCCTTCAACTCATACGGAGTCCCATTTCAATGTAGGGGTGTACTTGCTCTACAACAATGTTTATCTAGGTGGTATGTGTTGAAGTAACTACATCTACATTAATTGCAGTACCCAAGGTTTCTCAGCAGAACAGTACCCAGTATCACACTGCCTCTGTGAGCTTGCCTTCTTCAAATAGTGCTGTCTGTCTTCATCGCATGCATAGGTATGTAAGTGACAAACATGTACCCAGCCAACCACAGGGTGTAAAAGAAGACATGATTCATCACACTAGGCCACCTCCTTCCATTGCTCAACTGTCCAATTTGAGGCATGCACATGCCTATTGTACTTGCTTTCAACAGTAGACAGGGGTCAGCCTGGACTCTCTGACTGGTCATACTCAGCCCCATACAGAGCAAGATGAGTTGCACTGTGTTCTAACACCTTTCTATCACAGCCAGCATCAATGTTTTAAGCAATTTGTGCTACAGCAACTCTTCTGTGGGAGTGGGCCAGACTGGATAGCTTTCATTCCTTGAATGGCACTGTCACCAGCTCACCGGTTTGGGAAATTTTGGAGATCAGGTCATCTGATGCAGCACTCCGTCACTCTCAGACAT
The DNA here is from genome assembly GCA_030347435.1 of Clarias fuscus. Classification (NCBI taxonomy): domain Eukaryota; kingdom Metazoa; phylum Chordata; class Actinopteri; order Siluriformes; family Clariidae; genus Clarias; species Clarias fuscus. Next base: position 17,142,620 of record CM059230.1, on the reverse strand, counting down.
AACCTAATCTCATCTCTTACATAACCTAAAGGCATCATTGGCCTTTTTGAAAACAAATGATGGTCCCACTAAGTGCAATCCAGATGGGACAGCATGTCGCTGCAAAATGCAGAGGCAGCCATGTTGGCTAAGTCACCAACAGTATCACCAGCAAAGCACCCCCACACCATCACACCTTCTCATCCATGGTTCACAGAGAGAACCACATATTCAGGAACTGCCTGTTCAATCTCCTTACATCTAACAATGACACGTCAGTTGGAGCCAAAAATCTCAAACTTGGACTCATCAGACCAAAAGACAAATCTAATGTCCATGCGATTAGATAAGTGTTTACATATTATATAAGTGTTTCTTGCCATAATATGGATTTGTACAGTCGTTGTAGTAGCAGTAATAAGGCTATTGATTCTATACCAACCTTTCCTCTGCACAAAACACCTGATGGTCTAAATGTTAAGAAGATAGGAAATGGAACAAATTAACACTTGATAAGGCACAACTGTCAAATGCAAACCATTCCAGGTGACTAACTCTTGAATCTGATGAGAGAATGCCAATAGTGTACCAAGCTGGTATCAAAGCTGAATCTAGCTACTTTGGACAACCTAAAATATAAAACATAGTCTGAGCTTTTTAACACTTTTGTCTACTATAAAATTTGTACAATGTTGAAAATTATAAAAAATAAATAAAAACCAAAGACATAAAAGGTGTGTCCAACCTTTTGACTGGTAGTGTAGCTGACAAATACTATTCAATAAGCCATACGAGTTCTAAAGCACTAGTACAGTGGAACCTTGGTAACTTGGTCTGTGAGCATTTTGCAATACAAGCAAATTTTAAAAATAAATTTTAGCTTAATAAACAATCAAGGTCTTGACATACGAGTAGTACTCACGTGCTTTGTCTGCAGAGCATCACATAATCACAACTGGGCCAATGGTTCTTATAATGGGGAAATTCACTTTGATATAAGAGTGCTTTGATATACTGTACTATATACTTGCAATCCAAGGTTTACCTGTATCTGTTTTTCCATACTTTTTTCCAACTTCCATAGTAATTTACTTACTTCTTTAAGAGCCACATAATGCAGTATAACAATAACATTGTTAAAAATAAATAAATAAATAAATAAATACCTCTGGTCCTTACCAAGTCATGTGAGAGTGGAAATGCATATTTAGACAACATCTCAAAGATCTCCACATTGCTCTCTTCTTGCTTTTTATATGTAAACCTTAGGTTCCTTAAGTCCTTGAAGTGAACATAAACATGAAATTTAGAGACATTTTTGACAGTATTTTTTTTTTTTATGAAAGTACATGTATACAAGTAGATGTAGAAACATTCTCTTACTTTGCAAACTATTTCTAGGCCTTGGGTGCTCTCTCTGTGGCTTTGCACCCCAATAGTCTCCAAGCGGCTGATGGCTCCCAGGTTTACATCCAGTACAAAAGGTGGATTCTAGCAGAAGTAGAATCTGTTTTATTTTGCCAGGTAGTGTACACTACCTGGAATAAGTGTATTACACATGAAAGTGTATTACACATAAAATGGGTATTCTGGAGTGGGCATAATAGACATGAACAGACAGGCAGACAACATGTGTCTATTTACATGCATGCAGGTATACAAGTACACGGCAGAAAGATTATAGGAAATTCATGCAAAAATATGAGAAATACATATGGGAATAAACAAACACAACAGGTAGGAGAATTAAAGCAAGGCACTAATTCAGAATGATATCTTGAATCCACTCATGTCAACAGTACATATTTTATTTAAAAAACACACTTCTCTTCAAAAAAAAAAATTAAAAAATAATTATTTTTTTTAAATAAAGCCAGGTATTTTGGCCATTTTCTTAAGATTCAAGAGACAAGATTCCGTTACAGTGGAAGCATTTATGCGAGGACTGCACTGATGGAAGTCTAAGCTTTTAGCAAAACTTTCAGCCAAACAATAAGAAACAACTTTTAAGTTACAATATCAAATAATGTAGGTGAAAGCAATTTTCAATCCCAGAACGAAAAAAAATATATGTTTGCAGCAAATCTGCACCTACAATTCCAGGTTAAAGATCCACTTGCAACCAAAGTTCTAGCTACACGTAAATAAAAACATTATGCATGCAGTTTACTTAATATTCACTATTTTGGATAACTACCATTACATGATGGTTAATCGTGCCATGTCAAGCACTAACAAGTGTCAAGAAGGTAAAAAAAAAAAGAAGAAAAAGTCAGTTTTGATTTCAGGTTGTTATTAAGCACATTAACATTTCTAATGCAAGATAATGTTTAAGGGTAGGAAGATTAGCTTACTCGTGTGAGACTCTTGAAGTAGAGCTTGTAGTCAGTGATGGTCAATGTGCCACTCACAGCTCCAGAGAAAGGACAGATGTATGTAACATTTTTGGCTGTGGGGAGAGAATTTGTTTCTCATGCAATGCATTTACATTTTGCTCCCCCACCCCCAACCAAATCAGACGCAAAATAACTGAAAAAAACAATCATTATAATTTCATTCGATTTTAAAGTTTATTTCTTGGTTGCAAATGGCCTCTGTCAAACACAGACTCTGCCAGACTTTCATTCCAGGGGTTAGAGCAGGAACTGTCTAGCAGTTCTTTCCCCTATCTAAACTCTTTTCTTCCCATCTGGTACAAAGTTGACATTTGTTTCACCTGTCCATAGGATGTTATGAAGTATGGTCATATTATTTCCATGTTACAAGGACCTTCTATGATCTCATTATATTCAAACTAAGCAATGTATACTTTTTTTATTGTAATTGTATAACCCCCAGGTGACACGGTGGTGTATTAGTTAGAACTGTCACCTTGCACCTACAGGGTACTGCAATTTCCTCCCACAGTCCAAAAACATGCGGATTAGGATCACTGGCATTCCCAAATTGACCATAGTGTGTGAGTGTGTGTGCCCTATGAGGGATTGGCGCCCTAAGCCTCCTGGGATAGGTTCCAGGGCCCTGCGACCCTGAATACAGGATAAAGCGGTATATATTTGTAAAAACACTCACAATTATGCATGATCCTTTGTGGGCTAATTACATAATAATACAGCCTGTAAGTGTCATGAGGCAGGTCATTGTTGTGTTATTAATTGTTTGCAAGGAAACTCTTGGAGCCCAGTCAGAAATCTGTGCTAACATTGTGGTTGTCCCTGGACTGTCTACCTGCACTGGTAGTGGGTAAGGCAAGTATTGCACACAAAACATGAACCAAGGCAAAAACACAACAGATGTCAAGAGATTCAGGTGGGTCAATGTCACCTCAAATCTTGAAATAAAGTCAATAAAATATAGTAGTATAAGCACAAACTGTGACCTTAATTCCATAATTTTTTAACTCCAACGACTTATCTGTTGTGACTTCTGAGCAGTCTAGACAGATAAAATCAAGTTTGTCTGACTAACTTCAAATGACTTGAAAACATTAAATAATAACATGTCTTTAACAGGAAAATATATATATATTTTTATGACAGAATGACCCAGGTTTATGGATGAGACAATAACTGTTTATAGAAATGAATGTAATATTTAATTGAACTGTTTTTAATAAAATCAGAAATTATTGTTTGTTAAAATGAGTAAATCCAAATTACAACATTACCTTACCTATAGCTTTGATGGTCTCCCCAGGTACACGGGGAGCCTCTTCCAGCATTGCTTGCTTATTGCCTTCCCTCAGTGCCTAAAAAATAAATACAAAAAATTACAAAGACTAAATACACACATATTCCCACAATGATTTGAGTCTTTTTTTCTCTCTTATTTTTAATTATACACAATCTGTGACAACACACTTGAGGTATGAGTTAAATACCATACCAAAAAAGGTTAAATGAACCACGGCAAGTCAGTGCATTCAAAAAGAGCAATTAGTGAACTATGTGAGACAGCTGTACAACTGTAACGTGACACAATGCAACACAAATGGGTTAAGGAAAACGCTACTTGTTAAATCTCAAAGCTTAAAAATGAATGGCAGATTATAATAGTAGGTTCATGAAAATATTGCACAGTGTTTCCTTTTGCAGCTATTCTGATTCCTTTACAGCATAAAGCACACGCCCTGTCCAATGTCTGGAGGGCAAAAATATACAAGAAAATAAGCCTATAATTTTAGCTGCAGATGGCTGCATAAAGAAAGAGCTGTTTAAAGACAACAAACAGGAAAGCTTTTAAAGATTATTGTAGGTTTATGTTTGTGAAAGATCAATCTGAAAAATGTAAATGGCCTTGAACCTGAGTGGAGAACACCACAAAAAGGAAAAGCAAACACACAAGCAAGCCTATGGACACGAAGAGAAAAAACATACTAATTTTTGTTGAAAATAGTTTGTTGATAGTTTATTGTTTTTTTCCCACAAAATTTCCTCTCCATTCCCACCTCACTCATAGTGTTCCTGGATCCATCATGATCACGCCCGAGATAAAGCAGTTACCAAAGTTGAAAGAATGGAATTAGTTAAAGAAATTCGTCTAGAATGATGCCATTGTTTGACAGTCTTAGGAGGCTGAAGAGAATGCAGCCTTTTAATTCACTGTACAGCTCGGTCTCAAAAACTGGGTCAGAGAGCAAAACTGGATGCTGTCATGACCAGAAACACAATGGTGCCTTGTTATTAACCAGCTCTAGCTATTATCATCACATTGCACCATCAATAAACCATCATATCGTGTAGCGAATTGTATGGAGAAATAACTATATTGTCCCATCCCTAGTAAACACTATAGAAAGGTATCTCGATATTCCTAAGATCTTATCTTCGGTGGTGTTCCTGTCGAAATTAAAACTGAATGCAGGATGGCAGTTTGTCTAAATTGTTTTTTTTGTGTGTGTGTCCACTCTACAAATCCCATTGGAGTCTATAAAGAAATTTGATTTTTGCACAGATTTTAGGGTGATGTTCGAAGGGGTTGAATTATTTTTGGACAACATGATTTTAACCAGAGTAGTAAAGGTTTTTGAGCCCTTAAATGCCTTGTTTTTTGGTTGGACAAAAAACGAGCAAGCTATAAAACAGGGGAACAAAGGGTTTTGGCACAGATGCTCATATTTCGAGAATTGTGAGGTCTTTTTCTAAAAGGTGGGGGTAACAATAACTGAGGGCAACCCTACTAATAAATAAATATTTATTACTGTATTGCAGACATTCTATGGAATTCATTAATTGAGATAGGAGGGCAATCAAACACTTTAGTTTTGGATGATACAGTGAAGTATACTCACACAATTTCCAATTATTTGTATTTAGAAAATCTACTTTTAATTTTTCACGATGTATATAATATCAACTCTATCATCCGAGTTGAAAGAGTTTATGTTTGTGCACTTTTTTTTTTTTCAAAAAATGTTTTCCTTAAAGTCTCAATGCTTGTGATCTTCATACATGTACATGTCTTTTACAATCATCCTGAGATACAGGAGGTTTAAGCTCAAGACACAAAATCACAATTGCTGCTTAAAACTAGTTTACAAAAGTACTATATCTGCAATACTGTTTTAAACTAACAGACAGCAGTTTTTCTTTCATTAACCTTTCAAATGTAAAACAATTATCATATTTATAATTCATTTGTGGTTAGGTAATTAACCAGATTTTACTGAAATTGGAGGGTGGAGATGGTTCCCCACTCAAAATGTCTGTGCTTGTCTCTGGTTTAAAAAGCTGGCATAAACTTTACCTACAACAAATCCAAATTAATGTCTGATGGCGACAAGGGAAACACATATACACACATACATACACAAAATTACCAAAGAGAAGTCTTTATGCTGAATATTGTTGTCCAAGAGAATTCCACCATCATTATCCTACATTAGGAAATGATAAGAAGATGGGCAAAAAAGAAAGACAGATGAGGAAGAGAAAAAAGAAGGAGACCGTTACAGAGACTAGACCAGTCAGTGCTTGGATTTGAGAACAATGAGAACCTTTCATGCAGAATTGCCAGAATAACCATCTTACAGTGAAAGAACAGATTTGAGAAAGAGGATTTGAAATGTTACAAAAGGTCATGTGGACAAGACCATGAAGTACTGGAGAGTTTTAAATGAGTAAAATGCCAAAGCAAAAAATTATATTTGTGGTGCTTGTCTTTCTATGATTAGTTTTAGGTTTATAAATGCACTATATATTACATAACTCCTTATTCAGAATTTTGTGTCAGTCACATAGCTAAACTAGTGTAAAAGTGTGCAAGATGTGGACAGAAAGTGTGTTTAGAGATAATGTAAATGTGGTGAGATAAAATCCCATGCATAACTACTCCTGAATACTTTACATAAGTGATCAAGTTTATTTCCTGTACATTCTAGAGGTATTGTGATACAAACAGTATTTTCATTCAAAATAACATCAACTACACAGTCTGGCCAAAAAAGTTACATCCACTAAAATTTAATTCAGCAAATATTTATCTTTGGTTACGTTGTGCAATGTGGTGTCTAGTACATGTGTGAAAATTATTCCCTATGCTCCCAGTACCACTCTTTCCCAATTTGAGTTCTGGACTAAGGCCATGTTAACAGGGAAGTAAAACTCACTTTTCCTCATTATTGTTCCAAGCTTTAATTTTCTAGACAGTTCTTAACCCAATTCCAGTAATCTTTTTAATTCTTTGCTTGAGACAAGCCTCAAGTGGTTCCTCATTTGGCCAGACAGTGTATATTAAAGCAGAGTAAGTCTGGCTAAGAGCTTCTTCTGACTGGAGTTCTACTTACAAATTCCAAAGTGATTTTAGAGAAAAATACCCCTTTTAAGTATGACTCATATTATTTTCTCGTAACTGATAATTAACAGCAAGTTGATGGTGGACCTTGGACTGCTTAAGAACTAATGCTATGGGGAACAGTAGGTCTTAGACTTAAACACCCTTTCACATGAGTACATTCACAAAATTCAATCATTCGTTCATTCATTGGTTCATTTTGCATTTTAGGTTAAAATAATTCATGACCATTTTAAGATGCACAATTCTAGCCATGAATAGAACAGTAGCTTTAGTAAGTATGATTTTCAAATTTCAGTATGCCTTTTGCAGCAGGGCTTGAAAACACATTTATTGTGCTTCCTTTACTCACACTCTCCACTTGCAATAACTATCTTTTCCATATATGGTTTTGTCATTGATACTTTGCATGTTTTGTTTTGTGACCCTGTTAACAGCTATTTTTTTTTGCACCTCATATTCATTTATGTCTTCATAAGAATTTAACCACATACATGTATATTTATACTCAATTGCATTTAATCAGTTAAGTGCCCTTGTTTACATTTGTTCATATATTTTAGAGCACATGTGAGTTATAAATCACAGGAAGAGTAAATGCAGATTATAGAGAATAACATACACTTGCAGGATAGACAGATGTATCTGGTATGTTGGTGTATGCATGTGTAAATGACCTGCAAATGCTCTCACTATCTGTCTCACCTTATGATCTCGAGACAAGGCCTCTGGTGTGGTGGCTCCAGGATTTTGACTTGACATTGTGGCTGCAATCAACTGTTTGCACCATTCAACATGAGCACCTGTAGGACTGCACCAGCAGGTAAACAAGTAAATATCGCTATAGGAAGATTAACCAGGTTGTTTCACACAAATGCATTCATTCAAAATTGCCCTGACACAAGCACAGCACTCGTTCATCCAAACCGAATCATTCACGCACGCTGACAGAGAATAGTGTGTTTCATGAGAATGTTGTTTGTGTAGAGATTGAGAGGTGCTCGCCTATCTGAGGTGTCCGTGCTGCTGGACTCAGTGCTGCATGAAGTCCGGAGCTTTCTGCTCGAGTTTGTCTGAGCCGCCGCTGCTTCTGTGTCGAGTTGTCCACAGTTCAACGGCTTCGTGTCCATACCTTTTTACCCAGAGTTTCTACATCCGTTTATAACTTTGCTTTGTAGACGTTTCACTTCTAGAATCAGCGAGGTTTCGGTCCAACTTCTCACATTCTGCCTCAACCCCCACGGAGCTGGAAGTAGATTCCCAAAAGAGTCGGTTCTCTTATCGGGAGTCGACTCTGCAAAGTTACCACCGGCTCCGTGTCGCAGACCGGGAGGAGATTCCAGTGTTGTTGGACAAATGCGTATTTCCATGTTTACTGATAGTATTTCTTTGTTTATTATTCACAGAAGGCTGTCATTGGCAGGTGTATGTTTAGTCGCTTATAACTTTGTGAATCTACCGTTATCGCGCTCGGAATCACACTGCTAACTAAATAGCATTTGTTTATCAGCGTTCTTCAAATTAACGCTAATTCCAGACAACAGATAAGTTCAGTTTAAGGCTCCATCCACAGTTACAGAGCTGACATGATCAAACATTACGTTTTATTCAGACAATAGACACAACTCATTTCATCATCCTGTCACCATTGACTCTTTAATTCGACTCCATTTTTACCCAGTACATGGAATCAGAAGCAGAGTCGACTCCACAATTTCTTAAATGAAACCGCCTTAGGATCGGACAAAGCCTAGCGTCCACGTCATCGCGACGCGGCTCTGAAGAACTACAGTACCCAACATGCAACGCCAGGCATTTCCTTCAGTACTGTTAAAGCTATAATCATAGACATCTTGAATAAAATAAAATGTTACCAAAAACATTGCGGCATACTGTGAACGTCTGAGATTACAAAAAATATATACACACTTCAGGAAAATAAAAACTTGAATATAGATTTTAATACTAAATTTATTGCTATATGTTATATATTGTTGTATATGATAATAATATGAAATATCAACTGAGTATTGATGTTTACTTATTTTTTTATTATAAATTTATAATAAAAAATGAGTACAACAATTTAAATTTTAAACATGATTATTGTAAACAAGTTAAGTTTCATAACAGTTATAAACAACTGTATCAGTAAAAGCAAAATGACTGTGTAAATTGCTTATAGACAAGAAAGGTCATGATAATTTTTCTGTTAGTTTTAATAAATCAGCACGTTAGCTAATATATCTTTCACTTACATTCCATAAAAGCAATATTTTAAAGCAATGTTGTTTTGACATGTTGTGCATGAATGAGTGAAAAGGGATTCATAAATGACAGCTCGTAAAGTAATGACATTTGGTGCCAGAGGAGAAGAAGGATGAGTGTTATAAGCAAATGTTATAGGCAAAAGAACAGTAATCAGTTAAAATACTTCATCATCAGAAGGCAGCAAGTAAATTTGACAGCACTGTGAATCTCAGTAACTGCTATAATTCCTCAACCACAGGATCAGAAGGTATCAGATGTGCTGGGATATTTACCATCCACATGTCTTTATGGCCTCTGGAATACAGTGGCTCTGTGAGCCAGCGCGGTTTGAACAGTTTTGTGAGGTATTTTTGGCCAAGTCCAGTCAGGCAAGCTGCTTTTTCCAGCTCTTTCATCCGCTCTGAAGGGACATCCTCAGAACAGAGCCAAGTTTCCCCAACATCCACAAGACCTGACCATCAACGACAAATTGTAATTAAACTTTTTAAAAGTGTAAATTGTAATAATGCTATTTCAGAATGCATCAATATTCAATTAATTTTACCTGCCACAACACCACGGCCAAATCTCTCCCCAGATTCCAGAAGCTCTTCTACTTCATACTGTGTCATTGCAAATCTCTCCGTGAGGACATGTCTCCAGTCGTCTCCTTCCCAGTCTTTCTGGGCAATGTGGATGGCCAGCGTGCAGCTCTTCATCTCTGCCAGCAGGGGTCGCCATCGCGTCTCTATAGATTTCACGCCATTCAACACAAGACCTGCGTATGGCTGTCTAAAAGACAAGCAACCAACCTCCAGAGACATTAACAAAATAAACAGGGTTGCCGACAGTTAAGAAACGTTTCAGCCAAATACACACCAGATGTGAGCGCGTATTTCTGCACGTGAAGCTTGTTTCCGGAGAGAAGAAAAATGCGCAACGTTAAATCGGTAGGCATGAGATTATAGCGCATTACTCATAACATAGAAGTTACTGTCTGTTCACACGTGTAACGCTTTGTGTTTTAAATTTCATCCACAATTAACCACAGTCAAAATTTTCCTGTCTTCTTCTTCTTCTGCTCAGAAAAGCCTTTCCTACAACAAACAATGAATATACAATACTGCCATCTAGCGTCCATATACATAACGCTCAGTCTCATCTCACGGTACATCTCAAACAGGACTTTGATTAAAAAAAAAAAAAAAAGATTATACCAGGCTTATAAATTACAATTTATACCACAAATAAATACATTGCATTCATAAATAAATTTTTAATGAAAATATTAATGTATGATAAATTATAATATGAAACAAGTGCTACCTGAGAAACAAAGCATAAACAGGCTTATGTAATGCATTTTCCACTGGTATGGCACAGAAACTCAGAAACATTTTCTGGATTATGACGTTTCTCTGCCATCATTGACAAACTTTAAAAGTGAGACCATAGTCAATTACTATACTTTTCTCAATCTCTATACCACTTTATCCTTTTTACATTGTCATCCTGGACAGGGTGCATCTTTGGACTGTGGGAGAAAACCCACCAAGCACAGGGAGAACATGTAAACCCCATGCTCACAGACCTGAGCTGGGAATCGAACGCTCGACCCTTGAGGTGCACTGCAACAGTGCTAATCACCAAGCAACCGTGCCCGCCACTATTCTGCATCAAGGTAGAAAGTTTCCTTCAGTCTGCTTCACATCTGAAACACTGGACTCCCAGGAAATGGCTTGGATGTCAGGACTATACAGGAGAATTGGCAATAACCCCCTGCCAAGTTCCTGTAAAAGTCAAGTGATGTTCATGAATGATTGTGTGTACAGTTCCCTCAGACATGTTATCCAACAATATTTAAAGATCATGTGTTCCACTAGCTGAAATTTTCATAGGGATGACTGCAGTGGGTCCTAAGTCAGCTCAGCCAGATCATCATTCACTGACCTTCTTTAAAACGTTTGCACCGATCAAATGTTTTACTGCAACTGAGTCTAAATCTCATCACTGTAGTATGCTTGAAGTCTTCTGCAAATGCCATCTGGTTTTACGCCTTCATTCACAAGAAATGTCATCATAAGTCCCAGCTTGACTTGAACGCCTTTTGTATAGAGATAACCTGTTGTCTTGTTGGAAGTGCTGGTTTACCTGAGTGCTATAAGGACAGTTAAGTAAATGTTACATAAATGCAACATTAAATACAAAGTTGTTCAGTGATTCAAGAAGTACACAGAAGAAGACAATTCAGTCTGATAGTATTTGAACATTTTTCTAAATTAAGGTTGGAGATATGTCCATGTGTATATAAATACAGTACTTTGAAAAAGTATTTATACCACTGTAAATGGATTTTAGTAGGATTTTATGTGACACACCAACACAAAGTAGCCCATAATTGTGAAGTGGATGGAAAATTATAAATATTTTCCAACATTTTATACAAATCATAATCTGATAGTGTGACATGCATCTGTATTCAGTCCCCTTTACTGATATCCCTAACTAAAATCCTGTGTAACCAATTGCACTCAGAAGTCACCTAACTAGTAAATAGAGACCACATCTGTGTCATTTACCGCCCATAACATAATTGAGTACACCCCTCTTATTTCAGCAAACATTTTAGTATATCTTCTCAAAAGACAATACTATAAAAATGAAACTTGGATATATTTATTGCAGAGTAGTCAATGTGCAGTTTGTATAACAATATAGATTTACTGTCCACTGAAAAAAATCTCAACATACAGCCATTATTGTCAAAATAGCTGCCAACATAATTTACACATCTTTAACCATGCAGTGTCAAATGTCCTATCTATCAGGTTCATGTGTTTGTCAGTGGCCAAGTATGTCTCCAGACCTGAACCCTATTGAGCACCTGTGGAGCATCCTTAAGCGGAAGGTGGCGAAACGCCATGTGTCTAACATTCAGCAGCTCCCTGATATCATTATGAAGGAGTGAAAGAGGATCCCAGCAACAACATGTGCAGCTCTGGTGAACTCCATGCCCTGGAGGATTAAGGCCATGCTAGATAACAATAGTGCACATATGAAATATTGACACTTTGGACACAGTTTTGACATGTTCATTTGAGGTGTACTTATTTCCATTGCCAGTTATTTAGACAATAAAGTCTGCATGCTGAGTTATTGTTAGAGGACAGTACATCTGTACTGCTATACAAGCTGCACATTGACTACTCTAAAGTATATCCAGTTTTCATTTCTATAGTATTGTTCTTTGAGAACATATAATAAAGTGGTTGCTGACATGTTAGGGTATACTCACTTTTCTGAGATACGGTCATCTTAGTATGAATACCGCTGTTCTGTGAAGCCATAAGAAATCCCATTTGCAGTTTGCGACAAGCCATGTGGGGGAGACGGCAAATACATGGAAGAAGGTGTTTAGATCAGATGAGACCAAAATGTAAATTTTTGGTCTAAATGCAAAATCACATGCACATCACCCTAAACACACCATCATGTTGTGTCGAAGCTTTTTTATAGCAGGGAGAAGGAAGCTGGTGAGAGTTGGTGGGAAGAATCTAGTCAGAATCTCCTCCAGAATCTAGGACCTTGATCTCCAAATGAAATGCAACATTTACTTTCATTTGAAAAGAGGACTTTGGCCCACTGTGCAACAGTCCAGTCCTTTTTGTACTTAGCCCAGGTGAGACGCCTCTGATGTTGTCTCTGGTTCAAAGTGTCTTGAAACAAAGAATGAGAAAGTTGTAGCCCATGTCCTGGATATGTCTGTGCGTGGTGCCTCTTGAAGCACAGACTCCAGCTGCAGTCAACACCTGGCGAATTTCCCTCAAATTCTTGAATGGGCTTTGTCTCACAATCTTCTCAAGGCTAGGTTATCCCTGTTGCTTGTGCACCTTTTTCTACCACTGGTATTCCTTCCATTTAAACCTTTCTGTGTTACCCTTCATGTACAGGGTGTCAGTTATCATCTTCTGGACAGCTGTCAAGTCAAGACTGCTGATTATGATTCCATGATTATGTAGCCTACTGAACCAGGCTAAGAGACCATTTGAAGGCTCTGTAAACCTGGTTAATTTAAAAGGTGTCGTGAATTAATTAGCTGATTAGAGCATGATACCATGAGTCTCCAATATTGAATGTTTTCACAAAATTAAAAATCTCTGATACTGAATTTTGCATTTTCATGCACCTGTATATATATATATATATATATACAGGTGCATGAAAATTTATGCATATATATATATATATATATGCAGTAGTGAGGATTTCATGAACTTTTTCAATAACAAAATCATAAATATTAGGCAAAAAATTCAGGCTTTGAAACCAGACAATTTAAATAATTCAGATGAACTAACCACATCACATCAGAACTTAGAATACTTTACTCCCCTTGAAGCGAGGGAACTAATTTCACTCATCTCTTCTTCAAAATCGTCAACCTGTATATTAGATCCTATACCGACACATTTTCTCAAACAGATAGTACCAGCAATAATAGAACCCCTGTTGAAAGTAATTAACTGTTCACTCAGTAGTGGGTATGTCCCCAAATCCTTTAAATTAGCCATTATTAAACCGCTAATCAAGAACCTGACCTTGACCCCAATCAGGTTTCTAATTACAGGCCGATATCAAACCTTTCCTTTATCTCCAAGATTCTGGAAAAGGTAGTATCACAGCAGCTATGTTCGCATCTACACAGAAATAGCATAAATGAACTGTATCAGTCAGGATTTAGGCCTCATCACAGCACAGAGACAGCACTTGTTAAAGTAGTAAACGACCTCCTATTGACCTCTGATCAGGGTTGCGTCACTATACTTAGTGTTACTGGATCTCAGTGCAGCTTTTGACACCATTGATCATAGTATTCTCCTTCACAGATTAGAAAAGGTAGTAGGAATTAAGGGAACTGCCCTCTTGTGGCTCAGATCCTATTTGACTGATCGTTATCAGTTTGTAGATTTAGATGGTGACCATTCCTCATGTCCTCAAGTGGAGTTTGGTGTTCCACAGGGCTCAGTTTTAGGCCCACTGCTTTTTTCCCTTTACATGCTTTCTCTGGGCAACATAATTCGTAAACATGGTATTAGTTTTCATTGTTATGCTGATGACACAAAATTATATGTCTCAGCAAAACCAGATGAGAAAAACCAGTTTGCTAAAATTGAGCAGTGTGTGCAGGACATAAGAGATTGGATGTTAATTAATTTTCTTCTGCTTAATCCTGATAAGACAGAAGTTCTGGTCATAGGACCACAAGTATCTAGAAGTAAGCTTTCTGATCACACTGTAACTTTAGATGGCCTTTCTGTTCCATCAAATGCAACAGTAAAAGACCTTCGTGTGATTATAGATTCCAGCCTTTCGTTTGAAGCACATGTAGATAATATCACCAGGATAGCTTTCTTTCACCTTAGAAATATTGCCAAGATAAGAAACATATTGTCACTAAATGATGCAGACAAACTAGTTCATGCCTTTATCACCTCTAGGTTGGACTATTGTAACGCCTTACTGTCTGGTTGTTCAACTAGGTGTATAAACAAACTTCAGTTAGTACAGAATGCAGCAGCGAGAGTCCTCACTAAAACCAGAAGATACGAGCACATCACCCATATCTTACCTACACTGCATTGGCTCCCTGTGAAATTTCGCATTGATTTTAAGATACTACTTTTGACATTTAAAGCACTAAATGGTCTCGCGCCACAGTATTTGAGTGAACTGCTAGTGTCTTACGATCCGCCACGCCTACTTCGATCAAAGAATTCAGGCTGCCTGTCAGTACCACGTATTATTAAAACTACAGCAGGGGCCAGATCTTTTTCTTACAAAGCCCCAAAGTTATGGAATAGTCTTTCTAGTAATGTTCGGGACTCAGACAATGTCTCAGTGTTTAAGTCTAGGCTAAAAACCTATTTATTTAGCCAAGCATTTTTGTAAATAGATTAACCTTAGGTAAAGGCGCAGATCTGGGGGACTCATGGACGTAGAGTATTCTGGTGAACTGGTATGTTTAGATGCTGTCTTCCCCACTCTCATTGATCACTCAGGTTTGTTGACGGTGAGGTGATTGGTTGCTTTACATTACAGGGAGCCCTCATGTCTGTGTTTCCTTCTGGCGCTCCCTTTTAGTTATGCTGTTATAATTAGTCCTGCCGGAGTCCCTGCTTGCACTTTGCACTAAATATACATTCACCTTATACATGTTGACTGTGACCATACCTAACTGCCATCTCTCCTTATTTTCTGTTCTCTCCTCTCTCTCTCTCCCTTCCCTCTCTCTGTCTCTCTGTCGAGCTATACATGTCACTCCTGAGTTGCCAGTGATCCAGACCCCTCTGCTCTCTGGACCCGTCTAACCCGTCCTGGAGTCCTGCTTCTGGTTGGAGATCTCGTCGCATGGATGCCCCGTGTGGTCTGCCTGGATTCGTGTGGTGGCTGGGGATGGTTTCCATGAAGACTGTCCTGTCATCGATTGATGCTCTGGGGACCTGTGACTTCAGTTGTTCGATAACTCAGGACCGGAATCCCCTACAGTCTACCTGAGCCTCCAGGAACAAACTGATCTCCTGTTATACTGAACTTCCAGTACACATTATTATGCTGATCAATCCTTGCTATCCGTTATCACCCAGATGAGGATGGGTTCCCTGTTGAGTCTGGTTCCTCTCAAGGTTTCTTCCTATTACCATCTCAGGGAGTTTTTCCTTGCCACCATCGCCCTCAGCTTGCTCATCAGGGACAATCTTACATACACATTGCATACAAACTTACTTCTTTTATTGTGTAAAGCTGCTTTGCAACAATGTCGATTGTTAAAAGCGCTATATAAATAAAATTGACTTGACTTGACTATATATATAGATAGATATATAGATAGATAGATAGACACACATACATGCATACATACAGACAATCATGAAAATTTCAACATTTATTTACCGATATTTACATCCAAAGGTCTTAAACATTATTCTGCATCAAACATCTGTTGAAGGAGTATATACAAAAGGCCATTAGGCCTGTACCCAGAAAAAGATAGAAGCAGAATCCTGAAATTGTATTTGAAAAGAGAACTGTTTTAGCAGCCATGTGTGCCTAACTACTCATACCAAACCGACTTTTTCCTTCTTCCACAATGTGCTATAAGGGATAGCCAGAAAGTGGCAATGTGGCTCAGGCAGGATGTTGTGGACAGCTTGGCTTGGATACTTCAAGATAGACGATCACAAAATGGAGGTGGGGAAAGTGCTGAGAGGGAAAGGTGATTTGACTTTACAGTAATGCACACATCCCCTGGTGAATAGAATTATAATACATTGGTCAAAAGGATAAATCAAGGATCGGGATAGCCCCCACCTTTCTTATCCAACTAATTATTGACAACGAATAGCCACTGTTTAAGAGTTTGATGAAGCCACACTACTTCACAACTGGAATTAATGTTTTGGACTGTATATTTAAAAGGAAAACTATGGAATACAATTAGTCAATATTAAATACAATACATGAACAGGACCTTATTTATTAATTAAATTTATTAGTCCATGAAAAATATTTCCACATGTAGGACTTTGAAGTCTTAATTAAATTAAATTGAGCATGATGTGTAGCAGATCATCTTACAGAAAGCTGAATTAAACATGAGAGAAAAGATGGCATTATTTGATTAATTCTGTACCTCAAAATGCAACACAAAATAGCTTATATCTGACATTCACTTTTAGGATTTCATGACCTCAAATTGCCTTTTTAGGAACTTAAAGTTTGGACAAAGTATTAATATTAATGCATTTCTCATGTAACTTGTCAATTGTTGAATACTGATGAAATGTGCTAAAATATTGACCTGAAGCTATAGCAGTAACCGCCCCACACATTAAGTTTTTCATGCAAGTGAATGTAGTTAAGCATTGTAAGGGCTCAATTGAGAAGCATTAAAATTACAGAAGTAATTATTTTATAATAATTTCGGTTGCTTTTTTAGATATTATTGTGCGTTTGTGGCAGGGGTTCTTATTATAGGGTTATTTCACGCCTATACTAGTGGGGAGGAATTAGTATTACACAGACACTATCAACATTCCAAACAACATGTTTTAATACTCTCTTAATATCTACATCCTAATTTTCACAGTGCAGTGGACATTCTTGGTTTTCAGAATAAGAAGTGAACAACTATATTTCTCTGACCAGATGATCAAATGAGTCAGCTGACACTCTGCTGCCTACAAGACACACATCAAAACACACACCATTCTACAAATGTACCACCAAAGACAGTCAAATTTGCTGCAGTACATCTATCAGTATCAGTAAAACAGAGAACAGGACAAGCTTGGCTGGTTGCTTTTACAACTGTGAGATGTTGCTATCAGTCTTATCTGCTACAATAAATTAGCAGACTGTATTCCTACTGTACAGTACAAACAAACCCATAGTTTTGCCTAATTTTGACATTTGTCCTAAACTGTAGTAAACTTTAGTTAACATTTTTAGCTCTCTGCTGATCGGTTGTTGGTTCAGTGTCTGCGGCAGCTCAATTTCTATCCTCTTCTTCCTGCTTTTGTATGAAGCTGTAGGTCTTCTCACGTTGGCAGAAAAGATGCCGACGCTCTCCGTCTCCCCTATGGGATCTGTGGGACCCCCTCTTCATTTGTTGTAGAGGACAGAAATGCCTTCATGAGTGCAGATTCGTTTGAAAGTTCCTGAGTTGCATTAAAAGCTGCTCTCATGGCCAGTAAGGATATACAGGTTGCTCATGGCAGATGGGTCGGCCGTGGGTGTGCTTTGTAAGATGATATCCCTATAGAAAAGAGAATTTAACACAATTTAAGCTTGTTTCTTGTGTTCCTGTGCTTGCATGGTAAATGTTGTAGAACGTACTTATTTGTCCCCAGAACCTGGAAGACACGACTCTCATCTGTGATCTCTTGCACTACCTGCAGTAAAAGATAATGAAATAGTATTTCTACATAGGACTTTTTAACTTTGCAAGCAATAACAATTGCGATAAATGGGAAATCACAATGGCTAAGCCATACTTTCTGTCTGTAGATTTTAATTCTACAAAATAACACAACATACTTGTAATTAAAGGGAAAGAAAATTTGCATTATGTTCCTCACAGAAAAAAACAATAATGTGCAGAAATACTGGTTTAACAACGCACTTGGTTAAATTTAAAACAATTGATAATACCTCCATAATACCTGGAGCAGGATTTTACTCTACACAAAATGTTTTTTGTTTGTTTGTGTGTTCATGGAGATACAACGTTTAAATAAAGTTAACTTTTTACAATAGCTTCTCATGAGATAATCTCATGGTTATTAACTGTAGTCCATGACATATGGTCACCAAGTTTTTACCATTTCATATACAGTAGATCATAACTATATAGAACATAATAATGAAGTGAGTTGATCTAGTAAATTTGTATTTTTTTTGTGATACCGTGTCATTGGTGATGGTATAAATGTACTAACCAATGCATAATATTTAAATTGTTTAAATGTGTTCACAAAATATTCATATGTTCGTAAAATTCCATACTGCGAGTACTTGCATATTCATTTGCAATCTTTGTCTTAATCAACCATCTGATGCTAACAAAAAGGTGGACTAGTAAGCATTTAGAAAGATATCGATACCTCGCCACTTTGTAAGCTCTTTCCCTTAAGGCCATGTTTCCAAAAGGCAAGAACACTATCCTGCAAGCACACTGTGGGGGAAAAGTAATATTTCTTAATGGGAAGACACCAACAAGATGATGATTCTACTCAGAAAAACATACAAGAAGCATAATATAATCAAGGCAATGATATCATTAGAAGCATTAAATAGTTGGGATGGAGGACTGGATGTCCATTAAATGTTTGATGAGCCAAAAAAAGAAAAGAATCACTCCCTGGATATATAGGCAAATATATAGGCAAATAGTTAGAAGGCTTCCGTGCGTGTGTGTGTGTGTGTGTGTGTGTACACATATATACACACAGTGGTTGGACATTGAAACTGAAACACTGGCCAATTTAGTGTTGGAGGTTTCATGGCTAAATTTGACCAGCCTGGTGGCCAATCTTCATTGATTGCACATTCCACCAGTAAGAGCAGAGTGTGAAGGTTTAATTAGCAGAGTAATAGCACAGTTTTGCTTAAAATATTGCAATGCACACAATATTATGGGTGGCATATCAGAGTTCAAAAGAGGACAAATTGTTGGTGCGCGTCTCGCTGGCGCATCTGTGAAGCATGGGGGTGGATCAGTGATGGTTTGGGCTGCAATATCATGGCATTCCCTACAGTAGGCCCAATACTTGCGTGCTAGATCGGCGCATCACTGCTAAGGACTACCGAACCATTCTGGAGGACCATGTGCACCCAATGGTTCAAACATTGTATCCTGAACGAGGTGCTGTGTATCAGGATGATAATGCACCAATACACACAGCAAGACTGATGACAGAGTGGTTTGATGAACATGAAAGTGAAGTTGAACATCTCCCATGGCCTGCACAGTCAGGAAATGTTTTCTTCCACCAGCATCACGTAGTGACCAGGCCCCTATTGTGCAAGAAGAATGGCTCAAAATCCCTCTGGCCACTGTGCAGGACTTGTATCCATTTATCAGTTCCAAGATGAATTGATGTTGTATTGGCCGCAAAAGGAGGCCCTACACCATACTAATGAATTATTGTGGTCTAAAACCAGGTGGTTCAGTTTCATTGTCCAACCCCTGTATATTACACACATGCAATACTGTATAAAAAGTTTTTTGGTGAAAAACTTCTATAAAGTTAAAATGCGCGCGCACACACACACACGCGCACACACACACACACACAGTAGTAATATTCAAGCAAATCATATACAGTGGTGGCCAAACGTATCATTCTCAAACTTTTAAATAATGACAATCAAGAGAATAAGAATAGTTTGTTATTTTATGCAATGAAATTGTTATAAAACAATCAATATTTAGTATGAAGTCGTTTACTTTACAAAACTTGCTGAATCCGGATGGACATACGAGTCAAAAAGATGTCACCAGTACTCTGGTGTCACTTGCTCAATCCCTGACTGTTTGATTGCTTCCTGAAGATCAAGTACAGAGATTTGTCACCGAAGTTCGTAATTCCCTTGAGAAATCCCTGGTTTTAGCCATTTTTGTGCAAAGATGGACCCCACAGCTTCAGAAAATAAAAGTCCTGGCACATATTTGTTCCATCCATTAACTAAATCAGTTGATTCTAATGAAGACAACGCTTCAGCCAGATAGGCGAGAACTAATTAGTGACATCACCTGTTTTATGCACAGTGAGAAATATTATGTATGGCATATACAGAGTATGTCTTAATATTTTTGGTCACCACTTTATTTATTAATGAATCTCTGTCAAATATAGTTTCCTCTGTGCTCACCAAGTGTCTCTATTGAAAAATCAAAGGTGAGTTCTGAAGCCAAGCCCTTGCTACAGCAGCCATTTAGATCTACAGCTTTCACAGTGTCTGCAGGGAACAGAACAATGAGGACTAGTTTAGTAGTATTTATGCATACGTAACATTAATTTAGTACATACTAGTTTAATAGCTTTAGACATACATAAAGATGGTTACTTTATGTTAAGGTTAAATTAAAAATGAGATTAAATGAAAATACCTTTGAGGGCTATGAGGACTGTGTCTCCATCCAGCTGAGTTACTTGTTTCAGTTGTAGACTTTCACCAGCTGTGAATCCAATGATGCAACTATATGAACATGCATATTCAGTCTACTATACATATACTTATGTTCTATCTCCCAGTGTTGTAATTAGTAGGATACTTTTATTGTAAACAGTTTAAGTGTTGTTGCAAATTTTATGCATCATTGTACACGTTTCCAGAAGTCTGTAACATTTTACTGTGATATAGTGGTGTGTGAACAGGTACCTGGGTGTTCTCTAGGTGTGTCATCAAGAGGAATGATATTGAATTCTAGATGATCCATTGCCTCTCCAGAGTTGTGATTTTTGCAGTGCACCCCCACACACAGTTCTGGAAGTTCCTCGTTTTCCTTCACCAGAAGCTCAAAGACTGGCAAAGACTCAGGCAGATTCAGAGGTATATGCTGAGAGTGAGACAGAAGGGAAGAGAAGACACATCAGTTCAAAGGGTTTAGTTTGGGTGGGGCATTGGAAGGAGACTTCATAGTTTGGTCTTTAACACTCACATGGTCATAACGCTCACAAGGTTGACAACAGTGATATTACCATATTCTATATTTGAACAAAAGGATATTTATTAGTATTCTTGAATGAGAATTAAGAATAGTAATAAATAATCTGCCTGAGAAGTCACATCAGTTCAAAGGATTCAGTTTGGGTGGGGCGTTAAAAGTTCATAATTTAGTTGTATCATCAAATTTGTGACTCTATGTTCTGGACATTCAGGTATAGAAAGGTGGGGTGAACTGGATCTGATGGTGGTGGAAAATGCCAAGGGTTTGTTGGGAGAGGTTGGCAGAGGTTGTCTGGCAGATCTTCAAAGTGTAGCTGTGGTCGTAAGGTTATCCATGTTTGCCACGGTGGTAATTCTCAAACCCGGTGGTGGACTTTGTTAAGGAAGCTGTCAGACGACAAAATGAGGCCCGTCATGCTTGGTTAAACTGTGGGGCACGGGATGAAGAACTGTTGACCTCAACTTGGAACAGTTGAGTATTTTGAGGACCACCAGAATCCCACCAACATTCCTGAGTCTGTGAATGTTCAGGAACTACTACAGATAACCTGTGACTAAGTTTGAGAACATTGCAAAATATATCACAAATATTCATGAACATGGGCTTTCATCCACCCATTTATTTATTCATATTTGCAAACTCATCATTTATGCTTACTTTAAGCTGCATGAACTTCTGCATTGGGTCATACCACAGCAGAAGAACCAGACCGCTTGGCACTGCTGCACACAAGAAAACGCTGTCCGTATACGGGTTCCTTACTGAGGTGGAGGGAGAAAAAAAAACAATGTTAAAAAACTATATAAGAGACTAGAGTTAGATGCAACCAGATGATTCAATAAATGACAGTGGAATCCCTTACCAACACTACACCTTCTACAGCCCTTGGTGTCAGGGATCTTCACAGACATGGCATACTTCCTGCAGAAACAAGAATATATAAAAACAGAAGATAAACTTATCAGA
Source organism: Clarias fuscus (assembly GCA_030347435.1). Lineage (NCBI taxonomy): Eukaryota > Metazoa > Chordata > Actinopteri > Siluriformes > Clariidae > Clarias > Clarias fuscus. The sequence goes on along the minus strand of CM059230.1, from coordinate 17,120,401 downwards.
GTTTAGCAAGCACAAAAAAAGAGAATCACTTTTTTTCCCCACAATAATCAATTATAGAGAGACTTAGGGGAGTTGAAGAAATTAACATCAATTAAGCATAAAGTGTTGCAGACCTTGAACTGATTCTTGTACTCAGGCGGTGGGCATTGATTGCCAGGTGACCTTGGCGCCGTTGCATGCTTTCACGGTACTCAAAAAGTGCAGGTAAACTGTGAGAAGTCAACTGTGAAGACTTTCCTATGGATTGCAAAAGATATGCACTGACAACGCTTATCTTGATGGGGTGCAGTGCAAAAATGTTAATGGTTTCAGTATGATTTGAACATACCTGAGACAGACATTAGCACATCGTTCATGATATACAGCCAGCTGCACCTCTGTGGGAGCAACTGAGAAACACAAAAATGTCAACAAATTGTAAAAATATAGTTTCATTCTATTCAATTCAATTCAATTTTATTTATATAGCAGTTTTAACAAACAACTTTATAATCAAAGGAAAATTGGGGAAATGAATATGAAGTAATAAATGAGTATGAAGGGCATAATAAATCTGACAGATAATAGAGAAGTGAGTCAAACAGACAGACATTACTGTACAACAACATCTTGATTAGAAGTCGAGTGTCTGTGTGAAGGGGTATGGCGTTAAACGGCACAATGGCTGTCTGGCACCTACCTTATCGGTCCGAAGCGCCATATACTAAGGAACACTTGGTTTACATGTTTTTTTTTTTCCAGGTTGCCTTGTCCTAGCCAGAGTTATTACAGAATATTTGAGTCATCTATTGAGTGAATCACCATTTATTTTGCAGCTGTTTATTAGAACTCTTAATATGCATTCCAAAGAGGTGCTGAGCCAAGTGAAGGAGCCCATGATTAGGTGAAAGAACAAACTTAGTAGAAATGACAACTCTGTCATATAACTCTAATCTGCTCTGTAGCTTTCTCCTCTGTCTGGAATCTGTATGCAAGTTGCAATGGTAACGCTTAAGAAAAGGAAGGCCAAGTTAGAGATTGCTACAAATATCGAAGACATCTAAGCCTTCCCAGTTCTGGTAGGAAATTCTTTGGAAAGCTGAATCCAAGATAATTAAAACTATTGCAAGCGAATGATGATGGAGAATGAAAGTGAGGGCTCATGATTCAAAGAAGTTCTGGGTGATATGACATCAAATCAACATCACAATTAATTAAACATTTTACCTCGATTATGGAGTAATGAACCCTTATAGTTAACTTTTTTTTTTTTTTTAACTAAGAGTTCTCCTCCATGTTGCTTCCATCTCGCAAAGTCTATCGTGACTACACATGCAGTAGTACATTTTTAAGGGGACAGTACATGAACACACACTGTGGGAAAAACATTAAAAGAAAAAACTGAAATAATTGACATGCAAGATTATGTCGATTAGAGGTTTTGAATGTCGGTTTCGATTAATTGCCCAGCCCTAATCCAAAACATACCACATTGACATGGTTCAGGCAGTGTTGTGATATGAGCATGTGTGACTGCCAAAGGAACTGGTTCACTGATGCTTACTGTTGATGGCATTTATATAGTGTATAGTTTGTATAGTTTCTGCTTAGATTCACTCAAATGCTGCAAACATTATATGACAGTGCTTCACTACATAGATGGATAATTACACAAAATATACTGGAAAGCAACCGTAGAGCTTCTTAAGCCAATGTCCTTAAATAGTCAAGTCTGTCACCTGACTTCAACCTAATTCATCATACCTTTAAATTACTAAAGACAAAACTTAAGGCAGAAAGACCCACAAATAAACAACTCAAGGTGGCTACAGTAAATACCATGACCATGGGTTCCAGACTTCAGGTAAGCCCAGGAAACTCATGTACATTAGCATTAGGGGACCCTTGGATGGGGTGCCATACCATTGCACGGCACAAAGACACACTCGCGGTCATACACCCAGTCATACAACTACAGGAAATCTGGAACAAAAATACATATGCCTTTGGACTGTGGGAGGAAACTGGAGTACATGAAAAGAAACTCAAAACATGGGAAGAACTTGCAAACTCTACACACACAGACCAAAGGCAAGATTCGAACCACAACCTTGGGGGTGCAACACATTATTACCAGAATCAAAAAGGGAGCTCATCCACATTTGATGAGATGACAATTCTGGTTCAAAGTGACATGATTGCATCATACAGTTCCTGCAAATTCTTCAGGTCCACGTTCATGCTCATCTTTCATTCTACCCCATCCCTAAGGTGTTGGATGGGATGGAAGGTGTTGGTGTCAATGCTGGACCAAGAAAAGCAGATTTCTGAATTAACAGGCAACACGAGTAAAACACACTGCTGGTGGTCCTCATCACTTGTTGTTAGTTCTTCCTATGTAAGAACCCTGGGGACTGGGGTTTCTTTATTAAGTATATATTTTACTGATAGCTGATTAATTCTGAGGAAAGCTTGGCCTAATACTGATAAGTTTAAGTGTCCAGACTTAAATCATTAATCCCAACTTTAAAGGAAAGGGGGTCAAAACTACACATGACAGTACCTTCTCCATAGTGTCCTCATGAAGCTCATTAAGGTTAAGAGTGTAAATGCCTTGCTCTGCTCCAAGGATAAGATGTTGGTCTGTTGGGTAAGAGGGTCAAATATATTACATTTTATAACAATTAATGGCGAGATTTTTATAAGCAATCAAGTTAGTAGAATAAAATCAGCTGTACCACCTCTGGTCTTTGGTAAAACCCAAGTGCCAGCCCAGTGAATTTTCAAAGGACAGCCGTTAAATATCTTGGAGAAACAGGCCCCCATCTAGAATACACAACAAAGTCTGATATTTAACACATTTTTGATGTACAGATATGATGAAATGAAGTGGAAAAGAGAGAGAAATATTTCTTTAAATGCACCTATGACTTACATGTACTTGGGGTGTAGGTGGCAGTCCATGAACACCATCTTTCTAAAATTGAAAGACATAAAGAAAGACTTAAAGAAATAAATAGGTCCTAGTGTCAAATTTTCAACCAATTAAATAAAAAGGGCCTAATATTGCTTCCTTCATTTGCACTAAAACATGAGAAATACAGCTAACATGATCCCAAATCCCATAAATATCACGTTCTTTTCCATAATGAAATAGCTAATAAAATGTTTGCTCACAGACACTTCGGTTTTCCTTCTAAGCGTGCTCCATTCAGGTGAAAGTGGCTGCCGGGGAAGAGAGTTCCCTCCTGGCTCAATAGCGATGGAGCGTCCCATTATGAAATCTTAAAAAACACAATTAAACAAAAATGTAACTTATTTTATTTCATGCACATGACTCATTACATAGATATTTTATGTTCTGAAGGTGCACATCCAGCTGCTCCCATTAAGGGATTGCAACAGCAGACCATCTGATACAACTTGGCACAGGTTTTACGCCAGAAGCCCTTCCTGAAGCAACCCTCTCATTTTTCTGTCTGAGACTGGGGCCGGGTAGTGGGTGGGTAGTATGGAGTGTGGCACCCCGCTGAGTGAGTATAAAGAGTTCTTCAAATTCAAGATCCTGAACTCTATTATTTCTGCACAAAGCTGTGAAAGCAGTGAAGTGCAGAATTGAAATCTTTAATGCATAAGTGTGTTAACCAAATATTTAAAAAAATGTGGTGCAATTTGTTTTTCCTATGTCCCCACTCTACATACCCCATTATAGTCCATGGAGTGACTTTTTGCACTGATTTCAGGGCCATTTTTAAAGGATTGAAGTACAAAGTTAAAAATAACAAAACAGGGTGACCATATTAATAATAAGAATTATTACCATCGGTTGGAGTCATGCACTGGGAGCCCAGGCGGGGGGAATCAGTTAAGAACGAGGAGTCACTGATGAGGGAGGTGTCTGTGAGGAGGGAAAGGTCAGAAACTGTTGAACCAACCAGCAACGTCGAGTCGTTAACAGGAGAGGGATTAGAATTTTTGACGGGTGTTGAGCCAATGAGTGGAGAAGTACTTGGAGAGGTGGTGGAGGCAGCTTTAGCCTGACTTGCAGGGAAATTGTTTTTAGCTGCCTGTGGTTTTGGGACCACCCTCTTCACTGTTCCATATTTGTCATCTTCTGTCGGTGAGTCCTGTTTAAAAAAAAAAAAAAAAGAAGAAAAAATTTGTCCCTTTAAAACAGCATAAAAAGAAATACAGTAAATCAAGTTAAAGTGCCACTTACTTCAGCCGAGGGTACTCTCTTCATAGTTAAGCTCCTGAAAAAAACAACAACAGGGAGACCATTATTTATTATGATTCTTTAAAATACTGATAGTAATATAATTATTTACTCCACATCTCAGTTTTAAAGTGTCTACATAAAGTTTTGCAAATAGTATTTTAATTTAAGGCTACTAAATATACAGTTTGGAATTTCACCCTCTGGTAGATAATGCTATTGGATGGAATGTTGTATTATGCAATGTTATTTTACACAAGTACAAGGGGCATTTAAGTCAAACCACGAATGGTCAAAAATGAAAAAAGAATTGGTGAATGAAGGAATAAATCCGATTAACATTTATCGAAGACTTCAAGCAGTGTACGTTAATGAGAGTCTTAGCTGCAGTAAAACATTCGAACTGGTTCGGAGCCCACTGCAGTCGTTTCTGTGAATATTCAGTGGTTATAAATTGACCTTTGAAAATCGATGGAGAACTTGTTGCCAACTTTTTTCTGTGGGAACTGTTCATTCATGTACACCACTTGCACATTAAAAAAACTTATTACAAGGGATGTATTTCTACATCCCTTTATAGTCCTGACTTTGCCTCAAGCAATTTCCTATTGTTTGGGCCACCAAAGGAGTTCCTGGGAGGCTAGCATGAAGCAAGAGAAGCATGCAGTCCAATTATGGTTCCAGTATACTGAGAACATTTCTACCTTGATGATATTCAGACACCAGTGAAACACTGGGATAAGTGAATTAGTGTAGCAGGGCATTATATAGAGAAATAAAGAGAGTTTTGTTTTTCTGCACAATTAAGGATCCCAGTTTGACTTGAACATCTCTCGTATGTATTGTGCTGTGCCCTTCTTCAGAATGCAGATTAATGCAAACTACATCCTACAAGCTAAATAGGATGACTAAACAGCAATAAAACTATTGGTGTACTACTAACAGTATGTTGTTTAGTAGCACTTTGAGGCCAGGGACATACAGTATTATGAAAGTGTTACAAGAACAAAAGTTTTATCATGCTCATCAATGTGACTGTCAGTTACTGGTTACTGGGTGAATGATCAAACTTCCTCTCCTTTAACAAGAGTTTATGTTTTAGTTATCGAGCTAAGAAAGGACAGCTAGAATGTCATCATCTATAATCTGATTAGCCACGCTTCGATGTAACTGTTTATTCTATGAACTCAGAATACTGCACAAAGCCAACAGTAGCAAGCTTCTGGGTAGCAAGACTAACGCTGGCTAGTTAGCAAAAAAGGCCTCGTTGAAGGATAAAGACTAAACTGTCATCATCAATCAGGGAAGACCTGTGAGGCGTTGCGTTTCTCTGAGGCCAATGGTTGCTGACGGTGTATTACTGTGATTTACTATTCTCATCATACTTTCAAGAATTTTTTTCTGTAGACTCAATTTACAGAGTGTTCTCATTTTTCATTTGTAGCAGTTCCCCTCACCTCTCAAGCAAAGCTTCCTCAACACACTCCAGTAAACCACTGCAATAAGCCACAAAAGAAACAAGAACTCACAAAACATTGCATTAGAACATATACAATTTAGTAAGACGAGTAAATCTTTGTTTTTTTTATCTTAAATAAATTGTTTTTAACTTAATATCACTTATAAAATAACTACTTGTATTCTAAGAAATAAACATTTAAAATGTATAGTAAATCCACAACAAAATTATTGGCACCCATACATTTGGTACAGTGTAACCTTCCATTGCCAACATGGCACCACTAAGTCTTCTATAATGCTCAGATTAGTGAATACAGGTCAAGGGATGTGAAACCAGTCCTCAATACAGAATCTCACCAGTTCCTCCATAGTTCTACATCCTCTCTTTTTGAACTCTCTAGCTCACCTCTCAGGTTTTAAATGAGGAACTGGGATGACCACGTTAAAAACTTAATTCCATGTTTTTTTAAACCATTGTTTGTGGATATTTGGGTATCTTTTAGACAAAATGTCATCCAACCATGATACAGTGGTAGCTTCTTGGCAGAGTCAGCTATTTAAAAGCCAGTGCTACATCATGGCGTCCATGTGGCATTATGCATTATCAAGGATCATCTATTTCACATATAAATTCCATAGTTAACAGGAATTAAATACATATATATTCCATATTTAACAGTGGGGTTTGTGTTGTTTGTGTCTTAAAGAATGTTCCAGAATGTTCTAGTTCCAGTCAAAAGTCCAGAAGGCACTTAACTACAGGCTCATGTTTTCTGATGGAACACCTCCCAAATAGTTTGTTGTCCTGGAGGTGATGTCTAATTGTAGTTTTGGAAGATTGGTGACTCCAAAATTTTGCGATTTTCTGTCCTTAACCATGGTACTTGAAACAAATTTTGCCTGTCTAACTGAAAGCACCATAATACAATTACAACATCTTCCGAGCAGGTTTAGTAGTTTCACATTTCTTATTTATCCCCCGGGGCATATTTTCCGGCTTGTAAATATTTTTATAGCCATGCATGAGCACACATATTTCCTATGTACATGAATGACCTTTTATATTATTACATTTATACCACAGTGAAAGATGAAATCATCACTTCTTAAGATATAGAAACTAAAATATAAATAGCGACATGCTTTAATTATGTTTGGACCATAAGAATTTTTAAGGGTGCCAGGTAATTTGGTTTAGTTTAAAACATTTCTTAGAAAATATGTACTTCAATTACTATTTAGAGTTTTCCCATATTAGTGTAAGATTAGGTTAATTAATAACATTAATTAACTCACGGAGATTCCTCCTTATCCCCAATAGAACTCCATTCATCACTGGATCCCTAGTGAGTATTTCAATAAAATAAAGTTATTATTAATAACCATTATTATTAGTACACATGAGCGAACATATAAATTAAAGAGTTGCTAAGGGGACAAGAGGGTTAGAAGATGCAGTTAAGACAATTTTAGTTGCTGCTCTTACCAGTGAATCAGGGCAAGGGTCTGTGTCTTTCTGCATGGATGATTCAAACATTTCATTGCCAACTGAAGGCAGAAATGAAACAAATGCATCATCTTTTAGTTTATAGTTTCACAGCGTCACCAATACACACTACTTCCTGTGTCATTTACTCATATGTTGTATGATTCAGATAAACAAACACTGAAATAAATGTGTGAATTATATATTATAATGTTTATAATGTAACTGATATAAAGGAACTTGTCTTGCAGATCTTATACAACGTATACAACATTCAGTGCATTCAGGTAGTCAGCTGACTTAATTTTATTGTCATTTTATGACATGGCAAGAGGCTTGTATTGGGTTCAAGCCATGGCCTGTCAGTCTATGACTGTTGGGCAAGGCCCTTAACTGTATCTGCTCAAAGGATGCTGCATCATGGCTCTGACCCCAGCATCCTAACAAACTGCAAAGATTTTTATTTCATTGTACTGTAAAGTGTATGTGGCAAATAAAGGCTGCATCCTCTTCTATAGTGGGCACTAAGTCTGATGGTGCATCGATTCAGGCGTTTCTCTTCTTCTGGAAGGGAAGTGCACTCTAGAATATAGTCAGACTGGACTCACCAGAGCACATGATCTTTTTCCATTGTGCCAAAGTCCAATCTTTATGCTTCCTAGCAAACTGAAGCCTCATTCCTAATTAATCTCAATAACAAGTGGTTTTCTAATGGCGACACAACTGTTTAGTCAGAATCCTTTTCATCACATTGTGTGTGTGGAAATGCTCTTCCTTTCATTACTAAACAACAGTTGTCATTTCTACTGTTGATTTTTTTATGAAGCAACTTTAAGTGTTTCAGTGATCAGCTAGTTGACAGCATTGTACTTGCAGGTTTTAATAATGTGTTCTTATAGATCTTAACCCAATTCCAGTCATTACAGCAATCGCCTTAGTTGTTTTCTTTGCTTCATGCATGACACTTTTGAACCATGACCATTCAACAAAAATAACTGTTGCTGCTGAAGCTACATTAACCACTGCAGCAATTACCCAATCAAAGCCTCTTATGTATTTGCTTATTTACATCGAACTGGCGACTTTTTTGCATTGGCAATGGACAACTGAAGAACGGATTAAATTCTACTTACAGTGCTCTTCAGGAACTCTTTTTCTGACAGGCAAGTGTTTTGCCAAAGATGTAATCTTATCAGGAAAAACACTGCATGTCTGTGGAAAAATACACAGCCAGTTTTAACCGCAGACAATTTAGACATTTAGTATGTCCAAAGACCTTAAAAACACAAACTTTTTTGGGGGATAGTGCAATTCTCAGTTTTGATAGTTTCTACATAATTCATGGAATGTTGTTTTTCAGTATTAATTCAATAGAGTTCACACCTCAAGATCACTGTCATCCATAGTCTGAGAGTGCTGAAGATCAGGGTTGTTCGCAGTGTCCAGCAACTCTATGACCAAATTACGTGTCAAGAGTTGGGTAATGAAAACATGCTGGTTGTGGGGGAGAGAAACACACACAGAGAGAGAGAGAAGAGCAAACATTTTAGGATAGTGAGCATTAATACTGAGATCAATAAATAATAATAATAATAATAATAATAATAATAATAATTGAAGGACATGCTAATTCATATAAGTAGCATGCAAGTACCCAAGTCATGTAAATAACCTTTGTATAATATTTATAAAGGGTGAGTTTTGGGTCCAGAAATTAACTGCTCTTTTGTGTGTCACCCAGCTGTTAGTTGGACAAATTGTTATTGCAATTGTCATTGTAATTGTTATATCCTTTTATTGCCTCCAGTAACAGGCATTGCAACATGGAATTTAAAACCTATTGTCACGCCAGTGGAAGCCTTTAAAAAGGGTACTGCACATTTTTATGACATTATACAGTATTTATACTTTTATTATTGAAAATAAAATCAAGGAGAACTCATTGTGAAAAGCTGTGGTTAAGGGGACCATAGAGTAACCCCTGTGGTTTCACACGTTTAGACACTAGTCTCAGGTTAACCTCCTGATGCGACGTGTGTGAATTTTTTGCTTTGACTTAATAATATGGATATTATTATTTATTTATTTATTTTCACCATTGTCAGAATTGGTCAAAACATGTAGCAAGGGGTTATGCAAAGTGTGCAAACCTATTTTCTGCCTTTTAGTAGAACCAATAGTCTCTCAGACAATTGTGGAATCTTTTGAAATAAAATCATAGACATTATATTGTACCTGCAGCAGCTTCTCAGCTGTGGGCCGCTTCCGAGAACTTTTGGTAAGTGCCATCTTGACGAAACAGTGAAATTCTCTGGACCTATAATACAAATGGATAGTCATCATGAACATATTTTTAAAATATGCAATCAGAACTGAAAAAGATGTCCATGCGTCTACATCTTTACCATTTGGTCTTGTCCTTCAGTTTGGGTGGCTGGAAACTGCTTTTGGACATCAGCATTAAAGCTCTGGGAAAAATAATTAAACAGCATAATTTTTACATGACTAGAGGTGAAATGAAAATAACATAAAATTACTGTTTAGAAATGGCAAACTTTAATATCATCAATCAAAAAAGGGTGGTATTAAATTACCCAGCAGGAATTTTTGGTCGTGTGGTGGGAATGTTAATTTGACAACGTTACAGATGTTGTTACAGACAGTCTCTGTTATTAGGTAGTTTATGAATGTCAGAATTACTTTGATAAAATGACTTTTGACTAATGTTGCCTATATATGCCATTTGTTAATAATGATATGCCATAATGTTGAAGTACTGACACCAACACAACATTGCAAATGCAACTTTAATTTATTTTTTGATAAAAAACCTACTGATGAGGCTATAAATGGCACATAAATTGCTTTTCATGCAACAAACAACTTAACTATTCCAAGTCAAAAGAAAACAAGAAAAACTGCTGCACACCAGCAATTTACCAAACTGTCAAATCTGGAAGCAGTTAAACAAAAAAAAAAAAAGAAAAAGAAAAAAAAAAAAGAACAGGATGTACAGGCATGTGCTGCTTAACATCTGAGATCTGTTCTGTGTAACCAGATGTTATGCAGTTTGGATGTTGTGCAAACACCATTTAAGAATACAGTACTGTAGATTCTTAGCAAAACTCTATGGGATACTGTAGTGTTGTGTGCCCGGCATAAGTCTTAAGCAGCATCATTCACTAATATTTCACCTTTGTGTTGTTTATTAAACTTTTGTTTCACTTCCAAATCGATGCTTCCTCTTGCTGCTGCTTTCAATAGAAACGGTTCTTTTTTCATTTTTCCGCCTGGCTATTAGTTTAATCACTATATATAAAACTTTGTGCACACCTGACCAACCGCACTTATGTGTGATTGTCAACTTCATCCATAACTTTACGGACAGTGAATTATGAAGACCTATGATAGTTATATATGTAGTTACACTATATGCAGCTCTATTCTGATTGAAGAAAAACTTAACTTTTTATGTTTCTCAAAGCTTCATTCAGACATACCAACAACGCTGACAGAGAAAGCCATGGTATGTTCACAATAATTTCTATTAACCAATGTGGTATTTCTTTTGTTTTAGTTTTTTTGGCTGTTTTGTGGCTATAAACTCCAACTGAAATTAACCCTTAGAAAAAACAAACAAACATTAAAGGTCACATTATACTTCATTTGATTTCCAAAATGTGCTTGTTATTGTTCCAGTTGAAATACCACTCAGATCATGGATTCTGGCATACCTGAAAATCTCACAATCTCACTACTTTTCCAAACAAGCTGTTTCAGTGTTTGTAGCTTTAAACGCAAATTAGCCTCTTCCGCGATGCCTCTTTGTGGGGGTGAATTTTTGTAGTCAGTCAGAACACGGAACTTCCCCAAAAATGGGCTCCCCTTATTTTGTCTCTTTAGTAATTACTTCCAAGTTGTTCATCACACAACACAACACATCCTCTTGAGTGATATTCTTTAATTATACAGTGGCAACTGGTAATTTTTTTTTTGTAATTTCTGTAATCTAAATACAAGTTTAAACCGATCTACTGGAATACAGCAATATGTGAAATATTAATCCAGAAACACCATATATGACAGTTCCTGTAGAATCTGACCTCCAGATAACCAGGCAGTCACAACACATCTTTTTAAACAAATATCCGTTGTGCTTGCAGACATGAATCCTAAGATTATAGGATGAAACTATTTTGGCAATCAAGAACTTCTACTTAATAAACCGCGCCATGTGCAACGGCACCTGTATAATCTTCAAAAATTGTGGATGACTGAGCTTGATATGGTCAGATTAATCTTCAGTACATAACAAAACATAAATAATTAAAGTCCAGTACAATTACGATGTTTTCTGCAGTAAAATTCCCTGTAATTTAGCAGAGTACCCTGGGGTTTACTAGTCGGACAGCAATTTCATGCGGTGTCTTAAATGGAGTCAGACTTACTTTCTTTATTTGTTTTTAGATTTATTCACAAATGCTAAAGTTCCTATTATGGGCATACCATCTGAAAAATCTTAATTTATCTCCTTCTTTACTTTAGATTGTCTTAACCTGTGACACTGAAACCTACTCGGGTGCCACCAAAAAAAAAAAAGGCCACATTTTGGTAAAGACAAATTTGGGTATATATTTTGCTGTGCAAAATACTATTTCTCTCCAGATTGAAACAATATAGTGTGTGTGTGTGAGCGCGCCGCAGGTACACATGTCCTCACCGCATTGGGTGTAGATCGAACATTGGTGGTTGAAGTTCTGCTAGTTCTATGGCCGTTATGCCCACTGCCCAGATGTCACACAGCTGGTTATAGCCACCTTTCCTCTCTACAGCTGCCACTTCTGGAGCCATCCTGAGACACAGGAAAGGGACAAAAGAGAAAGACAATTTTCAAGCTCATAACTTGCAACAGGACAATCTCTTCGCTTATTAGCAAAATAGCTGAGTGGGTGTTTCAGCAGGAGGAGTTCTTTGTTGATTTGATGCTGCACTCATGAAGGATTTGGAAATGGAACATACAGTACACACCATGACAAAAGTTGTCACCTATCCAAGTTGTAGGAACAACAAATAACAACTTGACTGCAGTGATGATTATAACTGCTATAATTCTTATTAAACCTTTGAGCTTTCTAATAATTCTGAAGAATGCACAAAGGCGATTTGTATTCTGTTACGAGTTACATGAACGAGACAAAATATTTCCCAAGGATCTTTCATAATTTTTATGGTTTGTCTCTTAATGTAACTGTAACAGAAGAAGCTGTGTTTTCAGATCATATTACAAATAATACGTGAAATATTAATCCAGTCATTCTCCAACACATCAAACCCCAGCTCTCTGTTCACAGATTACCCCGTCCTCCACTGCCAGTTACTCCTCTAAGGCTAAGTCCTCTTGTCCACAGTCCACCTGCATGTGTCCCTTCTCAGCTCTGTGCAGAGGAATTAGTCTCGCTTTTTCACTTGACCTGCTTTCCTGTTCTAGATGAGCATGACCCATTTACTTTGAGAAAATCCAGCAAAAATCCAGAAAAGCAGAGTGGAAAATCTGCAACATACAGTACATTCCTCAATATCACAAACTCCATCGGTGCCTAGCAGCGGCCTGCAGAGAAAGCACCTTCAGATATTTTTCAGATATGATCTCTGCAAACTGCAGAACTTCTTGTTCAACACAGTTAGTGCTGTACTAAAACCTCCAGTTATCACATACTCAACACTCTTTGAGCAAGATTAAAATTAGATTACACGTTACACAATCTAATCCTGAAACGTCTGTAAACATGCTGTGAACTGCAATTCTGTCAATTTAATTTCCTTACCACGTTAGCGGATTGAATATCCCATATGAAACCCACAGCTTCCCTACTTGATCATTTGATAAAGACTATACTTTCTTTCTATTATTAATACCACATGAGTCATGTACATGGTCCCAACATGTTTGCTTTTTCCCTGGTCTTCCTAAATTAAATAATCATATACAGTATATTCATTTATACTAACATTTTTTATTATAGAGTCCATCCTAAATGTAATGTTTAACCTTGAGTTTTGGTGTCTCCCAAGTCTCTTGAGTGGCAGCTAGTACTCACCAGTAAGGGGTACCAATAAAGGACTTTCTCTTCACAACAGAGGCATTTATTTCTGCTGCTACTCCAAAATCCGCTATGGGAGAAAGTTGAATAAAGGGGAATATAATTAGAGGAATGTATGGCTTTGTTTATGTGTGAGACAAGCGGACTGCTTGACTGACCTAGTTTGACATCTCCTCTCTCAGTCAAAAGAATGTTGGCTCCCTGTGGAGTACAAAATAAGACAATGAGTGCACCCATGACCCATGATTCTTACTTATACTCCAACACACCCGCCCCCCACCTCCTCTGTGTCTCTTCTACACAAACACTCTGTTGAATACTTATTCAATGCATTGATACAACACAGAGCACAAGTGGGATTATTGTTAAAATGACTGGTCTTACTTTTATATCTCTGTGCATTTTTCCCATCATATGTAAATAATGTAGTCCCTGTAAAAGAAAAAAATGGTATCATGTACATGTTTATCACACAACATTATACAGCATGAAGTGGGTTTTTTTCAGGATTAATCTTTACTCTGATGCCGAGTTTAATCTCACAATCACATATGCCTATAATCACAAGTACGACCGCTGACACTAATCCCAAAGCAAAGCCAGGCCTGCATGGTTGCAGCGTTTCTGTTGCGATTTACAGTATACTCATTGCGTTAATGAGGTCAGGCACTAATGTCAGGTGGGAAGATCTGCGGCTCAGTCAGCATTCCTGTCAGCAGGACTCTTCATTTCTTCAACACCATGTTATTGGAGCTCACTTTGTTTACAGGGGCATTTTCATGCAGGAACAGGTTTGGGCCCTTTAGTTCCAGCAAATGGAAATCTTGATTTGACAGCATGCAAGGACAGCGTGAATGACCGTGTTTTGTAAGAAATAAAAGGAACAGTTTGTGGAAAAACCACATATGGATGTGATGGTCAAGTGTTTGGGCTTATACTGTACATAATTAGTCAGGCAGCCTTTGTTCTGTAATTTTGACAGCAAACTCATCCTTACCTGTAGTGTTTCTCTGCATACGTATGCAATCTGTCTCTCTTTTAGGGGTCCAGTCACTGGAAACACACCGGTCACCTCTTTTAGAAACTTATTTAGGAATTTAGTGAAAATCAACATCCTAGGTTTATAAAAGTTTGCCAATTGAAATGTCTTTCAGAATTATTATTTAAGAACCTAAACAGCTTAAAGAATTTTACATGAAACTCAGATCCTAGAGTGCTACATTTGCAAACTATAGTAATTTTTTGCATATTTGGAAACTACAGGAAAAAAGGCATTGTGCTTCTAAACCTAGTCAAACATGCTAGATTTCAATATACATTGCATGACAGCAGGAAGGCTGGCATTTACTGCAATGAAGCCTCCAGTCCTGCAAATGTCTCACGGTCATAACCAGTATAGCAAAATCTATGATTTAGGATGCTTTATTTTAAAACCGTACACAATAACCATTAAAACATCAGTGACATAGTGGTTGACAATATGGTTGGCAGTAAGCCCTGCTAAACGTTACCATGGTAGATGTCTTGTAGTGACCCTCCTCCACAGAACTCCATGCAGATCCACAGTTTGTTGTTTCTGTTAAATTTGGTAGTTTGATTTTCAGTGTCACTGCTATCTATAACCAATTAAATCAATATGATAAAAAAAAATTTGAATGACTATTTGAGCATATATGGCAACAAACCTGAGGTAGCTGCCAAAGTATGCCACAATGTTTTTGTGCACGCAGTCCTTCATCATGGTAATCTCCTGCTGAATGCTTGAAATGTCATCTCCTAAAACACAGACAGTTTTAATTTGGTCTGAAATCTGAAATCCTTTTGGGATCTGCTTCAGCTATGGAACTGTAATACTACAACCTCCCTATTAACATGTGCTAAACATCAGTTTGATTCGAAAGTATTACCCATATAAATATTATATACATATATACACTATCTATGGTAAGTTTCTTCTCTGTTACATATTTGTTCTTCTCTGTTACATAAAACGCATTTAGAGAACACAAAGTACTTGATTCTGCCAAGTGGCCATAAATACACCTGACTGATTGAGCTGATGATACTTTCTTGGGATTTGTCTCATCACAATGCAATAGTTTTGTGGAACTATGCTCTTGACAAACTTAATAGCAAGGAAACCATAAGTTGTGTGGACAGTTGTAGCTAATGACCTACCAGCATCCAGTTTGACTACTTTGATGGCTGCAATGATCGCTGTCTCAATGTTACGTGCCTATAAAGAGATTGGGAAACAAAAGTAGAAAACTATTAAAACACTGAAAATATATTTCATAGATACATCAAGTCATAATCCATATTGGCTGCCATGATGAAATATTTTTGTTCATTATGTGACACTTAAGTAATACCTGCATTACAAAGCTTTGACTGTCACCAGCTGCAGTACACGTGTACAAATGTGTACACATATGTGCAGTGGATATAAAAAGTCCTATACATCCTTGTTAAACCTGTATGTTTTTTTTTTTATGTAATTTTTTTTTTTAACTAATGTAAATCCTAACGGCAGCATGGTGGTGTAGTGGTTAGGACTGTCGCCTTGCACCTCCAGGGTCCGGGTTCGATTACCAGCAGGGCTCGATTCCCGTCTCTGTGTGCACAGAGTTTACACGTTCTCCCCATGCTGGGTGGGTTTCTTCCGGGTGCTCTGATTTCCTCCCACAGTCCAAAGACATGCAGATTAGAATTAGTATTTGAAATTGGAATGAATGAATGAATGAAGTCAGGAATTATTTTGTTCCCCTCATCAAATTAAAACCTTTAACAAAATTATCCCATACATGCTTTGTAAGCTTGCAGAGGATCATGGGCTTAAGCAGATGGATTAAAACAAGAATTAAAAAAATTCCTATAGACAGACCAGCTGATCTTTATTTGGGGACAGAATTACTTCATCAAACGGAGGTGTGTGATAATTATGTTTGAACACAAGTTTGTTGTGTGGCTGGTTAATTCTGTGTCACGTGGCCCATTAGGTCAACCAGGTTATTGTAAAAATTATTTATTTTTGTCTTTTTCCCCCCTTTTGTTTTTCAATTAAATTTGATGGTTGCTCAAATATGGGTTTAAGAAGGTCTGACATGATTTGTCTTGGAATTTTTGCTTAAATTATAAAACCTGCAATTTTACATTTTTATAGCTTTTTTTCTTTTATCATGCACAGCCTCTCATAACTGGGGATGTGGCCATGTTCTGAATTAAGCAATGAAATTTAAACTTCTGTTAAATAGGGTTCGGTATACACCTGCCATCATTTTAAATGTCTCTGATTAACCCCAAATAAAGTTCAGCTGTTTTAGTCACATCTTTCAGCAAAAGCCATGGTCCGCAGAGAGCTTCCAAATCATCAGAGGGATTTCATTGTTAAAAGGTGTCAGTCAGGAGAAGGCTACAAAAGAATTTCCAAGACATTAGATATGCCATGGAACACAGTGTAGACAGGCATCATCAAGTGGAGAAAATATGGAGCAACAGTGACATTATCAAGAACTATAAATTCCCTCAAAAATTAAAGAAAAGACGAGAGGAAAACTGGTCATGGAGGTTGCCAAGAGTCCTACAGCAACATTAAAGGAGCTGCAAGAATTTCTGGTAATTATTAGCGACGTAGTACATGTGACAACAATCTCCCGTATACTTCATACGTCTGGACCATGGGATAGGGTGTTAAAAAGCCCGAAAATGTGTTATGGTCTGATGAAACCCAGGTTGAACTTTTTGTCCATAATTCCAAAAGGTAGGTTTGTCACAAAAACAACACGGCACATCACCTAAAGAACATCATACAAGCAGGGTGAAGCATGGTGGAGTCAGCAAGTACTGTACAATCAATGTTGGCACAAAACCTTCAGGCTTCTGCTAGAAAGCTGAAGATGAAGAGAAACTTTATCTTTCAACATATCAATGACCCAAAGCATACATTCACATCAACAAAAGAATGGCTTCATCTGAAAAAGATTAAAGTTTTGAAATGGCCCAGCCAGAGCCCAGACCTGAATCCGTTTAAAGATCTGCAGAGGGCTGTGCACAGGAGATGCCCTAGCAATCTGACAAGTTTTTAAGCATTTTTGCAAAGAAGAGTGGGTAAATATTGCCAGGTCAAGATGTGCTATGCTGATAGAACCCTAATCCAAAAACACTGAGCGCTGACACTAAAATCAAAAGGTGCTTTAACAAAGTATTAGTTTTAGGGTGCGCAACATTATTACAGTTTTTTTTTTTTTTTTTTTACTTCTTTCCTTAAAGGATTTCAGTTTATATTTCAACTGAGTTGTACAGCTTATAGGTCACATTAATGGTGGAAAAAGTTGGTTTCATTTTTTATATAACATATAATAGACACTTTAACAGGGGTGCATAAACTTTTGATATCCACTATAAGCATACTATAGACTCAATTTTTTCTAGTGGCAATGCCAGCAGAACTGAGAGATCTGTTAATGCTGAAAAGGGAAGCCCTAAATAACAAGGAAGTATAACTTTGTTGGAAGTTAATTTCAGCTCCCTATATCTTACTGTAGCAGAAGCTGTACTGTTACTGTATTATAATGTAACCATGACATGGCACAGTTTTTTTACTTCAAAGAAGTGCCTATGATCCACAGGTTATATACAAGTATAGCACGTGCATGAAAGTTGTCACATTACTGACGTCAAAACTTAGTAACATGGTCTATTACTCATTAAATGTATTTTGGAAAGTAACATTAATTAAATAGGTAAATATGTTTTAAAAAATGCCCCAGTATAAAAAAAACAAATTGACTCTTAATTGAGATTTAATTACATTTAATTAATCGAATTAATTAATATAAATATATACTAGCATGTATAACCTTGCATAAGCTTGTAGGCCTTTACAATCCCTCCCTCCAAATGTTTGTCTTGAAGCTTTTTAACCTTTATGCAGCATCAACATAAGACCTACTTGTCTTAAGATCACTATCAAGAGGAACGCTTGCCTGCTCGTAACCATGGTGATGCAGGCACCAATGACGGATCAGCTGCCACGGGGAAGGTGACATCAGTAGAGAAAAAAAAAATAGTAGCGCCACTGATTTCCTGTTTTCTTTCCTGTTCTACCCAATCACATCCTGTGAGATCTTTCTCACAGGATCAAAATGCATGCTGTGAGATTAAACTACATTCTTCAAAACTGTCTGTACACGTGTTAAATATAGGTCAGATACTGGTTGATCAGACATAGGAAACTATTCATGCAGGGTCACACAAATACAGCCATATTTTTATGTTCAATTGAAAAAATTAGAAAAGATGAAAGTCAAAAGGAGATAACAAGAAATCAAAGATTCCATACAAGGGTTGTTATATTTCGGGGGGAAAATACGACAGATCACATACCTTCCACAAAAAACAAAAAAAACAAAAACGTCTTGTTGCCGACCCTCCCTGACACCTTCTTTAGTCACTGGTGTGTGGTTTTCCTGTTGCACTTGACTGAATGTTGTACTACATGTACTAAATGTTCAGACTGAGTTACAGCTATACTTACTTTGAATGCCTGAGTATTTGGTGCAAGACATGCTTGAGATTTTTATTTATTTATTTATTTATTTTCATGAAAATGATGTTCACAGCTTTCTCCTTCTGTCTAATCACCCTTACATCAGGTGAACTATGGAGTCGTATGATGAAATTAGGGTTTCCTGTGGTCTAACTGTCAACGTAACTTTGTCAATAGTTATTTTCACTGTTGCTTGCTTGAATCAGTGAATCATCCTAAACTCCTGAGACTAATCAACAGGTTGCAACATTGTACCCATATGTAACAATATGCGTTTCTACTACAAACCCTGGCTGTTTGGAGCACCAGCCAAGAACGTTTCCCAGGTTTAACCCAAAAAGTGGGTGAATATTTGTATAATTCACCTGAAGTATGGAGTCAGATATAAAATAAACAACCGATACACTCACTTATCTCAAGAAAACATCATTTAAACTAGCTTTACACTTGTCCCAGGTGCTTACACATTACAAGTAGCATCCCAAACTGCGCAGATATTCCTATAAACAGTGGAAATGTGATAACCCGAACACCACTATATGAAGCAATTAGATAAGTTAATTGAAAAAAATAAAAATTAAAAAATTAATCGAGACGACTACCTAAAGTCTTAAGCAGTGGCACCTAGTGTAGGTGAGACAGTGTGGCAGTCTGAGCCGTCGCCTTTAGCAGTCTACATTAGCAAGTTTGTACCTTGAAAACATCTCCGTACGTGCCGCTCCCTATGCGCGTGATCAGCTCGTAGTCGTCCAGCGGGTTGCTGTTTAACACGCCGATGTCATCCATCGTGTGCAGCGTTTCTGCACTGCTACTCACTCAGCCATGCACAGGAACGGCGTTTCTGTTGTGAAGCTGTTGTTTGCACGAGAATCAGCGTGTCGCCACTTCCTCGTTAGCATCAAGTGTTCAAAGAAAATGGCTCCGGCACAGTTACATCGCGCTGTTCTGGTGTGAGAGGATCGGTGCATGCTGTCTAGGAATGATATTATTCACTAGCAGTGCAGCTTGCGGTGTGCCGGTGAGCCGACACGCAGTTAGAATCGAAAAGAAAAACAACCACCATCTTAATTTTCTTCAGCTCACACTGAAGTGGATTTTCCGTCCCCTGACGGACATGTTACAGTTTGTAGTTCGGCACGGACAGAGAAATATTTAACAATATAACTGAAGTGCGCATAGAGATGAAAGATTCTTGGACAACATCTTGTCCTACCTGGTACCATGTACACACACACACACGCAGCACGCTACATCCGTCATTATACGGGCAGCAGCGCCACCTTCAGGATATTCAGAGTAAATACGTTATAGAAAATAAAAATACTGTGCATTGATCCAACAACTCCCTTAAAAAGCAGAGAGACACTGGATCAACAATGAACCGTTGTTTGATGAGTGATTAGTGTTTATTGTTTGTAATTTCAGTAAATTTTCCACAGAAGGGCAGCACGGTTGCTTAGTGGTTAGCACTGTCGCCTTGCACCTCCAGGGTCCGGGTTCGATTCCCGCCTCGGGTCTGTGTGCATGGAGTTTGCATGTTCTCCCCGTGCTTGGTGGGTTTTCTCCTGGTGCTATGGTTTCCTCCCACTATCCAAAGACATACAGATTAGGCTAATTGGCTTTCCCAAATTGCCAGTAGTGTGTGAATGAGTGTTTGTGTGTGTGTGTCCTGGGATAGATTGGCAACAAGTCCAGGGTTTATCCTGTCTCCTGGGATAGGCTTCAGTCCCCAGCAACCCTGTACACAGGATAAAGCAGTATAGATGTATAGACAATGAGTGAGTGAGTGTCCACAGAAGTTAGTAGGTAAAAGTAGAATTGTATTATTATTATTATTATTATTATTAGTCATCCCTTCATTATCTCTACCGCTTATCCTGCGTAGGGTCACAGGGAACCTGGAGCATAACCCGGGGCACAAGAAAGGGTACACCTTGGATCAGGTACCTACACCTCGCAGGTTACAAGCACACACACAGACACGCACACACGCAATTACACAATATGAGTACAATGTCAATCAGCCTACACAAAGAAAGAGTGGAATCGCTGAGAAATCCCACCAAGTTCAGTTTTTCACTCAAGCACATACATGAACCCTGGGATTCTTTTGCAATCCAGATTGCCTCTTCTGTGAGCTTGTGGGCAAGTGGTGAACACCGTAACATCTGCTAGAGATCTGAGGATATGCTTCTGATCAATTACCGTACTCGGAGAGAGGGTACCCAGATGAATCCCCAATAGGTATGGTCACTGTCACATAAATGTAAAACGGACAAAATTGTTGGTACCCTTCGGTCAATGAAAGGATAACTCACAATGGTCACAGAAATAACTTTAATCTGACAAAAGTAATAATAAATTAAAATTCTATGAATGTTAACCAATGAAAGTCAGACATTGCTTTTCAACCATGCTTCAACGGAATTATAAAAAAAATTAACTCATGGAACAGGACTAGACAAAAATGATGGTACATACATCTCTGTATGTGTGTGTACCCTGTGATGGATTGGCACCCTGTCCAGGGTGTACCCTGCCTTGTGCACTAGGATTGGCTCCAGGCCCCCGTGACCCTGAATAAAGGATTAAGTGGTATAGATGATGAGTATGTGAGTGAGTAAAACTAATACTCACCGTCACACAATGACGGCTGAGCGTTGGCGCCATCTTGCGTTGTAGTTCCCCCTCACTTTGTCTTTACGTTGTTCCTTGCTACGCTTGGGTCGTGCGCATGCGCAGTGCAGATGACTGCTTGTAATGGCTGCCAGAAGGTATAAGTGATACTCGATATAGTGCTCATCGTTACCGGGAAACGCTTTGGATATAATAGTCCGCTAACATTTCTTAAACCGCGTTAAAATGGTGTATGTCCGTACGAAGACATACAAGAAGACTGTACTGAACAGCTATAACGTAAACTGATATAATGTAAGTATTCTGGTTGTCAGTTTTTTTTTTGGTGAGGAAGGAGCGGAACATCTTGGCGTGTAAAGCTAAGTAGGCTAGGCTAAGCTAAGATAAGATACGCCAACGGCCACTGTGCTAAACATTCTACACAAAAATAACTAGGAGTCTACTTGTAAAAGCGCTGCTTTAGCTTGCTAGTAAATAGTACATTTGGCTAGTTTAATAACTGCAGACTTTACACTTTGCTTTTTGCAGTGTGGTTTAACAAACATTTGCCACAGTAAGGTTTGTTATAAGATAACCACCGAGCTGCTTAACTAGCTGATTTTATCTCGCCTGCGGGCAGCTTTATTAACCCGACACTTTTAAAGATTGTGGGAGTTTATCAAGAATCGGATTACCATGATGGTGCCGCCTTCGTTTCTTATGTACTGTTTTTGTTTAGATGATTACAAATACTACTAGCATGCCTTGTTTAGCAACTCAGTTTTGAATTTAAGGGGTTACTATAGGTCACGATTGTCAGGCCGATCTATCTATCTATCAAGCACAGTATGGCAGTAACAAAAACGAAATACACTGAGTTCAAATGTTGGGTATGGAAATAGTTTGGTTTCTAGATAGTTTTGACACTTTTTAGTAGGGGTGCTCCGATCAGGATTTTTGGGGCCTGTGTTCTATCAGTTTTTCCTACTTGTCAGAATTTCCTACCGGTAGAAAAAACAGATAGTTATACCAGTCTGTCCAACATTATCCAAATGGACATAAGACTGCAAACAAAATGCAATACTCTGTTTTAACATGGGCAACAGATTCTGACACATGACGGTACTTGATCAGAATGTAATTCCTATAGTTTTAAAATGGGTACAAACAATAAAAAAAAAAAATCACTCCAAACTTTCAATTTACAGGTCAACTGTTAAATATACGCATGTGAATCAAATCAAATGTGAATTAAAAGCACAAAACTATGAAATACCTCAGTAAATTCGCACATGAATGAATTTAAGCGTGACGTCTTTTTACTGCTCATGCGCAGAAAGGCTGGGTAGGAAATAATGATGAGTAGGATGAATTGATAGAACACCGGTCTCCGATCACTAGAAGCTGTATCGGCCGATACAGATTACCGGGCCTTATCATGTAGCATTATTTATTAAACCATATCTCATAACAATGTAAATTAAGTATTGAAATTACAAGAAGAGGAATATCATGAATTGACAACTGTCTTTATTGGCAAGCAACATGTGCAACACGTCAACTTATAACATAGCAGCCTGTGCTTGGTTAGTAATTGGGAACAGCTTAGTGCTTGACAAATACAAATTTCCTGTAAATTGTATACAATTCAATTAAATAACAGACAAGTAGGACGCAAGTCGCCGGAAGTTCTGCAAGGGCCGTCAAAAAAATTAACATGTTTAATTTTTCGTGCGGAAAGATGGAAACGTAAAATTAAACATGTTTAATTACTACTTTAACTTAATCGCATCGCTAAAGCTCGTGGTGAATCATGATGAACTGTACTTGCGGCCACCGAGTAAAACCGCATAGGTGATATAGGGGAATTACCGACAGCTGAGTGAGTGGCGGCGCGCAAGTCAACTTTGAAAACTGCTCGTGTTCCTTTACGTGACTAACCTTCAAATGTCTGATGAGGTTCGTGGTGTTAATGCTTTGGGTGCTTCCCGCCTCGTGGAATTGTCTTGTTACACAGGTTGCCGATTGCTAATGTATTGTCTTTTTCACACAACACGTAGAATTGCCAGACCCGCTAGTTTTGCGTCATCGGCCATTATAGAGACTACCGATCAAACTTCCCAAAGCAATTATCGGCCGATTATGATCGGTGACCGATCAATCGGAGCACCCCTACTTTTTAGTTAGCCTTGGTACAAATTTTTCAATATCGGTTTGGTGTTTTGTACGATTTTTTGACTGTGCCGATTCATAAATGCTCCTAATCTCCTTTCTGAATTATGGTGATTCACTTTCATGTATTTCCCTGCATTCAAATCATTCATGTGTGTGCTTATTTACTTGACAATAATCCCAATCAAACTCATTGATCATACTTTTACAGTGTAAAACAAAATTCACCAATCAGGCCAGAGATTAGCAAATGGTTCAGTCATATATCTCGATTGCTTTTGTCATCTTAGTTCCTCATTTACGTTATTTTGCTGTCACTCATGTCACGTGTAACAAGAAAGCAGTCCTCAACAGACTATTCAGCTTACTTGGTGGAGTTGGAGCAGTATGCTGCTATTTTCATGCCAAAACCTTTTTGAGCTCAGATTTTTATTTTATTTTGCTCACTTTATGCTCAAATTATATTTCCTTTTCTGTGCACCCTCAATATCACACTGTGATGCTCCAGTCAATTAGAGACTAGAGGAGGGATCATACCAGGAATTATACTAATCCGAAGATGGAGCGAGGGGTGGTACATTCTGAGACCTGTTTCTGTTTGTCTCCTTTGCATGGTCTCCGTGTCCCTCAATGTGCACATGTCAAAGCAATAAATTTTCTTCTGATGTTGTGTTTTTCAGTGCATTAATTAAATTCATATCTGTATTATTTTTGTCAGCATAAGGTAAATGTCCCGCACATGTACCCACACACACTAAAAACAAAAATATACACTACTGTCTGAACAGAGAAAGTACTGTGTGAATTGGGATATAACTTGCTGTATTAGTTAAATAAACCTGACAAGTTGGTTTTAGCTGCTACACAGAGATTGAGAAAAGATTCAAATTTAACTTGTATAGAATTATATGAAAAGATTGAGAAATAAAACATTTGAAAACAATAAATTCAAAAAACTATGTACTTAATTTCACACTATGTAAGATAGGCTTTGACATTTACCTTACGCTGATAAAACAATAAATATATAAAGTAACGCATGTGATGAAGTAGTATAGATGGTCAGGCTTCAGATATCACACTATGCATTTGGCTTTTCTGATATGTCATGTAGAACCAAAGTTATTACTTTAAAAATGTGTACATTTTAGTGCTTCTGAAATATCGGAATGATGTCACGTATATATAAAAAACGTAGTAATGCTAAACCGCTTGGTGTTTAAGGGTACCTACTTTGACAAACAGTACCATTTCTATATACGAAAGAAAGTTTAGTTTTTAAGTAGTAAACCCATAAAAGAGTGTTCAGTTCGCAAGTAGATTTCAGACCTGAGGGAAACACTGTATTCACTGTAAAGGCCATAAAAAGTTTTGGATAATATTAAAGGATGGCTTTTTTTATTGAAAAAGATGTATATTAAAGTTTAAAGTACACATAAATATAAGTAAATTCAAAATATGGCAAATGTACGTACTACCTAACCCAGCTAAATTAATTTAACACAAATAACAGCAAATATTATATATTTTATATTATATTTATGGTACAATTTATAGTATATTGTTTATATAGTAATAGTTTATACTCTTGGTACAAACCAGCTTAAAGTTTCAGCAATCGTGTTGCAGAAATATGACCATGCTTTATTTAAAAAGTACGACACTTCTCCTGACTTTGCTAGGGTTTGTCTGAAGGGGAAGGAGGATGACTGGGGCCCTCTGCTTTTAACTTCATCCCGTGCCTCAAATGTTTGACGTTTTCCTTTACACGCAATTGTTAAAAGACTTTTGTTGCATGTCACAGCGTCGGAATTCTTTATTGTGAAATGATCATTAGAGCTTTCTGAGTTGCGTTCATGTTTTCTCAGACAGGGAAATAATTTTCCATGCGCGGTGAGGGTGGTGATGCTTCCTATGTCTGTTTCAGAGAAACAGAAGACCGATATTTAAATCGATTACTCAGTTATTTAAGTGGCTCTGAAGTGAGCCACCAAAATCTGCGTTCTGATTCGGTTCTACTACATACCCGTTATATAGGTAACCAGGGTTTCAGTACCCAACTCTAGTCGTAGTCATGAGGGTGCAGCCTGATTTTTAAAGACATCACAGATGTGATTATATCCAGCACAACAAGCACAACCTTGAGTGTGTTTTTATACAAACACAATTTACAATCAATAGTTTATGATCTGTTTCTTTATTTATACAGTTATTAACACGAATTCTTTCTGGAACTAACTAACCACAACTGGCGGAGCTGGTGATCGATACTTGTGCACAATTAACAGGGTGAAACTAGCATAAATAAAAGAACACTAATAGTTCAGCCTTTGTCACATATACATTACAACACAGTGAAATTCCTTCTTCGCATATCCCAGCGTAACTTGGATCAGTGCGCAAGGTCAGCCATGATACAGCGCCCCTGGAGCAGATAGGGTTAAGGGCTTGCTCAAGGGCCAAACAGTGGCAACCTGGTGGAGCTGGGGATTGAACCGCCAATCTTCCAATCAGTAATTCAGTGCCTTAGCCCAGGAGCCACCACTGCCCCAGGTTCAGAGGTGATTCAGGACAACTTGGAGGCAATTATTAAGTTTAATATTTAAGAAATTAAGTAAATTATTTTAAGATGACATTATCAGATGCGTTTTCTTGCTGAAAGTGCTTCTGTGACTGGCTTTGAATGTGGCAATTTGTCAGGCAGTTGCTCTCTCCTCAGTTCTAATGATGGTACTGACCTACTTTCACCCATGCTTTGACCAGCAGTTAGTGTAATTAACAGTTATTGGAGCACTTGTGGTACGGAGTGATGCATGTAGTTGAATGTCCTAGTGCTGTTACCATCAATCATCACCACTTGAGGAATGCCTCTTGTTCAATCAGATTACTCAGTCTGACCTAACTGCCTCCATATTGGCGCATTTGTGCTTGGCTACAGCTACAGGTCTTTCAACAAGTAATTTGTCTTGTTTTCTCTCTCTCTCTTTTTCTCCTTAAGCTGGTGGCCATGGCAGTGTGGGAGCGTGTGGAGGCTGTGCTGAACGTGGGCCTCCGGGTGCCCAGCATCATGCTGCTAGAGGTCCTGTACCGCTGGGATGTAAGCTCCTTTTTCCAGAAAATCCAGAGGAGCAGCCTAAACAACAACCCACTGTTTCAGTACAAGTACCTGGCTCTGTACCTGCACTATGTGGGTATGTACAATGGCATACTATAATTCTACACTTTTTACGTTGACGTCTGATGTCATTCTCACTTGGTACAAACTAAATACTGTTGCAGACCAGTTGCAGTTTGTCTTGGGTTAAAATTAGAATTCTCTCCCCCAATGCATATACCTGCGTGCGCACACATACTCTCACACGTGTACTCGCATGCACATATTCTCTCTCTTACACACACTTCTCTCTTCTTTCAGTTCAGGTTGGAAAAAAATGAGACATGTTTATTTATGTTTAGAATACTTTTATGCCCAGATATGCTGCTGTTAAGATTAACTGTAGGGATAAAAAAAAATTTTTAAAAAGCTAAACACCTTAACAGTTTGCCGTGCACCTTTTTTGTTTTTTGTAAGCGGAAAAGGCATTTTATGAGATCAGGACAAAGTCATGTTTAGTTGTCGCGTCGTGGACAACTAAATGGGGACAGATAAGCAAACAGTCATGTCATTGAGCAGTTGGTTAAACATCTGTGTAAACATTATTGTCTTCCTTAAACCATGTAATGTTTTTACAAAGACCTGTCTGTTCATTGGTGATAGAGTTGTTAAGCAATTAATCCTGATTCTCGTGTAATGTGGCCAGGTTTATTTGTAGTTGAGAATGTCATCCAAGTTGATTGTCCGATAAGCTGCACAGTTTGGGGGAAAATGAACACGGATGTATATTTTGTACAGCTCCTTGTGGATTGTGATGTCCGGCATCTAGTCTTAGATTTTGAGTATTACTCCTCTTTAATTACTACATGCGCAAACCTTGTCAGCATTTCAAAATTGTACAGTTGTGCATGTTAGTTTTTTAGTTTGTGTGCACACACGTGGACAAAATTGTTGGTACCCTTCGGTCATTGAAAGAAAAACTCACATTGGTCACATAAATAACTTTAATCTGACAAAAGTAATAATTTTAAAAAAATTCTATGAATGTTAACCAATGAAAGTCAGACATTGCTTTTCAACCATGCTTCAACAGAATTATTTAAAAAAAAATAAACTCATGGAACAGGCCTGGACAAAAATGATGGTACCCCTAGAAAATACTGAAAATAATGTGACCAAAGGGACATGTTAATTCAAGGTGTGTCCACTAATTAGCATCACAGGTGTCTACAATCATGTAATTAGTCAGTGGGCCTATATATAGGGCTCCAGGTAGTCACTGTGTGGTTTGGTGACATGGTATGTACCACACTCAACATGGACCAGAGGAAGCGAAGGAAAGCGTTGTCTCAGGAGATTCGAAAGAAAATTATAGACAAGCGTGTTAAAGGTAAAGGCTATAAGACCATTTCCAAGCAGCTAGATGTTCCTGTGACTACAGTTGCACATATTATTCAGAAATTTAAGATCCATGGGACTGTAGCCAACCTCCCTGGACGTGGCCGCAGGAGGAAAATTGATGACAAATCAAAGAGACGGATAATCCGAATGGTAACAAAAGAGCCCAGAAAGACTTCCAAAGAGATCCAAGGTGAACTTCTTGCTCAAGGAACATCAGTGTCGGATCGCACCATCCGTCGTTGTTTGAGCCAAAGCGGACTACATGGGAGACGACCAAGGAGGACACCATTGTTGAAAACAAATCATAAAAAAGCCAGACTGGAATATGCCATACTACATGTTGACAAGCCACAAAGCTTTTGGGAGAATGTCCTATGGACAGATGAGACAAAAATTGAACTTTTTGCCAAGGCACATCAGCTCTATGTTCACAGACGGAAAAATGAAGCATATGAAGAAAAGAACACTGTCCCTACTGTGAAACATGGAGGAGGCTCTGTTATGTTCTGGGGCAGCTTTGCTCCATCTGGCACAGGGTGTCTTGAATCTGTGCAGGGTACAATGAAATCTCAAGACTATCAAGGGATTCTAGAGAGAAATGTGCTGGCCAGTGTCAGAAAGCTGGGTCTCAGTCGCAGGTCATGGGTCTTGCAACAGGACAATGACCCAAAACACACAGCTAAAAACACCCAAGAATGGCTAAGAGGAAAACAATGGACTATTCTAAAGTGGCCTTCTATGAGCCCTGACCTCAATCCTATTGAGCATCTTTGGAAGGAGCTGAAACATGCTGTCTGGAAAAGGCACCCTTCAAACCGGAAACAACTGGAGCAGCTTGCTCATGAGGAGTGGGCCAAAATACCTGCAGAGAGGTGCAGAAGTTTCATTGACAGTTACAGGAATCGTTTGATTGCAGTGATTGCCTCAAGAGGTTGTGCAACAAACTATTAAGTTAGGGGTACCATCATTTTTGTCCAGGCCTGTTCCATGAGTTTTTAAGTTTTCATTTTTTTTAATATAATTCCCTTGAAGCATGGTTGTAACGCAATGTCTGACTTTCATTGGTTAACATTCATAGAATTCTTATTTATTATTACTTTTGTCAGATTAAAGTTATTTATGTGACCATTGTGAGTTTTTCTTTCATTGACCGAAGGGTACCAACAATTTTGTCCACGTGTGTATTTGTGCACGTATTTTCTAATTTTAGTTATACCAAGTAATTTATAACATGACCACACTGAAGCTGGTTTGGCAGATGGCTCTTACACAACAGGCGTTCATCTAGAGCTGTGAATCAAAGGTAGACTGTCAGCAGATTGTCAGCACTGTTTCCTGTCTGATTTGTCTCAAGCAGTTATATTTCTTATAGGTTTTGAAGAATTAAAACTGCTAACGTATTTCATAAATGCGAAAATGCAGGGGAACTTGTCTATCTCATACATGGGGATTATAATTTCTTTCCTGCTCATCTTCTGCTCCACACTCCAGTCCAGTAGGTGGTGTTATTGCACCAACCGCTATATGCTACCAGTTTGCCACTAGCTAACTTGTTTGTCTGTTGTTATGCTGTATGAGGTAATGGGTCAACCAGGAATACAGTACAAACAAGCTGAAAGGGGCGTATTGCCACCCGTTGTAATGGAGTCAGACATACTTCAGCCAATAAATCGATTCTTCTTCCATGATTGAATAATGGGACATGGACTGTTGTTAAATTAAATGGGTTAGTCGATCTACAACTGTAGATCAACTTAACTGTGCTTCTAAACATTCTGTCTGGTGTGACACACAGGTCTCTGAATAGCATTAAAAAGGTATTGTTTTAGCAAAAAAATAAAAATTGTTGTTGAACGAAACCATCTTTAGTGTGATCATGTTTATTACCAATGCTTAAAATGTATACATTCTGAAAACTTTATCTGTTTATTAAACTCATTTAAAAATGATCATCAGGTAAATTAATTTAACTTA
Organism: Clarias fuscus; assembly: GCA_030347435.1. Taxonomy (NCBI): domain Eukaryota; kingdom Metazoa; phylum Chordata; class Actinopteri; order Siluriformes; family Clariidae; genus Clarias; species Clarias fuscus. Next base: position 17,090,353 of record CM059230.1, on the reverse strand, counting down.
TTTATTATAAATGCAAAATATCATCTAAACTAGTTTACTTTGAATAACTACATACCTGTTGAGCCCACTAAAATTGCAGACTAACCAGTGGAGGAAAGCAGGTTTCCTCTATGAACCTATATGTTAATTTCGGGAGCAATTTCATTAGGCTGTAGAACTGAGCAACTGGTCAAAGACCTTCTGAGCTATTTGGTCTTGGTTCCAGTTAAGCTCTAGCTTGGATTGACTGCAGTCAGAAAGCAGTTCTATCCTGAACCGATCTAACTATATGAAGTGAACTAAGCATTAGGGATGGGAATCACCAGTGACCATCCAATATGATATAATGATACCTAGGTGCTTTATATTGTGATACTGTAAGTATCATGACGTTATATCCGGATTCTATAACAAAAAATTTTTTTTTTAATCTTTTTTTTTCCTCCCCAGTTTTTACAAAAGTTGTCATGGCTCATAGGTTTTATACTGTACCTTAGCTTTGTTCAACAGCTTCACAACTGAATTGAATCTGCCTAATTAAATGTGAATGGATTAATTAAATGTAATCCACTCTATAAAACATGGGTTTATCACTTAAACCTTTAAGTGATAAACTCAAGGTTTTTAACATTTTAGCGTGAATTAAACAAATAAGCTACATTTGTTCATTCGTACTGAGAAGCACGTTATGTTATACGTAATCTGTTATGTTATCCGCCATAGTTGTTGTTTCTACACAAACTTTACACATAATTCACTCCTACAACACGAGATGAAATCCATGAATTGTTAAATGTATCACCCACAGGATTATAAATAAATGACAACGTTTTACTGGCTCAGATGCCTCCAAAATCTTACAACTTGGTAGTGAATGCTCAGGTCGAGCGGTCCCAAAGTGTGTGGTTGGCTTCTAACGTGGACATGTGTGTACAAATTTGGTGTAAGCATATGCATGATTTGCTCTCAGAGTTTTGGGAGGTAAAAGCTGATCTTAGGCTTGACTCCATAAAAAGTTTTTTTTTTTTTTTTTTTTTTTGTCCCGCCCACCGTTTTAAACTCCTAAAATCTTACCTACTATAGTTAAAGTTATAGGAACTTACTTGAGACACAGAAAGAGTGCTCGTCTGCTAAACGGTTGTTTTAAACAGTGCCGGCGGTTGTTTTAAACAGTGCCGGGGCGCATGCGGCGAATTGACTCCTCGTCCCTCGGATAGTAATGCCTGTGCATGTGGCCTTGACGTATTTTTGACAGTGGTGTAACACACTACATTCGTGGGCGTAATTTTGCATTTTGTCCGTGTAACCGAGGAGTTTTGTGTCTGCAAACAGTCAGACTCCTATATTTCAGAGTTATACTGTCATGGCTATGGAATCTAACTCAGACAAAACACAGAATTACACACACCTTATTTTTACGCACGATTATTTTTGACAGTGATTTTATTCCATAGAAGGCAGCTCCATGTTTACTGTCAAAAATTATCAACAATTTCCTGAGCACAGTAAACATGGAGCAGGCAGCTCCATGTTTACTGTGCTCAGGAAATTGTTGATAATTTTTGATTATTGTACTTGGTAAGTGTTTTTGTTTTAACAGAACGGACTCCAAAGATTGGTGATCCTAAGCCAGCTTTACTAAATTTAATGTTTGGTCAGGAATTGAGTTGTGTGAACTAGGGCTGAAACGATTCCTCGAATTAACTCGAGTAATTCGATTACAAAAAATGATTGAGGCAAAATCTTCTGCCTCTATGCTTCTTTTAATTAATTTTAAAGCTTGCGTTATGTTTTTGCGCAATTATTTGTTTGGCGTGAAGCAGCGCGCTTCCGGATGCAAGCCGCCAGTAAACACCGACGAAGAAGAAGCGCTTGCGTCACCCATAAAGCAGAAGGAGACGCAAACAGTTAGGTGTGTATTGATTTAAGGGAGCGTTCTGTTGCGGATTGCAAAATGGAAGGGAGTGATAAATAATATATAGTGATTCAAAATATATTGAAATTTATTTTAAAGTGTGCTTTAGTTTTTTTATACTTAGTCATTTGAAATACCTTTTTTAGTTTTTGCATCTGAGAAAAGGCTTTAAAATAAGAATGTATGGCACCGTAATGCACTTTATTCATCTCAGTCAACTTTAAGCTATTCCTTGTGAATAAAATGTTGTATGCATTTAAAAACTAAGTTTTTTTCTATAAAGAAAATCAATTAATCTTTGTTTCTCTTATCTATTTTACATTGTTGTTTAATTAAGCAAAAGTACATTTTATCCGATTACTCGATTAATCCATTAAATTTTTGGTGGAATACTCGATTACTAAAATATTCGATAACTACAGCCCTAGTGTGGACTGATGTAGCTCCACTGCGATGTCAGATGATATTAGTCTTAGTGTGACTTCTGCTATAATACTCATTTGAAATTCACCAATAGGAGGATGGCATAGAATTTTGCAAAACCCATGGAGCTAGGAGTATGATGATGGCAGTGGCAAAACAAAAACTTAAAATATGTAATTAAAAAAAAGTGCTTTGTTAAATTGCAGCACTGCTGTGATTGACGTCATAGTAGCCACATGACTTGTGACACACGTCACATGTATTGTGTGTATTTTGTTTGTGTCTGAAGTTCAATCCAAGTTCTATGTGGGTGTGTCAAGAGGCCTGTCTTGAAGCTTTTGACAGTTTGCTTTAATATGCGATATATGTATAAATATGCAGTCGTGGCCAAAAGTTTTGAGAATGACACAAATATTAGTTTTCACAAAGTTTGCTGCTAAACTGCTTTTAGATCTTTGTTTCAGTTGTTTCTGTGATGTACTGAAATATAATTACAAGCACTTCATACGTTTCAAAGGCTTTTATCGACAATTACATGACATTTATGCAAAGAGTCAGTATTTGCAGTGTTGGCTCTTCTTTTTCAGGACCTGTGCAATTCGACTGGGCATGCTCTCAATCAACTTCTGGGCCAAATCCTGACTGATAGCAACCCATTCTTTCATAATCACTTCTTGGAGTTTGTCAGAATTAGTGAGTTTTTGTTTGTCCACCCGCCTCTTGAGGATTGACCACAAGTTCTCAATGGGATTAAGATCTGGGGAGTTTCCAGGCCATGGACCCAAAATTTCAAGGTTTTGGTCCCCGAGCCACTTAGTTATCACTTTTGCTTTATGGCACGGTGCTCCATCGTGCTGGAAAATGCATTGTTCTTCACCAAACTGTTGTTGGATTGTTGGAAGAAGTTGCTGTTGGAGGGGGTTTTGGTACCATTCTTTATTCATGGCTGTGTTTTTGGGCAAAATTGTGAGTGAGCCCACTCCCTTGGATGAGAAGCAACCCACACATGAATGGTCTCAGGATGCTTTACTGTTGGCATGACACAGGACTGATGGTAGCGGTCACCTTTTCTTCTCCGGGCAAGCCTTTTTCCAGCTGCCCCAAACAATCGGAAAGAGGCTTCATCCGAGAATATGACTTTGCCCCAGTCCTCAGCAGTCCATTCGACATACTTTTTGCAGAAGATCAATCTGTCCCTGATGTTTTTTTTGGAGAGAAGTGGCTTCTTTGCTGCCCTTCTTGACACCAGGCCATCTTCCAAAAGTCTTCGCCTCACTGTGCGTGCAGATGCGCTCACACCTGCCTGCTGCCATTCCGGAGCAAGCTCTGCACTGGTGGCACTCCGATCCCGCAGCTGAATCCTCTTTAGGAGACGATCCTGGCGCTTGCTGGACTTTCTTGGACGCCCTGAAGCCTTCTTAACAAGAATTGAACCTCTTTCCTTGAAGTTCTTGGTGATCCTATAAATTGTTGATTTAGGTGCAATCTTAGTAGCCACAATATCCTTGCCTGTGAAGCCATTTTTATGCAACGCAATGATGGCTGCACGCGTTTCTTTGCAGGTCACCATGGCTAACAATGAAAGAACAATGATTTCAAGCATCACCCTCCTTTTAACATGTCAAGTCTGCCATTCTAACCCAATCAGCCTGACATAATGATCTCCAGCCTTGTGCTCGTCAACATTCTCACCTGAGTTAACAAGACGATTACTGAAATGTTCTCAGCAGGTCCTTTTAATGACAGCAATGAAATGCAGTGGAAAGATTTTTTTTGGAATTAAGTTCATTTTCATGGCAAAGAAGGATTATGCAATTCATCTGATCACTCTTCATAACATTCTGGAGTATATGCAAGATGATATTATAAAAACTTAAGCAGCAACTTTTCCAATTTCCAATATTTATGTAATTCTCAAAACTTTTGGCCACAACTGTATGTCTGCTGTACACAATTTGTTATACCGCCATATCAGAAATTGGGTTTGTTTCATTTGGTCTTATAGGATTGGACTACACACAGCGCTGAGAAACATTTTTATATTGCCTGAATGCAGTTTGTGCTGTGGTTGAAATATCTTTGGCTTTGTGTTTTGCTCTGTATATAGCAGTAGGTGGGGGAGAACCTGAGCATATACTGTGGCTTCAGGAAGTATGAACTGCTGTAAAGTGAGCTGCTGGACTGTATGCTCAATAACTGCCACCACTGAACTAACCATTACAGGATTAGACAAAAAAATTCACTACTTAGTAGCCAAGTCATGTCTTCTGTCTGTAGCTGGTCACGAGCAGCTGCTGCCTGTAGCTGCAGTCAAAAGTAAACATTATGGTGAAAACTGACTCGCTTTGAGCAAGGCTGTCTAGAACTAACTAATCATGTGTAGCTTATAAAGGATGAGTTTATCAATGTTTTTGTTTTTCTCTATCCACAGGCTACATCCTCAGCCTGGTGTTGCTCACTCTGCCACGGCAGCATTTGATGCGTCTCTACCTGTATGTGCTCACCGCTGTGCTGCTGTTTGCTGGCCACCAGCTCTCCAGGTGTGTCCACACACACTGACACACTACTATGCTTGATGCGTACTACAGAGTGGGAAAATGTCACACTGGATTTTGCTGGCGTCTGGGCATATCCACACCTGTTACTGATCAGGTCTTCTGAATGAGCAGCAACTATGAAAAAACATTTAGATAAATATTGCAAATGAGCACCAACAGTGAATTTGCTACATAAAATTTTTGGGGGGGCATTATCAAAAATAAAAATTCACTTAATTTAAGCTACACAGTTAACAACTGCGCAATTGAAAAGAATTTTCTTCATATGGTTGATGGGGCATTCAAGGTGGCCAGATTAGATAGACTATTTCCAGTTCAGATTTCAACGGGGTATGGTATATTGTGCTATATGTTATGTTCTTTGCAGGGATTATGTTCGTAGTGAGCTGGACTCTGGCTATGAAGGACCACTGTACCTGGATCCACTCTCCATGAACCGATTTACCACAGCTCTGATTGGTAAATAATCAATTCTTGCTTCACCAAATCCCAAATAAACACATGGTTATGTGGTATTCACCTTTGGTGTCTTCAGTGCTTTAGTTTAATATGGTTGATGTCCTCTTTTTTGCATTTGTTGTGCTTCTGTTTTCTTAGCATTCCCGGTGTGTGCTAGCAGTGGGTTCCAAATGAAATGCTTTCAATCCTATCTCTTGCTGAAAGGTTTAGCCACAGTGATAGATAAAACCTAAGAGGAAGGAACTTAGATTTCACTCTGAATAGAGGGCCTGTCAACAAAAAGTAATGTGCAAGTCTGTGAGCTTTCTGAAATGCAGGAGGGGTTGTCTCATAGTTTCGTTCATGGGAAACCGGTTGGGATAGGTCAGTGGTGTCATTCAGTGGATCCTTTGGTGTTCGGTCTTGGTGGAATTTAGTTACACAGTTTTGTGTTTTTACAGAATGTAAATATATGTATACAGGATATTTGGGAGTGTAGTTCTAAACTAGAAATTATTTCTAGAAAAACCTTGAAGTAGATGAAGGGCATTGATACCTTTCCTGTTTAAAACGGTGCCAACAGCAAATTCTTAGTCCACATAGTTTCCGAGTTATTTATACAAGTTACTTATACACTGTGAGTCCAGTGAGTGTGTGTAAGTGGAGAGGGTATGGGGGCAGAAACAGGTATGACATGATTTTTTCCAGAGTAGTAGCCATTTTGGAGCTGTTTAATGCTGTGATCAGACCAAAAATGAGCAAGCTAGGGAAAGGTCGCAAACTAATCCTCCTCAATTGAAAATGAGGTAGACTTTTTCCTAGCACTCAGAAGAGCTGGCTGAATGTTTTGATATAAGTTTTGCGGGTGTGTGTGCAATATTGAGGGAGATGCATCAAAATAAGAGAGAGAGGAATTTTGGTAAAACTGTTCGTCCAATTCCATTATTTAAAAGGAATAGCGAGTAATAATTCATCTTTTCTTGTGAAATCCTTGTCAGCATGTAAAAATATTAAAGCTCAGCCATAGATCTTAAATCTGTAAATGTTACTGTTATGGTTTGTTAAGCTTGTTTGTTGAATTTAGGCAAACTGTAAGGCTATTATTGCTCACTTTAGATTGCGTTGGCTTTAAGTAGCAGTAGGTCCATTGTCCCTGGATATGAGTGTTTTGTGGTGATTATCCTCCATTTCACCTATTTAGCAATAAATCCTGATCATACATCTCCAGTCCGTCTTTTTTGTTTTTGTTTTGTTTTGTGAAGCACTAAAGCACTGGGTAGGTTGGTGAACCTAGCCTTCTTCATCTCTTAATTATGTTTTAACATTTATATGGTTGATTGTTGACAATATAATCTTGATTCCAAACTCTTAAACGTATACAAAATGAATCAGTTACTACTGAACAATGTGTATCAGAATACGAGTTGAAACAACAAAACAAGAGGGAAATGCTGTATAATGTCCTGAATGTCAGTGAGTGTTTTCTGATTGGCTAGGAAAAAGCATGTCACCAGACATTACCAGGTGGTTTATTTAAAACTACAGACACTGCAATGGTGCATTTGGAAAATGAGTAAAGCAGAAACAAAACTCTGGGTGCATTATCATGCTGACAGAGGCCACTCCCACTGTACCTGGTGTTTCTGGTCTGCAACAATGTTTCAGCAGTGATTAAACAGACTAGGGCACCTCCTTCCATTGACTCATGGTCCAATTCTGTTCTTCAAGTGCCCGTTATAGGTGCTTTCAGCAGTGGACACTTGTCACCATGGACATTCTGACTGGTCTGTGGTCAGCCCTAATTTAGCAACACCCCACAACACTGCTGTTTGGGAAGGTTCTGAAGTCTTGGCCATCACAAATTGATATTTGCAAAGTCACTCAGATCCTTAAGCTTGACAATTTACACTTTTTTAGCACATTACGTTCAACAGCTGAGTGTTGCTGGAGTTGCTGATTAATATATCCCACCCCATGGCATGCCATTGTAATGAGATAATTGTTATTCACCTATCTTGCCAGTTGTTTTAATGTTATAGCTGATCAGTGTGTACGTTCAGAGAGTATTCAGAAAGTATTTTTTTCATGCAACATTGTTTTAATTGGATTAAATTACCTGTTGCCCATCAGTTCATCCTGAAATGACATGCATTTTTAGAAATTTTAGAAAATGTGAGAGAAGAACAATAATTGAAAACAAGTTTTTATTTTTAATACATTGTAACGTCCCCGCACCCCCTGTAAATTCGGTGTTTATCATTTGTGCTACTTTGTTGAATTATAGCACCATGCTAGTGCAAATCAGTACCATTATGTGTAATGGTCAAAAAGTTATGATGAAAATATAATGTATAAAATGTTATTCAGAATGGCATTACAGCACTGTAAACCGTAGTAATAGTGTGTTGTACTAATACTTTGACTTGTGGTTTTTCTTATGCGGTGTGTTTTTCATGTGTAATGGATGTAGACTTGTTGAGTTTTCAATGCAAGCACATAGTATGTCAGTCTTGCATTTGTTTATTCTCTCTAGGCTATACCAGTGTCGCTGCTTAAGGACTAAAGAAATGCATTTTTGCATGCTTTTTCTTTCTTCTTTTTTTTACAGGTCAACTGGTGGTGTGTACACTGTGCTCTTGTGTAATGCAGACAAAACAGATTTGGCTGTTCTCAGCTCATCTCCTCCCTCTGGTGGCCCGTCTGTGCCTTGTCCCTTTGGAAACTATAGTCTTTATAAACCGCTTTGCCATGATCTTCACTGGGCTTGAGGTTCTCTACTTCCTTGCATCTAACCTGCTGGTACCCTACAACCTGGCCAAGAATGCCTACCGGGAGCTTGCACAGGTGCATGTTACTGCAAGATACCCATTCTGTTGACATTTTCTCTAGTAACCATGTAATGCTCAGTGTTGCATGCATGTCTTTTTAAAATCTGTATTGTTGTGTGTTTTAAATATATACACACTTTGGTAAACTTCTGCACATTTGTGCAGTTATGCAGTCAGCCAACCATGTGGCATCAGTGCAGTACATAATAATATGCAGATACAGATTAGGAGCTTCAGGCAATGTTCACACCAAAGGTTAGATTAGGGAAAAGTGTTATCTTTGCCGGTTTTTCACAAACTGTTGATCATCTAGGAATTTCCTGCACTACAAGTTTTCAACAGTAGATCACCCAGAATTGTGCACAAAAATTAAAGATAATATGTCTTTAGAGTGTGCATGTTGGTAAGAAATTAGAAGGGAATGAGCAGACTGGTTTGAGCTGACAAATTTTGTAACAACTATTCTTACTGTGAGAAGCATCTCAGAAAGCCCGACTTATCAACGCTAGGTGTATTGTAATTTTCCTCCAACCATTCTTATCAACCAGGGATTTTTACCCACAATTTTCTGTGTAAACTCTAGAGATTCTAAGAATTGTTTGTAAAATTCCCCAGATATCCGTAGTTTCTAAAATATTCACAATAGCTCATCTGTTACCTACAACTGTGGCATGGTTAAAGTCACAGAAATGTTTTCCTCATTCTGAAGTTTGATGCGATTTCTTGAAGCTCTTCTGATTCACTCACACTCTCTCTCTCTCTTTCTTTCTTTCTTTCTTTCTAGGTGGTGGAGGTATATGGGCTTCTTGCTCTGGGCATGTCTTTGTGGAATCAGCTAGTCTTGCCAATGCTCTTCATGTGCTTCTGGTTGGTGCTCTTCACACTGCAGATCTATACATACTTCAGCACTCGGAACCAACCTCCCTCGCGTGAGAGACTGCTCTTCCTCTTCCTTACCAGGTTTGAAAGCAAAAAGACCCACTTGTAGCCTTCCTTCAACATGTGACAGTTACTCAACAGCTAGCAGGTTTTCTCCAACACACACAAAACTAAATAAGCACTTGTTTTGCACTGCTGCTCTTGTATCATTGTAGAGTAGTTGAACACACCCAGAAGGAATGTGCTATTTGGCTTATTCATGAGTGCAGTGGCACAAACACAGATTAATTACTATGTTGATGTGTTGACTATGTTGCTAGTTTAAAGTGATATTCAGTTGCATTTAGCTAATATGGCATCATTAAATACTTTCAGCACTGGCTAGATATGAAACGCTTTCTCACATCTGCCTTTCGTGATCTCATCATATCATGTCTGTCTTGGCTTTAAAAAATATATGATGTCATTCATACACCAAGATTCTAGACATTGTAAGGGAGTTTTGTGGATTACATTGCTATGTTTGCATGTATGCAGTATTGCAGAGTGCTGTTGTAGTCCATACTCGCTGTTGGGGCTGGTCTTCACCGTGTCTTTTGTGGCGCTGGGCGTGCTCACGCTCTGCAAGTTCTACCTACAAGGCTACAGAGCCTTCATGAATGATAATGCCATGCACAGGTAAGTTTTCAATACGGATATGAAAGGTGTGATCTAGTAAATATGTTAATTTGATATTTATTAAGATTTATTGATGCATTTTGTTGTTTTAGAAGGTACATATACTGTCAGTGCCTTACAGGTTAATGATCATCTCCCTCTCTTTTCTTAGGGGAATGACAGAAGGAATCACATTGCTGATTCTCTCTGTTCAGACAGGGCTTATTGAGCTACAGGTTATCCACCGAGCCTTTCTCCTGAGCATCATCCTTTTTATCGTTGTGGCCTCTATTTTGCAATCCATGCTGGAGATTGCTGACCCCATAGTGCTGGCACTGGGGGCTTCCAGGGACAAGTGAGCATCTTCTCTTATACAAGAGCACATGTTGTCTCCTTATAATTATTCTACTTTGCATATTATTTTATGGTTGTTACTGTCTTGTTTCTGGGCAAGAATTTAATTGCCTGCTAAATATTATAGAGGGTATATATGGGTTACATTCATAGACTGTATAAAACAAACTGGATAAACCTTCCATGACATCCCCCATTGGTGTAGGAGCTCTGGTTGTTACCATCTTGGCAGGAGCTGACTTTTCCTAAAGCCTGTTCAATCCATCAATGAGAATATGGGTGGATATTATACATAATATCATTTATACAGTATATTATGTATAATATCATATAGCATATTATATTTTGGAATTGATGCAAACAAATATAAGGTCAAATGTCTCAAATAGTGTTCGTTAAGAGCTCTCTTCCTGTTTGAAGTATATTAGGTTATTATTAAGTATATAAGGTTATTTGAGGCATACAATTAGTATCAATAAGTACTAATTGTACCAATTTGTAGGGGTGTTGGCATCATCCCTTATTGACTGAAATGGTTTTGAGATCTACTCGTCATAACCATGGGGTTTTTATTATAACTTGTATGTATGTTGCAGGAGTCTGTGGAAGCACTTTCGAGCAGTGAGCCTGTGTCTTTTCCTGCTGATTTTTCCTGCCTACATGGTTTACATGATCTGCCAATTCTTTCATATGGACTTCTGGCTGCTCATTATCATCTCCTCCAGCATCCTCACCTCATTGCAGGTGCACACCATTTTTTTTCAGTCAGTTTTACATGCACAAAAGTGGTATGAAAAACAACAATTTACAGTTAGGCATTGTCTCATGCACATACAACCATTTTTAAAGCATCGGCTCTCCCTCAGGTGCTTGGCACGTTGCTGATCTATGTACTCTTCATGGTGGAGGAAATACGCAAGGCTCCAGTTGAGAACATGGATGAAGTCATGTATTTTGTGAATGGAACCTATAGACTCCTGGAGTTTGTGGTGGCACTTTTTGTGGTGGCCTATGGTGTGTGTGAGACACTATTTGGACAGTGGAGCGTGATGGGTTCCACCATCATCCTGTTGCATGCCTACTACAACGTGTGGCTGCGAGCACAACTCGGCTGGCAGAGCTTCCTATTGCGTCGTGATGCTGTACACAAGATTCAGAGCTTGCCCACAGCCTCAGCACTGCAATTACAGCAGTACAATGATATCTGTGCCATCTGCTATCAGGTGTGTGAGCATGTGCATTTATGTGACCGTTAAAGAGAAAAGTGGTGGATTTATCACTTTCGCCATCTCTTGATCATAATTGGGCATGTTAATAAGCTATTAGACTATGGGCGATAACGCTTACCAAATTCTGTTTCACATTTTCTGTTGTTCCATTTGTCCACTCTCAGAAGCTATTAATTGAGAGCAAATGTGTAGTGCACTAGAAGTGGTGTATTAATGGCAGCCTTTAATTTATTTAACACAGATTTATAGTTTACAGATGGTTATGTAATAATGCACATGATGACAGGGTTAGGACTACAGTCACAAAGTATAATTTTCATAGAAGGACCTTTTCCCTTCGTAGTTTTGTGTTTCTGTGAAATTTGTCTTCCACCCCATGTTAAATTTTATCTTCTCATTTTTTATTTTTCTTTCTTGTTGTAGGACATGAAGTCAGCAGTCATCACACCTTGCGGACACTTTTTTCATGCAGGCTGCCTGAAAAAGTGGCTGTATGTGCAGGAGTCCTGCCCTCTTTGCCATGGCCCTCTCAAAGGCCAATCACCTTCCACCAGCACTCCTGCCCCAGCTCCTCCTGACACATCACCAGCCAATCCAAATGCAGAACAGGAAGAGCAGCGAGATTTAGTGCCTGGGGAGAAGGCAACACAAGCTGGCGAGAGTTCCTCAAATGTTGCAACCCAATCCAGAATGGATAAAGAAACCATGGGAGAGGCTACAGGCTAAACAAGCGCTACTGTCCATTACTTGTGTCTCACCCTCCCCTTGAGCAGAGCTGTGCTCTGTGATTTTTCTCAGTGGTGACTGTTTTTGCCATAGTCACACTGCAATGCTGCCAATGTTGGGAAGTCCTCAAGACATCTTATTAGACTCCTGTAGGTTGATGATCTAAACTGTATGTGCCCTATTTTCATGTCATACACACAAATACATCACGACTGTTATAATTCTGTTGAAGGCATCATTTTTAGGTGCTCATGAGTTCTTCAGATTTGTGAATTATCTCTTTTTTATCTTTCTAACTGAATTTTAATTCCACATAAGGTCTTTTTTTTCTTTTCAATGACACTTTACCATAATTTCTGTAAACATCATGTTCAAGTGGTCCATAATTTTCAATTGCACTACAAATGAGCCTAAACATTTATTTAAAAAATTCTTAACCAAAAGTAGAGAAGATCTAAAAAAGAAAATTCTAAAACAGAATTAAGAAATGTTGCATGTAAATATTATATACGTATGACATTTTAAACTGATTTTGACGGATGTCCTCCAAATCCAAACCTTCAATCATGATGCTCAGACACATTCAGGGTCAAACAGTTATTCACAGGATGATTCGCTTGTATTGTCAACAGAGACAAGCACTGGAAAATTATGTTGGAAATGTTGCACTATGTGGGCTGCTTTTGAGCCATCTTGGCTTCTTTCATGTCTATTATAATGAGCCTCCCAACTTTACATGGTTCTCTAAGGAACTGTTAGACCTGTTGTAGTGAGGTTGTCATTTATGTAGCTTGATGCTATGCCATCCTGCTCTGACTGTCATATATGCTTCCAAGTCAGCTCTGTCCTTACCAGCATGTAACCCTTGTGAACATGAGCTACAGCCTCTTGGATATATATGTGTACATGGATATTCACATATACTTACATGTATATCTGTATCTGTACATGTATAAAGCAACTTTAAATGAGTTTTGTTCTTTGATATGCCAAACAGTATTGAAGCAGTATCGACCGTTATGACGTAACATTTGGGTTCATGGGAACACTTTGATGTCCTCTCCAGGTAGAAGTGGGATTGAGCCTAAATATGCTGAATGGGATTTTGCTGGGGGTTTTTTTTTGTTGTTGTTGTTTTTGGTTTGTTTGTTTTTTATGTCAGATTGACAGTATTAAAATATTTGGTGAAATTGTGTAGATGAATACATATACATGTATGAACACAAATCATCAGCTGAACCATATGGTTAGTGATTTTGCACATTTTGAAAGAAAAATAAAATTAAGTAGTATTTCAGTCTTGTGTACAGTTTACATTCTTTTCTCAGTTCACATAATTATACAAATTAAATTGCTTTGAGCTGACTCGTAAACCAACCAGTTTGCCCTTATATGTTTTAAATAGAATGCAATTCTACTTGCAACGCCTAATTATTCTATTAATGGGGACATTGGCATTAATGGTTATTGCCTACTTTAAATGTTTTTTGTTTCTTGTAAATCTACATGTTTCTGATTAAAAGGTTCACTAAATAAGAGATGTAGAAATTCTAATTTACATTAAAAGCTTTTTTTTTTTTTTTTTTTGCTATTTATGAAATAATTTAATGTACAGTGAGTAGTGTAGTTTTTTTAGTAGATCTACAAAAAATAAACCGCCAAAAAGGAAAAAGTGCATTTTATTTATTATGGAATGGACAGATTAAGCACATGCATATATATATTTACATTTTCACCAGAATATAATTCCTCATGCTCCAATAACCACTCTCACATTTTAAATCCAATAAATCTTGAATATTTATTTGTTTATATTTTATTAATAAATAAACAATAATATACATTTTATACAACAAATTGTGCCAAATAAAATTCAGCAACTGTAACAAACTGCTGGACTTTTTCCTGCAAACAAATAGAAATAAAGTATTGAAAAGTATTAAATGTCATGACGGTATCATATTAGCGCATAAAATTCAGCTTTGGTATCGTTACACCACTAGATTCCACTGAGTAGAAGTGTGATTTAATTCAATATGCCAGATGTATGATTATTAACTGTAGCCCACCTGCTGCTCCCACCATCAATAATAAGGGACCACCAAATACAGAAGAACAGCACTGACTGCATGCTGTCAGATCCATAAATATTTAAGTATTGACAAAGTTTTTCTTATTTGCTGTATATCAATATATTGGAGATGAAATTAACTAAGGCATAAGCGCTTAAATAATTGATTATTGGGAAAGAGTTGCTCATTATCCAAAACACCTCAGTTTATAGTGTGTACGTGTATCATGCCAGTGGAACTGGTGTCGTTGTGTTTATTGATGATGTGACAGCTGATAAAAGCAGCAGAATTAATTCTTAGGTTCATAGGGCTGTATTATATGCTCAGATTCGCCAAATGCTTCCAAAGTTACTGGAATGTGTTTCACAGGTAGATGGACAATGACCCAAAGCATACTTGTGAAGCAAACATATACATTGTTTAAGGCAAAGAAGTTGAATGTTCTGCAATGACCAAGTCATTTACCTTTTCCGAATACAATTGATCATCGATTTTACTTTCTAAACTCAAAATGCCACAAGAACAATCAGGAACTAAAGCCAGCTGCTGGAAAGAGCATCATCAGAGAAGAAACAGTTTCTGGTGGTGACTCTGGTACAGTGATTGACTGCAAAGGATTTTCAAATAATGATTAATTATGGAAAGTCAAACCACACTGTAAAGCCTTCTGGTATCTAATTCATGTGTGAAAAGAATTCCTCATGCTCCCAGAACCACTCTGTCCCAATTTCAGCCCAATGAATCTTGGCATTGTCATCCTGTAATATCACCTTGGCACCAAGGATGACAAAACTCCATTGATGGCATAACAGTCATTCAGTAAATTCAGCTGACTTAATCTTATTGCCATATAATGTTGCTGAGCCCAGACCTGACCAATTAAATCAACCCCAGATCACACCACTGCCCCAAGAGGTGTGTTTAAGCATTGTCTTCCTTACCCTGAAGTGTCCATTGCTCTGGCACAGGGTCAAATTTTCCATTACTTCCAAGCCCAATCTTAATGCCCTTTAGCAAACTGAAGATTTTTGGCTTCCAAAAGTGGTTTACTTATCGTTTATAGTTGTTTAGTCCCAATGCTGTGAGTTATAATCACATTGTGTGTTCAAACGTTCTTATTTTCATTATCCAACATAATTGGATTATTCTACTGAAAAGGTGGAATTTGGGTCATAAAAATCTCGAAGAATTTTACACCTTCTTCTTTTACACCTAGAACTTCTTTAACAGCAATAACTTACTTTACAATTTTACAAATCCACACAAAATTTTACAAATCCACAAAAAGTGAAGTGAAATGAATTTATATATACACACATGGACAAAATTGTTGGTACCCTTCGGTCAATGAAAGAAAAACTCACAATGGTCACATAAATAACTTTAATTTGACAAAAGTAATAATAAATAAGAATTCTATGAATGTTAACCAGTGAAAGTCAGACATTGCTTTGCAACCATGCTTCAACGGAATTATTTAAAAAAAATTAACTCATGGAACAGGCCTGAACAAAAATGATGGTACCCCTAACTTAATAGTTTGTTGCACAACCTCTTGAGGCAATCACTGCAATCAAACGATTCCTGTAACTGTCAATGAGACTTCTGCACCTCTCTGCAGGTATTTTGGCCCACTCCTCATGAGCAAGCTGCTCCAGTTGTTTCCGGTTTGAAGGGTGCCTTTTCCAGACGGCATGTTTCAGCTCCTTCCAAAGATGCTCAATAGGATTGAGGTCAACGCTCATAGAAGGCCACTTTAGAATAGTCCAATGTTTTCCTCTTAGCCATTCTTGGGTGTTTTTAGCTGTGTGTTTTGGGTCATTGTCCTGTTGCAAGACCCATGACCTGCGACTGAGACCCAGCTTTCTGACACTGGCCAGCACATTTCTCTCTAGAATCCCTTGATAGTCTTGAGATTTCATTGTACACTGCACAGATTCAAGACACCCTGTGCCAGATGCAGCAAAGCAGCCCCAGAACATAACGGAGCCTCCTCCATGTTTCACAGTAGGGACAGTGTTCTTTTCTTGATATGCTTCATTTTTCCGTCTGTGAACATAGAGCTGATGTGCCTTTGCAAAAAGTTCCATTTTTGTCTCATCTGTCCATAGGACATTCTCCCAGAAGCTTTGTGGCTTGTCAACATGTAGTTTGGCATATTCCAGTCTGGCTTTTTTATGATTTGTTTTCAACAATGGTGTCCTCCTTGGTCGTCTCCCATGTAGTCCACTTTGGCTCAAACAAACGACGGATGGTGCGATCTGACACTGATGTTCCTTGAGCATGAAGTTCACCTTGGATCTCTTTAGAAGTCTTTCTAGGCTCTTTTCTTACCATTCGGATTATCCGTCTCTTTGATTTGTCATCAATTTTCCTCCTGCGGCCACGTCCAGGGAGGTTGGCTACAGTCCCATGGATCTTAAATTTCTGAATAATATGTGCAACTGTAGTCACAGGAACATCTAGCTGCTTGGAAATGGTCTTATAGCCTTTACCTTTAACATGCTTGTCTATAATTTTCTTTCAAATCTCCTGAGACAACTCTTTCCTTTGCTTCCTCTGGTCCATGTTGAGTGTGGTACATACCATGTCACCAAACAACACAGTGACTACCTGGAGCCCTATATATAGGCCCACTGACTGATTACAAGATTGTAGACACCTGTGATGCTAATTAGTGGACACACCTTGAATTAACATGTCCCTTTGGTCACATTATTTTCAGTATTTTCTAGGGGTACCATCATTTTTGTCCAGACCTGTTCCATGAGTTTATTTTTTTAAATAATTCTGTTGAAGCATGGTTGAAAAGCAATGTCTGACTTTCATTGGTTAACATTCATAGAATTTTTTTAAATTATTACTTTTGTCAGATTAAAGTGATTTCTGTGACCATTGTGAGTTTTTCTTTCATTGACCGAAGGGTACCAACAATTTTGTCCACGTGTGTGTGTGTGTATATATATATATATATATATATATATTTTTTTTTTTAATTGGTAAACACAGCCAACACCCACAGCAAACATTAAAAAACTAACAATAATCTGTTAATATAAGAGTGAACATGGAAAACAAGGGTAAAACAGTCCAGTAAAAGAAAACATAAAAGAAAGAGTCATGATTGTTCAAGTAGATCCCACAAAGGGGCCCATATCTGCCAGAATAGTTCAGATTTGTACTGTAAATCGTAAGTAAGTTTTTTCATTTGGAAGAAGATTACCCACTTGTGCCGAACACATCTTTAAAGTTGGTACACGAGATGATGACCATAAGATAAGTATACATTTCTGTGCCAGGTAAGTAATGAAAGAGACGATTTTCAATATCAGACATTTCAAAGCGGATTTTGCCCTATCTCATTTCAGATTGAATAAAATGACGTAGCTGGAGACATTTTAAAAAATCTGTTCTAGGAAGTTGATAATCCCTCCTAAGATTTGACAACTTTATCTGTAAATAAACTGGCTAAAGTAAAAACACCTTTCTCCACCCAGGTCCGAAGGCCAATATTAGCTAACGAAGCAGGAAAGTCGGGGTTCAAAATGATTGGGGATTGCATGGTTACATTCCTGGGGAGGTGGAGATATTTTTTGACATCTTCCCAAGCCAAAAGGGTATTTAATAATAAAAGAATTTCAACTACCGGCCGGATCTCCTTAAAATGATTAATAAATGGAAAAGATGTTAGTATTCTCGGAGCACATACTAAGGATTCCATAGTGACCCACAAGGAGCCTGTATCATTTGAAAACCATCTAAGCATTTGTTTGATCTGAGCAGGCCAGTAGTGAATCTGTATGTTGGGCAAAGACCCGCCTCCACACTCCTTCGGCTTGAGAAGAGGAGTGAATCTAATCCTGGGTTTTTTTATTATTCCATATAAATTTACTGATGGCTGTATTCAGACCCTTAAAAAAGTTAGAATTCAAATAACAGGGTATGCACTGAAATAAATAAAGTAAACCGGGGTCATATTCATTTTAATTGTGTTAATTCTTCCAAAAAAAGAAATTGGCAAAGAAGTCCACCTGTCCATATCCTATTTAAGTTTTGTCGTTAAGGGGGAAAATTTATATATTTCTATACATATAATTAAATCATTTATATGTTGTTGTTTTGTCATTGCTGTTACATTAAATCTAAACAACATTAAATGATTATAAATATATTTTTTCTAATTATAACCTACAGTTGCACTGAAAATTATCCACCCCATTGAAAATGTGTTTTTTGGCCAAATTTACTAACTTGCAGCTGTTTGTAATAAATCAGTGAAACAAGAACAATTTAAATAGCTAATATAACAAGTGGTTTCCCACAAAATCAACACAAAATGCTACTTTTAATGACTATTTCAGTATCTAAATTATTCAACTCCTTGATGAGAAATATCTTCAGCGCTTGTAGAGCCCTTTCTCTCCTTATTTTCTGTTCTCTCCTCTTCTGCGCTCTCCTCTCTCTCCCTCTCCCTCTCTCCTTTCCCTCTCTCTGTCTCTCTGTCGAGCTATACATGTCACTCCTGAGTTGCCAGTGATCCAGACCCCTCTGCCCTCTGGCCCCGTCTAACCCGTCCTGGAGTCCTGCTTCTGGTTGGAGATCTCGTCGCATGGATGCCCCGTGTGGTCTGCCTGGATTCGTGTGGTGGCTGGGGATGGTTTCCATGAAGACTGTCCTGTCATCGATTGATGCTCTGGGGACCTGTGACTTCAGTTGTTCGATAGCTCAGGACTGGAATCTCCTACAGTCTACCTGAGCCTCCAGGAACAAACTGGACTTCTTTTAATTTTAATTTTAAACACATCTCCTGTTATACTGAACTCCAGTACACATTATTATGCTGATCAATCCCTGCTATCCGTTATCACCCAGATGAGGATGGGTTCCCTGCTGAGTCTGGTTCCTCTCAAGGTTTCTTCCTATTACCATCTCAGGGAGTTTTTCCTTGCCACCGTCGCCCTCGGCTTGCTCATCAGGGACAATCTTATCATTTTGATTCATACACATTGCATACAAACTTACTTCTTTTATTGTGTAAAGCTGCTTTGCGACAATGTCAATTGTTAAAAGCGCTATATAAATAAAATTGACTTGACTTGACTTTAGCTACTATGACTTGCTACAAACGTAATGTATAGTCAGACATTAACTTCTGACAGTGTTTCTGAAGGACTTTAAGCCATTCCTTATGCTCATCCTTGTGTGCTGCAACTGCATTTTTCCCATTTTTCTATTGGACTCAAGTCAGGTGACTATGATGGCCACTATAGAACTGTCCAGGACATTTCAAACCAAGTTTTGGTGGATTTTTTAAGTGTGCTTGGGATCATTGTTCTGTCGGAAAGTTCAGTGACACTGAAGTTTCAGTTTCCTCACAGATGGCATTACCTTTGCTTCAAGGATATTTGATTGAATACATCTTATCCTCTACGCACTGCAGGTTTCCAGGGTCACAGGAAGTAAAGCAGGCCCACCATGCTTCACTGTAAGCAGGGTGCACTTTTCTGCATACGCTTCATTCTTTCTCCTCCAAACATACCACTGAATTATAGGCCCAAAAGGTTCAAGTTTTGTTTCATCAGTCTACAGAACAGAATTCACAAAAGTCTGTCTTTTTTATATGGATTTTAGCATATTAGAGCTGATCTTTCTAGTGTTTTAGAGGGTACGTAATGTGGTGACCTTCAGACTGCAGTAATCAAGGTGACAGTGCTAACCACTACACCACCATGATGTTCCATAAGCAATTAACTAAAAAATATATTCTTTAAAAAGTTAACAAACAAAACAAAACAAAAAAAAAACACACACACACACACACACACATTAGTAACACCAATGACACAGTTACCCTGCATTTTTATTATTTTTGACACCAATAATGAGTGGGTAATTTAAAACGGTTTACATTTAGATTTTAATTCATTTCAAATATTGAGTTTTACTCAAATATTTGAGATCTTTCTGGTTCAGACTGGGGGTTAGACTCAAAACTAACTACTCTGTTCTCATACTTTATGCCTTGCTTGGTTAACTTGCCATGCCTTTCTCTGAGCTCTCCTCTCCCTCTTCTCTCACTCATATCTCTTACTCTTTTCATTTTTTGGTTAGGACATCATTTAGATAACCCTGACCCTTGCATACAGGGTCTCTATCTCTCCTCTGCCTGTTAATGTTTTCACCTGCATTATATTTCGCCATACCTGGGAAAAGTACAATAATATAAATTATAACAATAGACAATAAATCAAACTTGAATGTATTTCTTCTTCTAATATGATTTTTGCGCAGATTTGTGATCTATGCAAAGATAACAAATCCCTGTTCATTTACACAGGGACTGACATTGTCATTGGTGTTACTTCTCTTCCTGGTAACATCAATGATGGCAACACCAATGACAATTTAGAGAAAAATCTTTTTTACTATTTACAAAATGGCTTCCATGTGTAAAACCACATGGTTTTCCGTCATGTCAAAATCAATTAACTATTAGATATAATCAGTTTTTATTTCCAGTTTTAGACTGTTATAATTCTAAAATGATTAATACTAATGACGAGTGTATGTGTATGTGTGCGTGATGGATTGGCACCCTGTCCAGGTTGTACCCCGCCTGGTGCCCTAAGTCTCCTGAGATAGGCTCCAGGCCCCCGTGACCCTGAATACAGGATAAAGCAGTATAGAAGATGAGTGAGTGAGTGAGTGAGTGAGTGAGTAATACTAATGACAGACATAAAAGCTTCAGAATTAAAATTGCAAAAATTAATTATGACATTTCTAAACAAATGAAGAGAGACTTTTGACATATCTTTTTACATTTGTCTAGTGACCTCTGACCAAGGAACAATTTCAAATAGTCAAATGTACTTCAAAATAAAACCCTTTTTGTATAACCCTTTTTGTATTCCAATTAAATATTACATTGAAGTAAGAAAATTTATTTCATGGTGGAAAATACATACCATATTTTCTAAACATATACAAGTATCTGTCTGTGTCTGTTGTGTTTATTTCAATGATTTAAAATACACTCTAAAAAAAGCTGGGTTGTTTCTGTAAACACATTGTTGGGTTGTTCATGCTGGGTCAAAATTCTGGGTTATTTCAGGGACTTTAAACACATTGTTGGGTTGGGTAATGCTGGGTCAAATGAGATGTAGTGGGTCATTTACAAATGAACACCTGGTTGGGTTATTTTGACCCAACAACTGGTTTATTCTTTATTTCTCCAAACGGCAGCCTGCAAAATGTTTGAAATATTACTGTTATTGTGTCACAAAGTGTAGTTTTAAGAGATGTTTAATTGAGAATGTATGTGTGTACAGATCAAAACATCAATCGGTTATTAAAGATGGCGTCTATTTAAAAAAGTGCCCCAACGATTTCGGAGATTTGAGCTCCAGGCAGTCCTACGGCGCGTCGTGCTCACGTAGCCGCAAAACACAGCCTCATCTTGGCAGAAACTTCTGAAAACGACCGCTGGCTGTGGTGTCTCTAAAGTGGTTAAAACAAAAAAATTTTTTTTTTCATTTTATGTATTTCTAACAGGTGATCTTTGGTATAACACGGTTATGGTATAATATATCGCGGCTGTGAGAAGCTTCCTGTACGCTGCGTTCTATTTGCACTATACCCGGAGTCCTCAAACTCTCGAGTGTGCACTTCCAAGTCAAGTCCCCTCTTTGCGTTTTTGGAATTGAGACACAGCATGAGGAACTTTCTGGATCCTTCACTTCTGAGGCGAGGGCCACGCTACTTAATGCTGGCAGTATTTTATGGTAAGTTTATATAAATTTTACCTAAATTTTAAATGTTGTAGTTGTGGTAGGAACAAGCTCATTTTCATATTTATTCGCTTTTCCACCTTTTTAGTATCACTTTTATATGGGGCTCCGTATGGGGGTGAGAGGAGGTCATGTTTTAATATTCCGTGCCAACAGCCGGCTATAGTGTATTTTATAATAAAAGTGCGTTTGTAGCACACACACACACACACAAAACTAAATGTAATCTTAAATGTAATTTTAGGTAAATTACTAGTAATCTTCGCTAAAGCTGTGTGTGTGGAAAGTCTCTTGGCATATTTTATAATATTTAATATGTGTCAGAAGAAGCTATTTGGATATGTTTAATGTCAGTCTTCTGTTTCTGTCTGTTAAAAAAAAAAAAAAAAAACTGGTTGTGTTATTTTGACCCAGCAGGTTTATTCTTTGGAGAAATTTCTGGATTCTTCACTTCTGACTGGATCATGCTCAGAGCACTCAGTATTTTATGGTAAGTTAATGTACATTTTTACTTTTTTTTTTTAGTAACTTGTGGTAGGAGCAAGCATATTTTATTGTTTAAATTTTTATATATATATATATATATATATATATATATATATATATATATATATTAATATTGTGTGGGATTAATATTGTTTTCCCATTCTTTTTTGTTATTCAAAAAATGAGAAAGCGTCATAAAACAAACTTTTTCTTTATCCTTATAAAATATTTATTATAAGTTGTAAATTCACCATTAAATATCATATTCATCTAGTGTTTGTTGAGAATTTGAAAAGGGGTGAATGTTTTGTATTAAATCCAGATGGAGCGCCGTATCCTGTTATCCCTCACATATTAAATAGTGAGGTAAATTATTTAAAAATATACACTAAATTCATGTTCATGTTATGTATTTTTTGTGTATTGACAAGAGAAAAGATGTTTTGCATTAAATGCATATGTAGCTGTATGTCCTTAACAAAAATGCTCAACGTAAATGTTAGTTATATTGCAACACTAAGTGATGCTGTATAATCCATAGGTGGACCAACATGATGAGGATGATATCTGCAAAATATGGAGATGACTGGAGCATTGTTCCATGTTTTGTTCCTTGGGGATGAGACAAGACAGACCTGACAGACCTTTTCCATTTTTGGAGGCAATGCTATTGATACAGACTCTTTGGTGAAGGCTGTTTTTTTTTTGTCATTGATGTTAAGAAGTGTCTTCTCACCTGGGAGTTTCTCCAGCATACTGTAGATCAGATTGATGGACACGAGTACTCATCTCGTGTCATTAAATTTTTGAGGACAAGAGTTTTTTCAGCCAACATTTAATCAATAATATTTAAAAACGTTTTATCATTTTTGTTTTTAATGTCATTTTTGAAGGAAATTGAATAGTAATAGTTAAATAACGGAT
Source organism: Clarias fuscus (assembly GCA_030347435.1). Lineage (NCBI taxonomy): Eukaryota > Metazoa > Chordata > Actinopteri > Siluriformes > Clariidae > Clarias > Clarias fuscus. The sequence goes on along the minus strand of CM059230.1, from coordinate 17,067,098 downwards.
AGTTAAAATATTAAGATGGGAAATATTTGTGTCATGTGGGCATTATAAGATTTGTATAGAAAACTTCTATATAAAATGTTTTTAAACATTGTATTAAATGTAAAAAAAAATGCAATTCAAATCAGACTTACAGGGGTCTCTTGTTTTTGTTTTACAGAGTGTTTATGTTACAGTACATTTTAACAAATGGTCAGCTTAAGATTATATGGTTTTGTCTGACATTTTGTAAAAATTGTTATTCACATTTTCTTATTCTGTGACTATATATTTACATTATGTGAAGTTGTGTACATCTTGCTTCTTTTTTGAAAATAAAAAAATCAAATGGAATGTGTCAACCCAGCAAGAGTGTTAATTTTACCCACTCGTTGCGTCAAATAAAATAACCCAGCACTTTACCAATTTAACCCACTGGTTGGGTCAAATAAAATAACCCAACACTTTAACATTTAACCCAGCAAGAGGGTCAATTTAACCCACTGGTTGGGTCAGATGAACAACCCAGAAATCTGGGTTAAATGGTACAACTCAGCACTTGGGTCAAAACAACCCAGTGCGCGTTCTGTCCAAAAGTGACCCAGCAGCTGGGTTATGGTTGGGTTGTTTTTTAACCTAGCAGTTTTTAGAGTGTAGTTTTAGAGTATCTATAAAATTCTTCATGAATACAGGAAGTCAATTACATGTTTATAAGTTTCGAGATCAATGCAGAAAGAACAATTTAGAAGTTGTTCTTTTAATATTTTTGATACACTGATGTATTTAGAAATTCCATCAACTCTGCTGTGAAACAGCACAAAACACTAACATACCATTTTCAACAAAATATTTTCAGTTTTTGAGTTACACTTAGGGGGCACGGTGGCGTAGTGTTTTGCACTGTTGCCTTGCAGCTTCAGGGTCAAGGGTTTGATTTCTGCCTTTCTGTGTAAATTCTCCCATGCTTGGTGGGTTTCCTCTGGTTTCCTCCCACAGTCTTACTCAAGACATGCAGAGGTTAATTGATGTTTCCAAATTGCCTGTAGTGTAAGTGTGTGCATGTTTGCTTGTGTGGATTGGCACCCCAGTTCTTGTGCCTAGAATCCCCTGGCATAGGCCCAGAAAAAGTTCAAAAAAGGTTCTTTTTTTTTCACAATAATCAGAACACCACACTTTTCTGAAGGATAGTTTTTGCAGTTTGCAGTGGATACTACATTGTTTGCTTTATGGACATGCAGGTTGTAAATAAATTTCTTCTGCAAATTAAAGAGAAAAAATATTTTATTAAATTCATATCCTAAGACATATCTGATCTAATGTGTCATTGTTACTTACTGGAATTTGCTTCGGTTCTGGAATTTTCTTTGGGAACAATAAAGTATCTATCTATCTATCTATCTATCTATCTATCTATCTATCTATCTATCTATCTATCTTGAATCACAGCAAAATATCATAATATGGAAGTGGTTGTTTTAATTTCAACACACGATGGCGCTGTTGCAGTTCTAAAACATATATTTCCGAGTTCGTTGAGTGTGATAGATCCGCTTTAAAGCTGCGCATTTCTCACCCAGACACACAGAGCAAGGGAATCGCCAAAATAATACTAGGTAGTTCCACACTCTCTCTCTCTCTCTCTCTCTCTCTCTCTCTCTCTCTCTCTCTCTCTCTTTTAGAAGTCTTTAATTCTGTTCTGATGAATGAACCGGACCGATTAAATAGTACAATATATAATGCAGCATATTCTTCTTCCTTATTATTATTATTATTATTATTATTATTATTATTATTATTATTATTAACAACAATATTATGTTTTATATATTATTATTATTATATATAATAATGTTATTTTGCCTTCACTGACCGAATTTTTAATTTTGTGAATTACGAAAAAGTGTAAGCCGACTGTTTCATTCTAGCTTAACCTAACAGACGAATTTTATCTATAGAATATGAATGTAGAATTTATTATTATTATTATTATTATTATTATTATTATTATTATTATTATTATTATTATTATTATTAAAGTTTAATGTTATGTCTGTTTTACTTTAAAAGTGTACTGCTTGGTTATTCATTATCTCATTCCATTTAGAAGCTGGATATAGTTGTGGCTGCAGCACGTTAAAAAAATTAATGAATACATTAAATTCATGAAAGAATGGATGAGCAAACAAATAAACAAACAAACACAGGAATAAAGTTTCTCTCAATGTGAGAAAATGACATCAGTAAAGATCCTACTCACGCACACGCACACACACACACGCACAGACACATCCTAGACCCAGTGCAGCGTATTTATATATTTCGTGCAGCGTCCTGTGTATGAATGCACGTTGAATTTTATTGTAAAGAACGCATTATTCTTCTTCTTATTTTTTTAACGAAAAGTTACTGCTTTAGACCACTATAGGCTGGCATGAAACTTCTAGAGTTAACGACACCCCTTACTTGGCTAAAACGTAGATCAATGCAGTATTGTTTGTGCTTGTAATTCGTTATATTCGAGCTGTTCCCTCAGAACAGAGGTTTTTCGTTTAATAAAGTGATACAGTTCTCTTTGGAATATCTACATTAATGTAAATGTACAAAAGAACCTGTAATATTCAAGGCCAATTTCAATATTTATTTATAGTAAACATCTTCCTGTAAATTTAGCCAAAATACACGAATGATCTTTTTGTCGATTGTTGCTGAACAAAGTATATCAAGATCATGTACAATAATAGAAAACAGAACTGTACCAATTCTCCAGTAATTTTTACTTTCAATAATTAAATAAAAACGGATTTAGTCGTGTGACTATTGTGCTACAATGTTTAGGACAGCACTGTGTGTTTGTAATTTTTGACAAGCTTGTTCTAGTTAATGGCGGAAATGCGAAGGGTGTCGTTTTGTGTGGATTTTGTGGCCCCAGCCTGCCTCCAGTCCTGTCTGGAGTGTGACTTCTGGCAGGCTTGCTCAGTAGACTGAGCAGAGGAAGGAGGGATTAAATATGCAATGAGGCAGAACTGACACGGGCCTTTAGGCTTTGTTCGAGGGCGGTCCGACAATCTCGGCCCCTCCCTAGTACCCTTCGGGCACGATGTGCTTGTTCGTGCTTGGCTCCTCGAGCACACAGTCAAAAGAGGAGAGTCCTTTGGGAAGGGGCACAAATCACTTAAGTTTTAACAAGAAGGGGCAACGATAAAATCCTCAACGACCCTCATCTTAATTTCTATTTCATTTCTTCTTCATGACTTCACTTTCTTTGGACGGACAAACATTCATTCAGATGAGAAAAGCAAAAAGAGGAGAAAACTTGTTGGAGGTTGATGACATTTCATGCAGCGCACTCTAACAAGCCCTAATCATTTCGCCCCTGTCCTTTCTGCGAATTGTCAACGTTAAAATCTGCGCGCGAAGCGAAGTCGACGTGACAACAGAAACTCGCTGACTCTTCTTTTCTCTCTCGGAACTGATTGTTGAGAGGTTATTTAATTCCGCAATTCATCTCCCGCTCTGCGTGCGTGTGCGCGTGTGTGCGTGCGTGCGTGTGCGCGCGCGGACTCTTCAGCTTTACTGGTGCTCGGCGGCACGCGGACAGCGGAGAGCAAACACACACGCGCGCGCCTGTCCGGCGGTGGAGGAGGAGAGGGAGGGAGCAGTCGATCTTTAGTTCTGGGGGATTCTACATGTTCGGGATACCGGAGAGTGTGCAGCGCGGCGGGAGCACTCTTAAGCAGGAGCCGCTGGGCGCCGGGATGAACGCCGTGAGGACGTGGATGCAGAGCGCCGGCGTGCTGGACGCCAACACCGCCGCGCAGAGGTGAGGAGACGCACCGGTAACTCCGTGGACAGCCGCATGGTTTGGGGGGGAAAAAGTCTGTCAACATTTTACGCACTCGTATGTGCTGGGATTGACAGGCTTTTGCTCTGCGTCAGAAAATGGACTGCGCTTCATGATTTACGGAACTTTGGATTTGTAACCCCGCCGTTTATCCATCATTTTACACGCTGCTTAATTTCTCCCCAAGACCTAAGAGCACACGGCTGAATCCAATATTTACACCACCACACTAAGAACTGAAACTTCAGTTTGGGGTCAATAAGGGACCATTCATGTTTTACGAATATTTACAACAATGCTCCTCGAATTCAGACACCTATTATTATTATTATTATTATTATTATTATTATTATTATATTGTTATTAATTTATTATTGTTTGTTTATAATTCGTATTATTATTTTTATTGTTAATATTTATTCATTTTGTTTACAGCATGCATACTAATATTAGAAATAGAAGGAACAGCAGTCAGTGTAAATGGAATTAAAATTTTAATAAGTAGAAATAAGTTTAGGCCTAAATAGTCTCCGTGTTTTGCTACTATTTATGCTTCTGTTCTAGTGATTTATCGACTAATTTGGTTAAATACTGCTTAAACAGTGAGTGTAAGTGTAAACAGCCTGATGTGGTTTGTGTGTGTGTGTGTGTGTAATCGGGACTGGTAATATGTGTGTCCGCAGTGGACTAGGGTTGGCCCGCGCGCACTTTGAGAAGCAGCCACCATCCAACCTGCGAAAATCCAACTTCTTCCACTTCGTGCTGGCTCTGTATGACCGACAGGGGCAGCCCGTGGAGATCGAAAGGACATCATTCGTCGGATTCGTGGAAAAAGAGAAGGTGTGAGCCCACTGCACGTTCGCAAGACGTTCGCGCATTTTTAAAAAATGATTTCTTTCTTTTTAGCTTCTGTATATATGCAGACTATAGATGTGTAATGATCTATTGGACACACACACACACAAATGATTTTGAATCATTATTTTAACAGTCTTGGCCATTTCAACTTTTTTTGTGTCCTTAATTATACTTTTGGTTAGTCAGTAGCTATTTAGTTAGGATTTTACTCAGTTTCACAGTGAAACAGTGTCCAGACTCTACACTACACGTAACTGTGGCGTGCTTATCGCAATCACCGACAGCGCGCGCACGGATTTGCTCACATGCATTTCTATATAATTCTTACAGCTCGTGCCCTTCCACCAAACCCTCATACAGACATACCTCATGGGATTTGTGCTTTACTCGGAATAACTTGTGTTAGTGTAAACTGCGGTCTCACGATTAAACCTCTGCTATTTTAATTGATGTTAAATTAGTTAGGCCTCCGCTGTATTGTTGTAGGATATGTAACGTTATCTTCTTTGCTCAGGAGACGACAGGAGAAAAGACGAACAATGGCATCCATTACAGACTCCAGCTGCTCTACAGTAACGGTAACACATGCATGTATTTCTAGACCTTTCTCATTTATATTCGACGACTAAATACAAACTAACACTAAAAGCAGGTGTTATCGATCTACATTATCTGATATAGAGAACTGATAACCATCGAACCTTTTACGATGTGCGCGTGGTAAATAATAATAATAAAAAAAAATGACTGTAATTAAACATTTCAAACCCGTTGTCTGAAAGCCAAACTCTCTAAAATTAAGGTCGACCTCAAATGTTTACACGGAAATGGTTAACGGGTTATTCCGGAGAAGATGACCAGTCCAAACTGACCACTGACTGTGTGTTCGGCAGCAGCCTGATCACTGATCAGTTTTAAACGCTATTAATGTTCTGTAAAAAAAAGAAAAGAAAAGAAAAAAAAGACATCAGCATCTGTTGGCTGTATCTTAAAATGCTGTGATGTGATGCTCAGTATAATGTAGGATACATTTTCTCCTTGTGCCAAATAAACGAGGTGAAATAACTAAACAATGGCTATGCAATTAAGTTTCAACCGGAAGTCACCGCACGTTTTAATTAATTAATTACTTAAACGATTTATTTATTTATTTATTTATTTACAGTTGACTTCAACTAGTCTTGTTCCTATTTGCTTCCCCAGAGACAGTAGCTTTGATTTAATGTTAGTTCAGAAGTGAGTAAATTCGTAGTGTACGTCGATTTCTATCATATGTCTGCTTTATTTTAATCAACAATAACACGCTTACGTTTTAGTTCTATAGTTTGGTTGGGTTTGATTAACAGTCTGTTTTATAAGAGTAAAAGAAGTATAGAAAAAATGCCAAAAAGGTTCAACATTCTAAACCTTGTCTGTTCTCTCTGTTTTCAGGCATTAGAACGGAGCAGGATTTTTACGTTCGTCTCATTGATTCAATGACTAAACAGGTAAGGATGCTGTCTTTAAAAAAAAAAAAAAAAAATCGACAAAAGCAAAACCGTATCCTAACAGCTGTTAGCGTAAAATATCACACGTTGGCCACGCGCCAAACCGCATCGTAGACTGCTGTCCTAAATAACATTCATAACGTTTCATACGTGGTGGGGATCTGTAGTGTCATGAATGCAGCCGGCCACGATCAGGACCCTCATAGGACACTGTTAGGACGTTGGTATGATACTGCTAGGACCTTGTTGAATGCTGTTGGGCCACTGTTTTGACATTGTTAGAACACTGTTAGGACCTTTTCAGGATGCTCTTAGGACGCTGTTTGGTCGCTGTTAGGTCATTGTTACGACACTGTTAGGACACTGTTAAGGCCTTTTAGAATGCTCTTAGGACTCGGTTAAGACTTTGCTTGATGCCTTTCGGATGCTGTTATCACCTTTGTAGGACACTGTGATGTTTTTAGGACGCTGTTCAGTCCCTGGCTATGATAAGACCCTTTTAAGGACACTGTTAGGATGCTGCTATTACGCTGTTACGACATTTTGAGGATTCTGTTAGGACCTTTTAGCACACTGGTTGGACCCTGTCAGTACGCTAATGGAGAGGCTTTTTGACATCAAGATAATATGACTTGTAGGTGTACCTATGAAATGAGAAAGTTTGTTTATTTTTTTTTTTACGAGAAACGAAGTCATTCTTTCTTGGGGTTGGCTATAAAACAGGTGTAATGCGTTTTTACTGTTTTACTGTTTACGATCAAAATGTTCCGTTTTCACAGGAAAGAGACTGGTCCTAGATCAGACTCACTTAATCCTAAGCACACGTGCAGGCTTATTAGACTTTCTTACACACGCGAGCCCTTCTCTCCGATCTTGGCCGAGGGTGTTAGTCTTTGCTTAGCCATCGCCTAAACTGTTCAGTCTTATATACGTTTTTGAATTAATTAATGTATGTATTAAAATATAGTTTAATAGATGCAAAACCAGCGAGGTGGAAATTAGCATTAATATTATTGTGCTTACTAATCTATTAGCCGAATATGAATTAATATCGATCTTTTATAATGATATATTATAATCTTTTATATATATATATATATTTAAATTAACATCATTAATGAAATTAATATTTTTCACACTATTGAAAGTATTAACATTCATCAAGGTGTTTTTTTTTAACACATTAACACTGTTAGACTAAAAGACAACAAGTAGGAAAGACAACGAAACCCAAACTCACTCCATACTACATTGTTTAGCTGTATTTTACAGAACACCCAAGCCAAGAAGTCAAGAAAACAGAAGGCTTTACAGTAAAAGCCGAAAATGTAATTTATTTAATCTCAAGTAGAAACAAATAATGCGCAATGCAACGGAGAAAACCTTTATTTATTTTTTAAAGTAGTAATTAGTTTAATCTTGAAATTATTTTCTTGTAATCCACAGTCACAAAGTTAGCTCTTCCTCAAACGAGAGACGTGAGAAACAGTTCGCTAAAGCCCTGTTTTGCATCCCCCGCCACAAAGTGCGAGCGCGCGCTCCTCCAGCCTGTCGCTGAACGCAGGGAACCGAATCGCTCTTTTAACCACGTGTAAACAATCCGTCAGTAACGCGTGTAATGCAGTGCAGACTTCAGTGTACGGGGACAATGCATGCAAATCGACGCAATTAAAATAAAAAAATAGAAATCTCACAATTCTGCTTCATGTGCGTACGAACAAATCATCCACACATTATTTAATATATAACTGTTGAAACAAAAAACAAAACAAAACAAAACAAATATTAGATCTAAATGTTCAGTTTCATTTATTCATTTATTTATTTTCACGCACACGTTTGAGTGGACCAACTACAGATTTAGGTGCTACCATGGTACATGATTGGTTATACCAGTCATTCTTTTTAGCAATAATCTGTAGAGTGGCCATGGAGTCATGATGAGCTGCAGTCTCTCAGCACTTAGCAGGTCACTAACATATCTGCAGGCTCTCTCTCTCTCTTTCGCTCTCTCTCTCTCTCTCTCTCTCCTATGTGTGTCATGGGTGATATGAAAGTACATGAAAAAGCTCGTTGTGGGATGAAGAGTCTGCGTGCTGGGAAGAACTGCTGTTTCCCAACTCACTGCCTTGCCACACTCCGTGGGAGGACTGCTGGCACTTTTGTGTGCCTTGTCACTTGTGTTCTCTCTGTTTAATCTGTTTTTTTTCAGTATAAAGTTAAAGTAAAAAGTAAATTATATATATTATATAAATATATATATATAAGTTTCTCCCTCACAAATTCTTTGTAAAAAAATATTTTTGTACACTTCTTTTCAGCCTTCAGACACTTTAATGCCAGTCTTCACTATTTATTAACCCCAACCTAATGGAATAGGTATAACAGAAGTCAGGTGTAATACGACTGTTCTTTGTTATATGCATTGTCATTGTGCATTGTTATATGCAAGTTTCTCCCTTACAAATTCTTTGCAGACAATTTTTTTGTACACCTCTTTTTTTTAGACCTCAGGTATAATAAGATTGTTCTTTGTTACATGCATTTTCTAGAAAGAACCACAGGTGTTTGAAGGAAGCAGTTCTTAACACGACAGCTTACAAATGCAACACGCATCTCATTTGTAAATGTAGAAATGTAAAAGTAATCATGTTTCGCTTTTTCTTACACAAATGCGCCACCCACTTTAACAGTTACCTTCGAGGCATCAGGTTTGTCAATTATAACACAATTAGTCCAGGAACACAAACAACCTTTCCCCACTTCCATCCCCCAGGCAGCTTTATCATGAATGCAGCTACATGTATAATGTTATTGGACTGGGTGTTGGAAAATGACTCCTTGGCTCTGATTTGACCAGAGGTGAAGAGTTCTACAGAGTGCTCATGTACTATTAGTCATTATTGAGTGAAACTGGAGCTGAGTCATTTTTTGAGCAAAGAAGCTCAAGTGATATTTACATTTATAGAGTCAGTGATCTAATGTTCGAAAATTCTGTTGTTTTATTCATCGATTACATAAATAAAAAAAAACTAGCATGCTCTTTATATTGGCAAGACCAAAAGAAAGAATATTACAGAACCATCATATACAGTCTGGATATTACCACAAATGTATAATGCTGAATGTATGTGATTAAAAAGCTCAATGATGGTGCTGTAACATAAAGAATGTTTATGGTCTTTTGGTCAAGGCAATAGAAAGAGCATGCTAGTAAATACAGGTACTGTAAACACAAAAATGGTCTGGCAGGGCCTGCAGCACTTCATGTAAGAAACCTATTTGGCACATTCCTTACCTATTCTAACTATTTCTCTATTCCTTATATCACTACATGGATATTTCTTATGACATCCTTTTTTTTTTTTACCTTTACTGTCTCTTACATAAGTTTTTTTTTTACTCTGTCTGGAATTTGTCGTCTAGCAGTTTCTCTTCTATCCCCTAGCACCCTTCTGTGGATCAATTCTAATTTTCTGGCATATGCAGCTCAATGTCTGTGTATTTGAAGTGGGGTGTGGTGGAATATTTGTATATTGTATGTGTGTGTGTGTGTGTGTGTGTGTGTGTGTGTGTGTGTGTGTGTGTGTGTGTGTGTGTGTGTGTGTGTATTTGTATGTGCGTGCATGTGTGTGATTTGAAACAAAGAAGGAAATTGCGGCACCTCTTTAAAGTTGCACAGCAGCCTGGAAAAAAGGACGTGGTGTTGGCACACTAACAGATGATACTAACCTTGTAGGAAACATGTTTCCACATATTTATAGGGTTTTGTTTATATCGAAGTTGTTGAAGGATCCGGAGAAGGAAAGTGCAGTTGGCAAGTTGACATGTATTATAAAATGTGACTTATGCTTGTTTCTCAGTTCTTTTGAATATTTTGACAGATAAACATAAGTAGAACTTATGTCTCTAAACTCTTTGATTTATGAGATATGTTTTAGATAAAACAGACAAGCCAAGCATATCAAAGTTCTGACATGACCGACCTAATTATGATGACTTAAAACGACTCAACACTATGAGGAAATAATTTACCACTTGTTCTGAATATTTCTATTTGTAAGGTGCTAAAGAGAGATAGAGGTCGAGATTGGTTTGTCCTAATTTGTGTAGCCTGCATGGTTAATTCATTTCTCCTCCTCAGTTATTAGGGTGTGATTATAAGTAAATGCATAATATGTTTGTCTTGCAATTGCAACAGCTAATAAGACTAGTAAGGTTTAAAATATTTTGTAAATATGTCATATATGTCTATAATGGATTATTTATTTCCAGTGTGGAAATTGTGCCATGAGATTAATAAAAGAAATAAAGTTGACCGCCTTAAATAACCTTTGATAAAATGGATTAATGTGGGGAAGCAAGTAGTGGAGCAGCAGGTAGACAGTGATGCATTCTGTGTACTTTTAAAAGCCCTTGGCCCTTTTCTTTCAAAGTGAAAGAAAAGTAACTGAATTGACTAGATTGTGTGAGCTTGCCAGCTACAGCGCTGGCTGCAGTGATATCACTTTCGGTGTCATTGTGTGGTGTAAAGTATACCCTAAACATCAAACAATGTATCAATTGTCTGCCACTGTAAGCCAACATCTCAACTGACAAGTAGGATGATCCTCGCATCCAGTTAACCCTGTTTAAAATAGACTTAAACACTTTGGCACTAGTGTTCCTGTTATTTACAGTTTCAAGTTAACCCACTGAAGCTAACCCATTTTCTGTCTTTTATTTTCTGCCAATTACTCAATAATTGCTATTAATTATTCAGCATTTATTTTATGCAGGAATTAATTGTAAAATCGATCGAAATGGCGTATAAATTATATGCATGTACAAAGTCTCAGCCTGCACATGAGTTCGGGGTGTTTAAGCATTTAAGCAATGTGTGAAGATTGGCATCTTGAATTTCAGGCATATTATACGGAGGTTATAGACTGGACAGATTTGTGACCAGTCTGCAAGCATCTAACCGAGATCCATGAGTCCTAGCAAGGTGATGTCTTTGGCATTGTCAAGCGAGGGTTTGGTTGGAATGGCGCACCACCTCTGATATTCAGCTTCCCCAGCCTGGCATGGACATGTATTTTGTTCTGGGGAGGGGTGAGAGCAAAGCCGTGAAGATTCGGGAGAAAATTGAGGAGGTGCCTTGCCAGATGGTGCCTCCATGCTCCAGTCTGGCATCCCAACTGCTTGCCCCCATGCCCACCTCATGCCTTCCTCCACGCCTCTCCCTCCAACCCATCCTCAACACACCCCAGCGATTGTTTGCTGCATTACACGCTAGAGTAGGCAGAATTCCAGTGAGAGCACAGGCCATTACACATCCTATCTTGCCCAGCATCCTTGGCACTTTCAAAGTGAGATTTAAAAAAAAAACAAGAAAGAGAAATGGAGATAATGAAGAGAGGGAAAAGACAGAGAAAGAGTGTGGACAGAAAACATGCATTTTCAGAGTTTTCGAAAAACTGGCTAGTATGAGTCATGAATTTTTAAGGTCTGAGAGCATAGGGTGGAGATGCAAAGACTTTTAGACTTTTTTATGTCAAGCAATTTAATGCTATTTCTCAAGCATGGTCCATGATCAAAATGTTATTCATATATACAGTATGTATTAAAACACTTCATTGCAGCTGTTATTTTAGAAGGAGGTTCTCAACTGGAATATCAGTGTCTTCTGAATTAAGGATGAAATCGGTATATGTGTAAAGATCCTAATGACTCCTTTGCCATCATCAAACTGTTCACCTTCAGCAGGTTCTCCTTATTCTCTCTACCTCTAACAGCCTGTATTAAGCACAGTTTTGTATAATGACAAGCCCTTTGCCACAACTTACCTTTAACTGTGGATCTGGAGTTAAGAAAACACAAGAATTAGGCAGGTTAGAAATGATAAAGCCAACTCTTTCTACAGATGCCTGCTACTGAACTCCCTTATCTCCCCTCATGTACTTCCATAACACCAATGTTAGAGCCGCTGCTCAGAAAATGAATGGACAGAGACACTAGCATGACACTGTTGGATTCCCACGACATTTTATTTAAACACAGCCCTCACCACATGCTGTAAAATGCTCAAGCTGTCAAGCCCTCTCAGTGTGTCTCTCGTGTGTTTCTCAAGTGGAAGCTGTGCTCTTGAATTCGGAGATGAACTGGAGCAGTTGAACACAGCAGTTCGGGGAATACTGGAAAGCAGTCAATGTGATTGTATGGGAAGATAATAGATTGTAGATGAACCCAGATCAGTGTAACAGTATTTGCAGTAATGGTTTTAAGGTGTTTCTTTGGCCAAGTACCACATTTGACAAAATATTTTAATGTTCACAAATTCACAAGGGTTTTTTCATCTTGTTGTACCAGATGAACTAAATCAGCAGTGTCACTCCAACCTGTGTTTTCTGTTTTCCAAGGCGATCATCTATGAAGGTCAGGACAAGAACCCTGAGATGTGTCGTGTGCTACTGACCCATGAAATCATGTGCAGGTAAGACAGTGGCTTTTATAGAAGGATTCTTAGATAAAAGTAGGTTGGGAAGATTGGCGTTTAGCTATTTTTAGTAATATTTTAACACTGTTCCACCTCATGAACATCACCCTAATCCTGAATTAATTAGGGCGAGCAGAAACTCATTACTCTTTTGGCTTCATTAACAAATATGCTTCCTCTGCAGTAGTATGAAGTGCAAGCCTGGTTGGCTTAGGAACTTAGTTTAAAGATTCAAACTCAGCATCTTAAGTAGTAGTTGAGACACACACACACACACACACACACACACACACACACACACACACACACACACACACACACACACACACACACACACAACTGTCCATAGATGTTTATTGCAGCTTATCAACCTATTATACTATACACACCGTCTAAGTTAATACAAACCCTTGTACCCCTACAGAGATCTAATGAGACACTCACGTGGCAGCAGAGAAATGCATAAACTCATGCAGGTACAGGTCAAGAGCTTCTGTTAACGTTCATATCAAAGATCACAATGGATAGAAAAAAGGTGTGATCTATATGCCTTTAATTGTGGCATGATTGTTGGTGCCAGATGGGCTGGTTCGAGTATTTCAGATACTGTGGATCTCCTGGGATTTTTTACACACAACATTCTCTATAGTTTACTTAGGATGGTGCTTAAAAAAACATCTGGTGTGTGGAGGGTCTGTTTCCTGAAACACCTTGTTGATGTGAGAGAATAAAGGAGAATTATCAGACTGGTCTGAACTGACCTGAAGTCTTTGGTAACTGAAATAAACACTCTTTAGAAATATGGTGAACAGAAAAGCATTGCAGAATGCATAACGCATTAAATCTTTTAAACTCATCAGAAAAAAACAGTTCAGGGTCAGGATTAAGGCTCAGTGGTTAAGGTTTTGGACTAGAGTTCGGAAGGTCCCATGTCCCACCAAGTTGACATTGTTGGGCCCTTGAGCAAGGTCCTTAACTTTCAACTGCTCAGATGTATAATGAGATAACAATGTCAGTCGGTCTGGATAAAGGCGTTTGCCAAATGCCGTAAGTATAATGTAGGTCAGGTTTTTCTCCCATCGGCTAAGAGCAAGCTATCATGGGCACAGACTCACTGATACTGGACATTTAAAAATTGTGAAAAGCCCAAGTGACTTTAAATTGTACACTGTCCAGTGTGGGTGACACTTTCTTAGAGATTACAGTTTCCCCATTCTGATGTTGAATATTATGTGAATATTAAATGCACCATGTAATACACCATTGACCTGCATTTGCTTCCTTTTATTCAATGTGCTGATGCCACATGATTGGCTGATTATAAAGTACATCTATATTTATCTAACATCTTTTAATCGATCATTGATCCTGTCTCAACCTGTGTGTGGGTGTGTACGAGTGTGTTGAGAATGTTGGGGGGGATGGTTTCAAATGCACTCTCAATTATAAGCAGAAAATTAGGCTGTTCGCTATTAATCAGGCCTGCTAATTGCCACAGACCACCATTAGCCATATGGTGCTGTGCCAGCTTGCAACTGTGGGACAGAAGTGCTTATTCCTCTCCTTTGAACAAACAGAAGGGGAAAAAATGACCAAAACTGTTGTGAGAACATGCTAAAGGACGTTTTTTGCTGGAATAGGCCAAAACAGTTCTTTTTAAAGATTAAGGTTGTCATAACACTGGGCCAGCAACATGTATCAAAGCATCCTGTGAAGCCAAACATATGCTGAAGGAGGCCCATACATGTTTCTGTGTATTAGGCAACTGCTGTTTCCTGTTAATTACATGAGGCAATTTAGCTTTAATTTCTTCAAAAGCTGAATCGGGTGGGAAATCTGTAGTTTAAAGATGCAATTTCCTGATGTAGGGTCGTAGGATTGGAGCGATGTTAGGGAAAATAGTTGGCTACCACTTTGTCAAAATAAGCTGATAGATGTGGTAATTAACATCATTTCTGCTTATAAGGGTATGTGTGTGTGTTTGATAGAAAAGACGGGACTTTTAGTTTTTTATAAGACTATTTGTTTGTTTTTTCCTACTCACATGTGGCATTTCCTAAGGAGACAATTTGCTGTGCCTACTGTATAATGTATTTTTGCTGCAGCGTCTCATGACCAAGCCTTTACAAACGACCCTAAAAATTTGGCCTCTTTGAGAAAGAGACTGAATTAGAGAAAAGAGACAATATTGTGGGTTTCGTGTGACAGTTTCATCCCCAGCCCCTTTGAGAGTCCCACTGCCATCTGTGCAGAGGAAATACGAGCCTGGGGGTCTCTCTCTCTCTCTCTCTCTCTCTGCTTATACTCTTTCTTTAGCACCTACAGTATAACCCCTCAGATGCAACCTCATCACCTCCTCAGCTCCATATGACACTTGACCATAGAATTAAGCTAAACACAAGCTATTTAAACATTCCCTTTTCAGCCCAGAGAATGACATTGTCTTTCTTTACTTGTCTATGGTCAAATGAAGACAAATGTGCTCAATCCTTCTATCACAAGTATATCTCACTATAAAGAACACCATTATACTGTCCTGAACTAACTACATATCTGAAATAACTTAAATATCTGATACTTTACTCAAGGTGTTTCTTTTCTTTTGTCCTCAACGACAGTCGGTGCTGTGACAAAAAAAGCTGTGGCAACCGAAATGAGACGCCTTCTGATCCTGTGATCATTGACAGGTAGGAGAGCTTCCTTCTTGCTATCCCACTGTCACAGGTGCTTAAGATGTGTTCCACAGGAGTGTTAACAACAGCTCTTTTAATGTAATGCTGGGCCGTGTTGATTAATTAAGTCTTTACATAGCCTTCCAACACAAAACTCACTTAATGCTGAAAATGGATTTTTATTCGGTGGTGTTTTTTTTTTTTTTTGGAAGCCCAACATTTTACGACCAAGTACATTGAATTTACCTCTTGGTTCACTTACAGCACATGCTACATTACAAGCTTTCTGATTTCAAGCTACAATCAGAAATCTTTTCCTGGTTTTGTTTCCTTTCATGTCACATTTTCCTTTTTTGTTGTTGTTGTCTTTACCAGTGTTGTCTATTTCAAAATTTGGATTGAAGGATATGGCTATTTTACTTAGTCAATGGCTGGTTGGCAAACATAGATTACTCTTAAAACTGCACTCAGGTTGACTAAAACAGATCGCTTTAGTGACTATACCATAGTTAGCAATGACACCTGGAATATCTGTCAATCTCATGTATTGTTTTTCTATTATTTTTGAAGAAAATACGAACGTATTAAACTCTTTTCTCACCCTGGGTATCTCTCACTGCATCTGCCATGACATGCACCAACAGGCCGCTGGCCACAGCTTCATGTAGCTGCCTTTAAAATTGAGCACTTGAACCTAGTCTATTCAGTTTCAATGGCCCCAACTTGACTTGGTGTGAGGGAGAATTCCTTTGTGAAGGTTATCAGGTAAGAGCTTTGCCTCTCTTTACCCTACTGTCCAGAAGATATGGCCTCAAGTCCCATAATACAATCATAAAAACTCATCATTCACGTGATCAAAAACAGCATTTTGTTATGGACAATGCTTGGTTCCAGAGGCAGACCTTGAAGAATATTTTTCCTAAGTACTCCTGGCATGCACCTGACTTTACCTTCATCTTGCAGTTTATGACTGGCTAAAATCAGTTTATGTGTGTGGGCAGTCAGGAAACACTTGCTTATGGACTCGACCCCCGGGCATTACTCCAGGATGGGTCTCAGTAACCCTAATCTGAACAGGGTACACAAGAGTCCTTTTTATACCTTACATGGGAATTTGTCTGACCTCTCCTAGCAGATCCGTTCACCAAGTGTGGACCACATGGGAGCAGTAAGCTCCCGGTGACATAATTCCAAGGTTCACCAAAGCACACAAGCCCACTTACCATGACAAGGTCTTGATCCATGGAGGGAGGTATGTCAAATTTGTAATTGGTCTGATCATGGTCGAACATCCAGAACCTGGAAGGGTCTTACTCATATTCCTTCCATGCTTCTTAAAATCCACATGGATAATAGCCTCTGAAACAATAGAGGCCAAAGGGCCTCGGGCTTCCTCAATTTCTCTCTCTCTCTCTCTCTCTCTCTCTCTCTCTCTCTCTCTCTCTCTCTCTCTCCCTCTCTCTCTCTCTGTTTCTTAACACTCCTCCTTCTATCCCCCGTAGACATGAATGCAACTCTGCCCTCTTTTGCTTTGCATCAATCTCTCCAAAGCCTCTACATTCAATCGATATCATTGTTATTACAGTATTATAAAGTTGTAGCACTAATGGTTGTGTACATAATGACTTTGTTAACAGTACTGCTGAGCTATTAGCTACATTCTTGGACATGATCTCTTTCCTGGCATTTGCGTTGTGTTAGCAGTTGAACACAGTATAAATAAGCCTCAGATACCCAGGGTTTTATTGAGTTGGGCATTGCAGAAAGGGATCTTAGGCAATGTGGAATCTATTACCCAGGCTCTGGGGACATTTACTCTTATGGGTCACAGCTCTCAGTGCTATTTTAGAGAGCCTCTTTCACTCAGTGTTGTAGAAAGATGTTTCTAAAGACTTGTACCTGATGAATGGTGGCAACATATCCTCAGGGAGAGGCACCTTCAACATTCAGTTTTAAAACAAAATTGCAATTAAAAGCTGTTCCATACACAAACATCTCCAGTGACCTGTTTCACGACAGTTTTTTTTTCACTTTCAAATGCAACAATTCAGGTGAAATCTCATCATTCTATAATTACTTTCCATGATTTAGTTATATTTTCTTCTCTTGTGCTTTCGTGTTATTTTGGCTTGACTTTTTTTGCTCAGTATTTGTTCAGAGTTAATGAGATCTCATAAGTGTCGCTTCATTTAAACGAAATCGTAAGACATTTTTGTAGTGCTCTTCATTAACGATAAACAGCTAAGAATTCACTGAAAATGCCTTTGATGGCATGTGTGGACTATACATGCTATATTTGCCATAATCAACACACACACACACACACACACACAGACACACACACACACACACACACACACACACACACACACACACACACACACACACACACACACACACACACACACACACCAGTACCTAAACGCACATATATGCATTAAGTCATGACTCATCTGTACAACTATGTGTCTTTATAAGGGTTTTTATTTTAATAAGAACAAAACTTTCTCTGCACAAGATTATGTTGAGAATTTAAAGGGAAATAGGTCAACAGCATCTCGGTTTTGTCGCTGTGTTCTTAGCATCCACTTTCAGGCATCTCAGTTTACAGAGTCCTTGTTATTTCTGAGACCTGAGATCTTTCGGTCTGAAATGGGTGTGAGAAAGTGTCTGTGTGTGTGTGTTTCTGTGTGCGCATGTGAAATTTCCTCTTCGGCGAAGATGAACAGAGAGTGATGAATGTAGATAAGTTACTCCAGATGAACCGCTATTTTATGTCACAAAAGCTTTATAATATGGCTCTGTGTCTCATGTAGAGTTTCGTGATTGCTTTCATTTCTTTTTTTTTAAATAACAAATCAATAACAGTAATTCCCCTAATTTTCATTTACATTTGATTGTGTGAAGCTGCTTTGCGACAATGATCATTATTAAAGGCGCTATACAAATAAAATTGAATTGAATTGAATTGAATTGAATAACAGCCAAAAACGACAGCTGTGGTTATACTTCAGTCTAGTGGATGTTTCTGCAGACATCAAATGTACAAACATGTATTGTGTTTCTGACCTCATCAAATCAGATATTAAGTTGAATTTTGATTGGTTCGAGTTACACAAAATTTATGATACCTGGTAGAATGAGCTCCATATTGATTAATATCGATACTTGTTTACGAGGACGGCCTCAGACAAAAACACTGAAAATGTTTTTCGAATATTTTACGACATAGTAAGAAAGAAGGAACCCTCAGCATCATTTTGACACCTAGATTTCTCTGCTACTCTGCTACTCAAAATAAATTAATAAATAAGAAATGTGCGCTCATAACGAAAAAATAAATGCAAATCTTTCTATCACAACAAACAATGTTTAGGAATAAAACTTTCACAATTCTGTTAAAGAATAAGGAAGATAAGGTATTTATCAACCGATTTTTGACAAAATTGTAAACTTGACACATTTAACTCCTTCACACTGTTGACCATAGGGCGAAAACTAACCTGTGTGACTTAATACCTGACTTTATATTACTGTATGTGTCACAAATAATAGTACCCCAGCAGAACCCTCTGAAACTTATTTCTGCTGCTTATTGATTCCCTTTAGCTGCGCTTTATTCCATCCAGTCAGAAATACACTAAGGTGAGTTAATGCGTTGCTTTAATAGATAATTCTCACTGACTATGTTAAAATTCAATAATAATAATGAACTAGGCAGTATATTTCATGTGTGCTAGCAAATCTCAAATCTGCATTAGCCAGTGTGCTCAAATTTACATTTGTTAAGAGTACTGAATCTCTTTCTTGTGCTTTTTCTGCCACAAAGCGTATAAACATAGCCCATAGAGGTTCTACAAATAAACCTCACAATGAATGTACCACTGAGTCAGGGATTCAGAGAAGGCTTTTGTTTGGTTTGTGTTTCGGAGCTGGAAGCACTATCCTCTGTGGGATTCTTTGGATGTGGGCAGCCCATGCTGGGACCTAAGGGTGCAATGGGACCGCCCCAGAATGCAAGGGTTCTCGAGAATGCCGTGGGACTTCCTGTCGCTCCCTTACATTTTTAATCTCAAATAGCCAAACATCTGGAATCGCACACTAACCAGCAGAATGTCCATGTCTGTCTTACCCTCTCCAGTTGGTACATACTAAGGGGGAGTTTAGAGAAAGAAAGAAAAATAAAGAAAAGAAAAAGCACTGAACTTAAATATGCAACATTAATTTAAGGTACTTGCTCACTCATGGTACCTTGCCATTGCAAAATAATTTTTAATAAATTTAAATGCCCATGCACAAGAAACATATATTTTTGTGATAACTGAGTGAGGAAACCTGACTGCTGGGTAAAAATAATAACACACATAGGAATGCACCACCTCATCAGCCCTGATGCGTATTGTCATATACTTACAGAGACTGGTAAACTTAACCCAATAACTAAGAGTAAGAAACAGTCCAGCATGTTCTTAAGGATTTATTCTGCTGGCTTTTAGCCATTTTTACCAGACAATGAGATCATGATTTGAATTCCATTAGCAAAGAAAACAAAGGCAAGGCCCTTAAGGAGGAGGGTTGGGTGATGGGGTAGTAACCTATTCCCATAAAAAACACCATTGCTGTAGTGCATGTTTCTTGTTTTTGTTGTTGTTTCTCGGGACTGTTGACCACATCAGGCAATGGGTTCTGTAGTTTTTATGATGGTGGTCTTTCTGGGGCCAGGTTGCTAGCCTGATGCCCACCTTCTTCCTAAAGGGACTTGCCCAAGGGCACAAAAGTGTCAACCCAGCAGTGGTGGGGCTCAAAACCCCAACCCTCTAATCAGCAACCCAGAGCCTCAACTGCTTAAGCCACCACTACCCCTATTAAACTAATCTAGCCATTGTTAACGTGATCCTGAACAGCTTGACGGGTTATTTTGAGCCAATTACAGAGAGCAGTGGCACAAAGAGGGAAACTGAAACAGGGAAACATTGAGGGAGAATCACGGATCAGTCAGAAAGAAGTGCAGAATGGTGTAAGAAAGATTGACGGTAATTAAGAACGAGAGAAGGAGGTGTGGGGGAAGGAGGTGAACCCATCTCGGGCACATGACCACAGGAGCATGCAGAGTATCCTTAGTCTTTCACAGTGCCACTCTTTTGTGAGCGTCTGCGTGTGGCCCACTTAATCCCAACATGCAAAGCAGTTAATAACACACCATCGACCTCTACCTCTTCAGTTAATATGAGGTTAACAATATGCAGTTCACACAGGTCACAATCCTATCATGCGCCTGGTTGACCACAAAAGAGTCAGACACATTGCGCTGTGTGTGAGTGCTTGTGACACTCTCTCTCTCTCTCTCTCTCTCTCTCTTTCTCACTTGCGTACCTCGCTGTCACTCAGTCTCGCTGTCTGTTTTTTTTTCACCCTACTACTCAGTTTCAGTTTAATTCTTTTGGTATGCCTTTGTGCATATATTTGCCTCTCTATCAATTGCTGTCTGTCTGTCTGTGTATTTGTCTCATCTGCCTCTCTCTCTCTCTCTCTCTCTCTCTCTCTCTGCTGAGGATGTCACATTTTGCTCCTCCTCCAAGATGAAATTGGCCCTGAGGGCTATCTAGCACACAACATTGAAGTCTGGTGTGTGTGTGTGTGTGTGTCTGTGTCTGTGTCTGTGTGTGTGTGTGTGTCTGTGTGTGGGTGGGTGGGTGGGTGGGTGGGTGTGTTTGTGAGTGGGTGCTTGTGTTGCTACAGGCAGTGGAACTGCTGGTGTGTGTTCTGTCAATACAGGGGGAGCAGTCTTTGGGGAAGAAGGAAGCACCCTTTACCCCCTGGCAGGAGATAAGACCAATCATAGGGCTGACACCCTGTGTGCATGTGCGCGTGTGCGTGTGCTGAAGCCTGTCAATCAAGAACTCATGAAAGGTCAATCACCCTTCACGGACTTACAACAGCATTCGGTCAGCAGAAGCACCTCACACATTTGGTTGGCTCTGTTCATGTTTTAAGTTTCTCTATGGAATTAGGTTGTAATTTAGATCTTTTGCAGTTAATTTGTGAAACCGTAGTCAAAGATGAACATCACATATGATATAACAGCAATCACTGTCCATCTGTCCATGTTGACTAATTAACATCTGAGGAAAAACTCGAGGAAGGCAAGGGAGCTGAACAGAGGTCATCATTACATCTTTCTCCAAATCTAGTCTCACACACTGGAGAAGCAGACACAGACAGACGGAGAGCTGCTCAGGCCTTTCTGCTTGAATTATCTGACAGCTTATTTCATATACTGTAGATACACACAAATGAGAGCGCACACACACACACACACACACACACACACACAGACATTCATAATAATCTCTTTTTGTGGTATTTTCATTAACTTGTCACTTATCACTGTTGCTAAATACATTTTTGACTGTTTGTCATTAAAAATCATTGTTTAAATTTTTCTTACATCGCCTTGATGATCAGCGCTTCCTGCTGAATGAATTTTTTGACCCAGCCTAGAATGGTAGACAGGAAGGACCCCTCCTTAAGTATGTTACTTCCTGGTTTGTACTTTTTCACAGGTGCATAAGAAGACAAACACATTGCTGTTTTAAAGAGTATTTTAAAAGCACCCTTGTTTTCTGTTCTGCTTTTTTTCTGTTTATAATAATAATAATAATAATAATAATAATAATAATAATAATAATAACAACAATAATAACAACAAAAACAACAACAACAACAATAATAATAATAGTAATAATGATAATGTTATATATAATGTTTGCAAATAATGTTTGCAAATAATAGCTGGGATCTATAATTCCAGCTAATGTGATTGTGCAAATAGCTCTTAGGGGTAGCATTGCCAACTAGAAAAACAAAGAACTGAAAATGTCACCCTTCACTGAATTTCTCTGAAGTACAAGATAAGCTAGCTTAATTAGGGATAGCAACAAATCCTATTCAATGAAATATTCATTGTTGCTTCAGTGGCTATTGGATTTAGAGCATAATTAGATAATTAGCTGAAAATTCTGTTATTTTGGTTTTCTGTTTTCTCTTTGCTCTGAGAGTTTTTTTTTTTTTTAAACACAAAATTGTAATAATATATTCTTGCTAGGAGAATATTATACAGGTTAAGATCCAAAGCTGTATTGACTGTGCAGCATGACCGAGGTTATTTTGCTGAGTATGGCTTTACCACTGATTAGGGTCTTAGCCTGTAACTCCATGGATCTTCTAGCATGTGGACTATGTTTATTCACTTTGCATTTTGGTATCCATAATTGAATAATTCATAAATCCATAATATATGGGATCCTGGAGATTTCCGTATCCCCGGTTGTGTTTTTAGTGTCCCGTTAGCCAGGATCCCCCTGCACTGGGGCCCATTGTTGTGTTTTGAATCTACTTCCTGTGGGGAAAGGTCATCCATGGCTCTAAAAGACAGAGCAAGGCCAGTGAATTATTCATGACATTGACTTTGTGTCAGAGAAAGGGGGGAAGGAGAGAGGGAAGGGGGGAAGTGAGAAATAGGGAGCGAGAGTTACAGGAGGAATGAGGATGTTTTATTCATTTAGCTCATTTAGGATCCCTAGCTGTACCTTTTTACCATTAAAAAGCCAACATTTACACTGGATTCTAATTTGGTTTAAGAAAAAAAAAAAAAAAAACTCCTAGAATTCATCATGCTTAATGCTCCGTATACAGATTGGGATCGAAAGGTCACTAACTGGTGCAGCATACCATTTTTATCAGATTGCCAAACACATGATTCACTTTTTAAGTAATAGCTAATATTTGTGCAATGTAAAGACAGAAATGATCATATTCAGGAAATGTGCTTGGATTACTTTGGGCCAAAACTATTTCGTTTTTTTTTTTTTTTTTTTGAGACAGAAAGCTCACTGATTTTGTATTAGCATTAGCATCCAGCACTGCACAGCAGACAGCCCAAAACACAGTGCCCTTAGGCTGTGTTTTAAAGTGGTGGCAGACACACATCCTCTTCAGGGTACAGGCTCTTTAGGGTTTACAAAGCCCAAGATTGTGGGATGGCAAAGAGGGAAAGCACCTTGCCCCAGGCTACATCATACACAGATGTGCTCCTAAGTCTCCATTACAAAACCCTCAGGTTTCATTAGTCTTTTTCTTTTTGCAAGAGAAAGGTGGGAGGGTTTTATGGTTCTCCCTGAAAGAGATAATGGCAGCAGGACTTATGGACTACCTTCTCACCCATCAGTCTAATGTCTCATCCAGAACATTTGGGTGCTTTGGAGCATGTTCAACGCATTATGCATTAATCTAAGCAATAAGAGCAAAAAAAAAAAAAATGCTTTATTAACTACTTACTTTTGCTAGTGTATCAAAAGTAAATAGTTAATAAGGCATTTTTTTAAATAGGAAGTTTTTGCTTGTACTTAGCAAAATACGTAAATAAATAATGAGGAACCTGAGGTAAATAGTCTCTTTTAATGTGATGCCATTCCAAAAAAATTCTTGGAATGGGAATATGGAATATAATTTTTTCTTGAGTAAAGAACACTTTTTCGTTCCTTAAAGAACACTAAGCATTTTTGGTGAAAATAACCTGAGTATAAGTTTCACCATAATCCATGATCCATCAATCAATCAACCTAAAAAAAAATCCATGATGTTACTCTGAAGAACCATTTCTAGCATCTTTATTTTAAAGGATGTACAGTAGTGTGCAGTGTACAGTAGTGTAGAGTAGTGGATTAGATGACACCATCTGCAGTCTACACGAGGACCAGTTGATCTAACTGTAGATGTATAAAATGTCAATATTTGGGAGGTACTCAATGAATCATGAAAGTCCAAGCTCTCGATGCGACACACAGCACTACCATGCTGTTCCCCGTTCCTTGCAGCTCCCACTTGAACTACCTTAAAACCTTCCAGTGATGTTTTAGTGAAGTAGGCTCTTGCCAGATGATAGAGCTGTGGTTTGGGACAGCTCGCCCCAGTTTCTCACAGAGGTGCACTCACTCTAAGGGGCCATTAGTTCTCACTGGCACAGCAACCCCTCTGCTACCTGAACTCTAAGTCTGCCTAGCAATGAATGGGCCACTGTGTGTGTACCCCCCTTCCCAAAATCACCACCCAACCCCTGACCGAGCCCGTTTTCATTAGCAATGTCGTTAAAAAGAAAACTGACTCTGTTGGCTTGGAAATTCGACCATGTCCTCTCTGTCAATAGACAGACTCAGTCAGGCCTACGACCCCTCCCCATGTAATGAATGCTTATAATTTGCCCCTGGAAGGCAGAGTGTGTATGTGAGCCTGTGCATGAGTAATTTTATTAGGACAGGACGTAGCAAACATACCTTGCCGTTGATGATTTTTTTCTAGTGTAATTTCTCAGGTCTCCATGTGCATATAGTCACACTGCTTCTCCTTCTCCAAGGCACTTTTGAGGTGATGAATTTTATTGGATCCAGACAGAGCTTCACAAGGCAATATCTTTTGATATCTATTTGGAGATTAAAATAATGTTAAATTTGCTACCTAGGCGTTCGCACTATGAACTGAGTCTGGGCTCTGAATGATCTTTGGACCGTCACTAGAGAGACACTGCATAACAGAGATCCAAAGAGTCTTACTCTTGCAAACAGATAAGAACCAAACCTCTCTGTTTAATAAAAAAAGATGAGTGCCATTACTTTTGTACTTGTCCCTTGGATCCATAGGTCATTATGTCTTTGGGTTTACGTGCAAATTCCTACAGCTGGGTATTGGGGACTTAGTGAGAAAGGTCACATGGAGGTGATTTTGCATTTGTATTTGCGTGTATATGTGTGTGTGTTTGTGTGTATGTATGTGTGTGTCTGAAACAGATAGAGAGCGAGAGAGAGAGAGAGAGAGAGAGAGAAAGAGAAAGAGCGAGAGATGCTTTAGAACTAGTGCCTCAAGCAAGAACAGTCTGATGTAGACCTGAAATTCTCTTTGCTTTCCTTCTGCCTCTCTTTGTTTTTCTTTTTTCAAGCCAGGCCGATGCTGTGGAGGAAATCCCCTGGAGAGCTGTGAGGAGCGATGATTGACAGCCTGAATGTTTGGCTGTTTACAGACTTGCCAGTTACAGTGCTGGACCTTAGCTTCTTGAGAATTCTTTGCAAAAAGAAAGTGTTTAAAACTAAAAATGCCAGGTTCAACACCTCATAAGTCACAGGCATGCTGGCACTGTATAAGCAAGTGTTGACTTACAGCACTTATTAATGCAAAATGTTAATCTGGATCCAGATAAATATGTTAAAATATATTTTTTAAATATACTCGTTGGTTCTGTGGATATGAATATGAATATAGAATGGGCCATGACTGCAAAAAAAAAAAAAACAGGAATAAGACAAAAACAAAACATTACTGATTTGACAAACTGTATGACTGTCACAAGGAACAAAATCATAGTGTCGAGGAGATCTTGGTATAACCTGGCTGTCATTAGCCGGATTTAAATGTTTACATATTTATATCAATGTTGTGCAAAACTGACAGCATATTTAGAATCACATCATACGAATGCCCTTGATAAAAATAAGCATGAATAAAATCATCAGTAGATTTAATTAGGCTTGAATTTCCTCTTACTGTAATCATCCTCCAGCTCTCCATTTTCCGCGGTCTCTTAGACTGACATGCTAACACAGTCAATCTCAGTAAGCATCTATCCTTTCCTTTTTGGAGGTTAACGTTGATGTATTACTCAATTTGTGCTCCTGTTTTTGCCTTTGTTATTACGGTTTTTCCGATGATACATTATGGTTCAGGATGTTTTGCACTACCACGCCACTGTATGAATATGAAGCCTGTTGTCGCGTGTTTCATCGTGCAGCACATCAGCACCCCGAACTGTACTCAGGGGTTCAAAAAGCATCTGTCTTGGTGTGTGAGAAGGTGGGAAAGAGGGAAGGAGGTGAGGTGGCAGTCATGCATCACTCCATTATTAATAGCAGGGTCCAAATAAAAACGCACACCTTGTCCGATTTAATGGATGGCTGCATGCATACTGCTGGCCCTGTCTAAAAGAGTAAATTATTTTACTGAGCAACACACTCAAACAAAGGCTAGTTTGAATAAATATAACACAGTGTGTTACAAGCCTACTACATTTATATTTACACCATTTCACACATCCAGAGCAACTTATGGATGTGACCTGGAGTCTCCATCAGAAACATATCCTCAAGCAGGTAAAAATAGGTCAGAGACTAATAATACCAGCAAGCTAGACCCTTGGTATTGGAAAAAAAAGAAGACTAGGCATTTATGTGTCAATATATATTACAGCACAGTAATATTCTTTCTTTGCATATCCCAGTGTGTTAGGAAGCTGGGCTCAGAGTGCAGTGTCAGGCATGATACAGTGCCACTGGAGCAAATAGGTGTTAAGGGCCTTGCTCAAGGGTCCAGCAGCGGTATCTTGATGGAGCTGCGCATGAACCGCCAACATTCTGATCCATAACTCAGAGCCTTAACCCTCTGAAAAGTTAGTACAGCATAAAACACACAAGAAGGGATTTTTTAAACATATAAATTAGTGCTTGTTTAATTGCTTGTTTCAGTGAGGTTTTAGTCTTTGTTTGACAATAGCCAGTGACTGTTCAAACAACCATCGGAAGTTCATTGTACCACATGGGAATAATTCCACGTCCTATTACTACTACCATATTGTTATTTCTTCTATCAGAGTAAATTGTTTTGAGTCCTTACAGCAGTTGCCATCTTGTTTATTGTACATAACTCGGGTTATGTTCTCCATAGCATTGTGCAGTGTGATTTGTATCTTGGTTGTGTTGAATCTAAATTTCTACAGAGTAGAGGAGGCTGCCTGGCTGGGCAGTGGTAAGATGATGTGTGTGTGTTTTTTTATAATGAGCTGCTGCTTTATAATGTTACTTGCCGCCTGTCTTGGCCACTTACGTACAGGGTAATTAACACACAAACCTCTCTGCAGTCATCCATTCAGAGGAGGGTTCACACCACTTTGTCTTCTCCTGCACTGAAAAAGTCACAAAGGTATGAGCCTGGTATACGTCAAGCAGTTATTGTTATAACTTATTGTTATACTACCGCGATTCATTTTCAGCAAAGAAAACTCAGAGTTTCGATTTTTACACGATAACTTCCCAAAAGGGTAACAACAATCAGCTTCATATCGCCTGATTATCGTTCGAACAACTTCAGTTTGAAAAAATTCACTTTGCTTTTCCATGAGTTAATTCATAACACTTACTTCCTCCAGTCCTCCTGCTAACTTGTCTTTTAACACAATTCTCTGGTGCCATGAGCTTTGACTTTCCTCTTATATGTACATGTTCGGCCCTGTGCTGTGGATATCCTAAATAGAGAAGAAATTGGTGGAATGCCAGGTCTCTCGTTCAAACACTTGGGGCCTCTTTCTTTTTTTCTGAAGTCCTTTTGTTTTTCCTCTGTGCTGTTTAGACACTGGTTTTTAAGCCATTGCCACCCAAGCCACAGCAAACCAAAATGAATAGTGACAGTATGGCCCAACTTCCTCAGCCATGCTATTTGGAGTATATTTTGGAATCCTGAGAGCCTTGCCAGGATGCAGAGAGTGGCACAAGGTGCCCTTCTTTTTCAGTGCCAGCATCTTTGTGTCCTGCACCACAACTCCGTGTTTGCAGGTACTTCTCTATCCTGACTAGAAGAAGAAGAAGAAGAAGAAGAACTTTTTCTGATGTGTTATGTGTGTTGTGGTCATGCAATAGACACTACACTAACCTTTTTCATTATTGAAAAGCTTGTCTAGTTTCACCTCATAACTCCCATGTCCCAGTAATGAACTCTCTGGAAATAAATAATAATAATAATAATAATAATATATATATTCTCTTTCAATGCCAAGTTCATTCAGACAGGAGAATGTTCAGGAGTTCGAACCCACTTTAACACCCCTTGCCTTTGTCCTTTGGCGATGATGGTGGTTGATGTCATACGTCTGGAGGTCTAGCCGTGCCGATGTCCCCCTTTGTGTAGATCAGTGGACTTTTCCTGTCTAACATGTCTGCTTTGAGATTGGGAGCAGAGGGAGGTTCGAGGGGCGATTTCCTTTCTGAAGCACACTAGGAAGACGGGGCCGGAGTCCCTGCCGAGCCCGCCATTGTTATTTCAGCTCACCAGCTGCACAGATCGATGGCCTTATTCAGTGTCCTGGTCAACCTTCAGCACACGTCCCAAAAAACAACAAATACATCCTGGCCTAGGGTACGGCACACACTTCTGAACACCGGTGTAAATCTTATGAGCAAATGACACAAGTAGCAGGGTCAATTTAGAAACACAAAATGGAAAACAATGCAGATTAGAAAGCTCAATTAACATTGCATAACTGTTTTAACTCAAATGTTATGACCTCTACGGTGTAACTGGAAACGGGAAACTGGATATTTCATAATTGCCTAATAATTAGCTTTATTTAGCACCAAACATTAGGCTATGGCAGCGTGAATGCAAATTAGCATGTCGTTGTCAAAGCAAGCCTCTTTCTCATGCAGCGCATGCTGATACCTGACTGTGCCAACAGGAATTCTGTATTGTTTGAATATTTGATTTTGTCACAGTTTACATTTTGGCACTGAAACTGCTAGGAGCATAATTAGTCTTACTGGAGGAACACACAAGGCTGATCCAAAACAAACACATTTCAAGTTAACACCCTTAATTTTAAATGTCTTTAAATCGGGAATCTCGCTCTCTGAGAATGGTTGATTCAAGGTTATAGTCATATAATGTTTATTCACCCAAGATCTATATAATATTGTCAGTGTTCTACCCCTAATTAAACATGTTAATAAGAGTTGAATCTGTCACTGGGTAATCAGTGGGTGTGATGATGGCAGCATTGAGTGCTGGCATCAACGCTTTGTTATTTCTGTCACTTTGCTGCAGCGAGTGTGACAACACACATCGTCAGTTTTCACTTCCTACTTCCTCTTTTCTCTCACGCTTTGCACTTCCATCACTTAATCCGAATGACAGAGCAGTAAACCAGCAAAATCTCAAAGGTGTTTATGTAAATCAATGTGTATGATTAGGGTTTAAGTGTGCTCATATCTGAATATAAATAATAATAATAATAATAATTTAAAAAAAGCATGTGTCCTTGGAACTGGTATGTGGAGGTGTGGGGATGTGGTTATATGTTCCTGGTGTATTTGTGACTAGCTATAGGCTTTAAACTGATTAAACGCAGCATGATTGTGCAAATGGGTTGGGCTAAAATACATATTTGATTAGGCATGCTGCTTTGATATCCAATTTAATCAGCCTGTTTAATTCTTGAAAATGAATGTATGCCTGTGGCTTAGCGAAATGAAACTTTTGTAATAATATAGTCTTAGAGATGATTTATATAGGGGCATGTGGCACGAGGGCTTGTTGGTTGGTTAGCACTTTTAAGGTTGGTGGTTGAATCTCACCTCAAGTCCTGTGTGTGTGAAGTTTACATCCTCCCACAGTCCAAAGATGTATGGCGTAGGCTTATTCGGTTTAGAAATTGCCCATAGTATATGATTGGGTGTACGTGTGTGTGTGTGCTTATGTGGATGTAAGTGTGTGCTTAGTTCCCTTGGTTAGCCTCAAGCCCCCCTGACTCCCTACATAGGGGAAGCTGTGTAGGTAATGGATGTGTGTTTTGTGGTAAAATGAACCATGTACAAATGCACTGCATGTTCACTTGCATGTGGTCTGTGTTTATAATGACAGTCTGTATGATTATAATAGTTTTTAATTTTTTATTTACTTGGACATCATACCGAGTCTTTGTCTTAAATAGTGATGTTTTACATATATGATACATTTTTGACTCTTTGACTCAAATGTAATCACAGTGCATTATTTTGTACAGTAGCTTATCTATAGAGAAACATAATGACGTAATATTCATCCACAAAACTAGGTTGTAGAAAAATTGTCTGGGTTTCTTTATCAATTTTATTGCTATTATTGCTGGCTCTTTATGCTCTGTAGTTTGTCACTGTTTCGAATGAAATGCCTTTTCAGTGCCTTTTCTACTATTCAGCCTCAGTTTAAGGGTTTAAGATCAAAATCCAACATCGTACACACCTTGCATCTTACAGGAGAGACATGGAGCTTCGCAACATCAGATGCTTCTTAGTGATTGCGATTACATGCCACAGGCTCTTGCTTTTCTGCATGTTTGAAATAAAAAGTCCACTCTTCATCTTAAGCCTTCTGCTGCTTGTAGCAAACTCGAAAAAAGCGAGCGAAACACAGCAATTTTCTAATTCAGTCAAATAAAGCACTCACGATGTCAGCTGTCAGCCAGAGAGCTTCAGGGGTCAGGGGTTGCGCTGCTACTTTCATGCGAGTGCTAATCGATTAGCTGTCAAGTCGCACTCGAGTGGTAAGAGCGATGGGAGGCCACCTGGGTCCCATTTCAATAATTGTTCGATGCCTGGGGTGTGCTACCTTCTCCTCCTCCTGCTTCAGACTTGCGAAAGGAGACATGTGCTGAAAGTGAGCAAAGTATGTATGTAAGAGACATAAGAAAGAAAAAAAACACCCTCATCATAGCCAGACTTTAGACTTTAAGTTGGCAAGAGTGAGAATATTGATGCTGGTATTGATTAGTAGATTGCTAAAGGATAATTTGATCTGAATTTGTCTGGTGATCCTGCTGATGTTAAGCCTGGTGTGCTTGTAGCCTCGTACGATCTAAGAATGAAGGCTTACTCCTTGTGACCTAGGCCAATAGCGGTGGTTCAGAGTAAACAGAAATCACACGACTGCTGTAGTTGCACAAGGCAAATTTGGAAATGAAAATAGTTTACAGTAATTGTTACTGTAATAGCAAAATAATACAATCACAAAATAAGACGTCTAGAATTTTCACAAAAATGTGTAATATGTTGACATATGCGGTGTCAGTTCTTGCTTTTGTATGCCCCAATAAACTTCCTCTAATGTTGAAGGATTACATATGAGTGGAGGATAAGGATCAGATCAAAACAATTATACAGTTCAAAGGCCTCCGCAGGCACACATGTGCATCTCAGCCTGTCGGAGGAAATGGCTACATTTCCCTTGCTGACAAATGTCAGAGACCTATGAGATAATATGAGGAAGTGGAGCTATCCATCTTTCCTGAGGGCCTGGAGCGAACAGTGTGTTTATCCCACACTCTGGAGAGACTTCTTTCTACTGCTTCTCAGAATTTCTGCAGTTGTTAATATTACTGGTCTGAACTACAGCAACACTCAAGAAGTGCTTCTTATATAAACGGTGATGGACGTCAGACATCATAGTATATATTCATACTGTATATTCTATCTATAGAAATAAGATGGCAGTTAGTTATATGCAGATGAGGTCTTTCTTGCCCTTAATGGGAAAATAACAGTTAGAGGCGACTGCTTTACTATAAAACGTACAAACATGGCTACTCATAATCTTTAATAGCTGTGTTTTAAGTGAAATCAATATTCCTCGCATATTCCAGTGATGGATTTTGTTGCTCTGCTGAAACTTGGGTGCTACAGAATCCTTTCATAAAGAATTAAATAAACATTAAAATCCATTTCCAGCCTCGTGTTTGTGTGAGAAGTGGGGTGAGGGGTGAAGAGTGTTTCTGTTTATGACCAGCTCACAGAGACCGATCTCTTTCTCACACATGGTGCAATGGGCCAGGATAAACAGCCTCTCATGGCGGTACTGGGGTGGGGGAGGGGTGATTAGGGGATAATAGATTGCTCAGTCAGGCACCATAGCTTACGCTGCCATTAGCACCACGTTACTGACACAAGCCTAACATTGCTGATGTCACACGGTCAATTGGAGATGAGGCAAGCTCCATCCATCAAGCGTTTAGCGCGTGTTGTTTGCTCCTATCATTATGAAACGTTATTTCTGTT
Organism: Clarias fuscus; assembly: GCA_030347435.1. Classification (NCBI taxonomy): domain Eukaryota; kingdom Metazoa; phylum Chordata; class Actinopteri; order Siluriformes; family Clariidae; genus Clarias; species Clarias fuscus. The sequence goes on along the minus strand of CM059230.1, from coordinate 17,034,888 downwards.
TTCTACAGGAATGATAGCGCTGCTGTACACGTGCCTTTAACAATTATCAGTACAAAAAAAAATAGTAATAATAATTGAAACAATAAAAAAATAACAGTGCTAACTGAGGGGAATGTTTATTACCACTGGGGCAGTTCGTCCGTATGTCGTCTTTATGAATACGCCCAATGTTTTATGGGCTGAATCCTTCACAGCTCTTTAAGGGTTTTCTAAGGCCACAGCGATGCGTGTTTTCATAGGATACCAAAACTGTTTTTTTTTCCCCCTCAGACTGCAAATGAGAGGACATAAATTATGAGCCTGATTTTTAGTCATGTTTGCTGCACTATAATTTAGGTGTCATCCAACAGTAAGATGCTAATTGGCTAAATTACCGTGCAACAACATAGAATTTATGCTCAGCTAATGAGCTGTGGGTTAAGCCTATCCTCCCTCCCCAACCACCAAAAAAAAAGGGAGAAAAAGGAAACTCACCCACTGGCAGAAAACATGCGGCTGATTTACCACATCGCAACACAGACAGAAAAAAGCTCATGGTTACAAACATCGGCTCTTAACTAAGTCTCCACTTCAACGTTCTTTTTTTTTTATTCTATTTTTCCTCTCTATATGCTATAACTTGTGGCCTGCTTCGCTGTGTTTCTCATGTTTTTTTCCCCCCTCTCTTCAGTAAAAACAGCCAGAATAGCATGACAGGCATTTGTAGTTGTGAAGCTGGAGATGTTGATCCCTCACGATTCCCTGTGAAGGCAGATTGCTCCTCGAAAGTAGAGAAAGCCAAGCCGATTCCAGTCACAACATGGCAGCATGTTTTCACACTTCCACCTGATTTGTTTAGACACTTTTTCTCTGTGAGGCGCCTTGCTGCTTAATGTTGGTTTCAAATTATGGAGGCTGTGTAAACAGACACGTTTGTTTTACTCTGCGTGCTCATTAGGTGGCTGACCTCTAATTTAGCAGCCTGAGAATCTGAGGCGAGAAAGATTTCACAGCGCCTGGGACGGCGAGATGCCACGGTCTGATCTGAAGAGAGGGTGTTTTAGCATGTGGCCGTTCTTTGTTCTATACAAAGTCCAATAATAAACAGGACTATTAATAAAAGTTATTGTGAGGTAGAGACATGAAGAATAGGCTTCACAGACCGAATGAGGGCTCTTAAACAAAGAGTGTGAAGCCTTGGTTCAGGTGACAATGGATGAATGGCAGAAATAATGTGGAAACATCAGGCAGGAGGGCAGGGTGTGGAGCCGGCAGACCCACACTGATGTCACCAAAGGAAATGCCCCATGACCACCAGGGCCTTAGCAACGTCCACGTAAACAAAAACGGGCCGGCCGTGTTGTCAGCGCCGGAGGGGCAAAGGCACATGCTTTGCACGCACATTGTTATAGGATGCAAACTGCTGAATACCTGAAGCCGACTCCATACACTGGCTCTTTATTTCTTTCCTTTTGGATCGATTGATAGATTGATTGATTAGAATCCCAAAAAGAAATTGTCAAATTTCTCAGGCACACGCGCTGTAATAATGGTATCTACAGTAGAAAACTTGTGTATGCGCACACACTCTGCTGTGTGAGATATCATGGTCAGGCATGCTTAGAGGCCCTGAGTGATGAATTCCCCTTCTCTCTGGATTACTTCCTGTTCTGGAGAGCCCCAGCTCCAAGTCCAGGACCAACTCCCACAGGAAGTGGATACGGATCGGTTAATGGAAAGGAATGTGTGTCCCTAGGGGGTGAAAGGGTTCTAAACACTCCCCTGATGTCTCTTTTTTTCCTACTCAGGGGGTAAGGGTTGTGTTTTTGCAGTGTAGTTTGTGTTAGAAAGAGCCACAAATAGACAGACAGAAATAAACACAAGCGATGGAGAAATATAAGAACTTAAGAAAGGACTCTAAACAAGAAACAGTGAGAAAATCTGTGCATATGAGGTTTGGAACGGTTGCACTATCATAGCATTACAAATTACAAAGTTATTTACTTTGCAGTTATTTACCAAATAAGTATATATTATAACTTGTGATAAATATAATTCAGTTGTAATGTAGTTATGTATGTTGTGGCTCAAATGTAGAAAAATCTTGTATTAAAAGGCACACGAGTAGAAATCTTCAATACATCTCGTCTGGATACTGCGGACTTTCACCATTTAGCAACCAAAAAGGTTTAACGGAAGTCCTCTTAAACTAGCCCAGTGTCACAGAAAAAAAATGTTTGCAGGCACTTTCTATACAATGAATATCATTGTTCTGCTAGATGTATATGTTGCAGCATATTCACTTTAATGGTCCGTATGCGGTGCTCTGCAGCAATGCAGTTTAACCAAACCCGCCTTTGCTACTACACTACTTGAGTGAGAGTGATATATAAAAGGTAATTTTACCATATTTTTAAGCATATTGAGTGTATCCATTCTAGTGTGAAGTTTATGTTTTTCACCAAAAAAATTATTAGACTCACTGGGCTTGTAACACTTTTCTCACAAGTCCTATGCAAGTGCATTTTGGAAACATGTAAAATCATTGGGTTGTAAATTCTTCTGGCAACTTAGACTATATAAACTACAGTCTCAGGTTACATAGACTACATATTTGCCTTCTGCAAATGCCCACATTACCATACCACATTACTGAATGAATTGCAAGGCCATTTGTGTTTGGTGCTGTACAAATACAGTTAGCTATGAAAAATCGTCTTTAGTGGTCCCATGAAAATGAGTAATATACCGGGTGAAAGTGGTGGCAGACTCGTCTGTCTGCACTCCTCCATCCATCACACCAGGTCCTTAAGGGAATGTATTGGGGCTCAAATGGACCCCTGACCCACTAGGCATGAAGCCAGAGCTTGCCTGGCAGCAACAGTACAAGTAATGCAGGACAAGGAGTCTTTAAGTGTTTTGATTGACAGGTATGAACTATACACTATAATCTCTGCTGAACTGAACGGCACTGGTGTATTTACATGCTCGTGAGTATTGAATGATAACACAGGGGGTTTATTTGGATAATCTGGGTGTATTGAAAAGAACAGGATTGTATCGTAGATGCTATTTAAATACAAGTAATACAGCAGAATCTAAATTTGTAGGAGCGACGAGCAGAGAAGACAGACGTGAAGCATGTCAGATGGACAGAGGAAAACCCGAGTTACCTGGAATGTGTGAATGTTTTGTCCCCCCCCCCCCCCCCCACCCCCACCCCCACCCCCCGTTCTCCAGGCCAACATTCCACACTCCACATTTTGTTCAGTTACAACAGGGTGTGTGGATTTTTTTCGTTTCTTTTTATAATTTGTCCAGGAAAAGCTGACAATTGCTTGGCGGTAATAAGCGGCATTATCAATCTTGACGATGACAATAGAAGGAAAACCTGTGCTGTGTGCGAGGCAGGAGGTACATTACTGCAACACCACATGCACTGTAGTTCCAGTACACTGGCTTTGTTTCTCTGTGAAACGTATCAGCAAGTGAGTGCGGCTGTGTGCCTGGTTCATATTTATACATCTACACAGCTTATATACAGAGACATTCTGTGCATTCATTATGCAATCAAAACCTCATCTTTAACAAATGCAACATAAGAACAGCAGGCATCTCAGAATGTGCAGGGCTTCCAACGTCATCGTCTGGACACTGATGCACTCTACCGAGACCATTCCCGTTTTACCCCACATCAACAAAGCTAGCACAGCTCGCAGAAGCCCCATGCAGATAAACACCTAAAGTGAGTGTTTATGTGCAAAGTGATTTGTGTGGGAACCCCTTCAGGTCCCACCGCTCTAGTTTATTTATGTCTTTACCATATGGACATGTTGCTACAGATTGTATCGTGTTGCCAGCGACAGAAAGCACATGACCATCAAACAAGCCAAGAGCAAATCCTGTTTCCTATTATACATACTCTATGCAAAGAGGGATTACCTACGCACTTTCTTTAAAGAAAATGTACACGCGTCGATGAGTTACATAGAGTCATCAGTAATGATGTGAAAGATGGAACCATTTTTAGGAACTTGCGAGCTTCTTCATAGAAAGAAAAACGACATTGAAGAAAAGTATGCATCGAATCACCAACACACCAAAGAGGCTGTGTGTGTGTGTGTGTGTGTGTGTGTGTGTGTGTATGCGCACGTATTGCTCTATTTTTGTTGCTTTGGCTTCTTCAGTTAGCTTGTTTGTGTGAGGAGTTTTGCCATCAGCAGTAAATATTATGCTATATTAGTTCCTAGGAATGACTAAATCTAAATTCCTGCTGGCAATAAAAAATTCAGGAATTAAGCAAATGATTTAATATTTTTGAAATCTTCATGTTCTCTGCACACTCTGCTCTCTCTCGCTCTCTCTCACACACACACACACGCACGCACGCACGCACGCACGCACGCACGCACGCACGCACGCACACACACACACACACACACACACACACACACACACACACACACACACACACACACATACCTTCTACGAATCACTGTGTAGTTAAAAGATTATTACTATTTCATACTTGTGTAACTTTACTGCACGCTGCTTTAACGATCTCACTCGGCTCGCTTGCAGGATATAAGAGCCAGCTCTGGAATGCACTGTGTCGCAGCAGTTCTCTTAAAATGTCCTGATCCAAAACGGCCTGTGTGCTACCTGCCCCAAAACACCTCTTTCTCTTCTCCCTCATGCTGTGCCAGCAATTACCTGCTCCATTATGTCCACATGTGTGCCATTTTACATGGACAAATACCAGAGCAGTGGTAAACACTGCTGTCATCCCTTACAGCCCGTGACTTGCACATGTAGGAGAAATTTATACATATCATATCATATTTATATACTTATATGATCTAGCGTATTACTGCTCCTGCTTATTAATAACGGGAGATATTTGATGTTTCTTCTGAAATACACGGTAATAGTTCATCCTGTACATGTGCGATTATATTAACTGCTTATTTCATTGGTGTGTGTGTGTGTGTGTGTGTTCAAAATAGCACAGGAAGTAAATATTGCTGTTGAATCTTTGGACTTTCTTCAAGGTGTACAACTTCTGCTTTTCTGACAATTCTTTCCTTTCAGCGACTTCTTACCCATAACCATGTACTGAGAGAAATCAACCGAAACATCAAAAAACACCTCAGGGATGCACAGAAAACCCACAAATAGACTTCTTTTGCACAACACCCACATGTGAGTTATACCGTAGATTACATTTTTAAGGCTTTTAGGTATTACAGAAAGGGAAATGTTTATTCTCTTTAACCTGCCTTTATAAATTCACAAGGTTTTCATCAACATGTTAAGCTAAAGAGAGAAAGAAGCACGCGCGCGAGAGAGATGTGCTAAGGCAAACGTTTTCTTCCTGCTGCATTTCCGCCGAAGTGAGAAAATTAGACTGGCGTCAGACTGCTGCTTTCATTAGTACAGAGAGTGATGAGTGAAAAAGAAAAAAAAAAGAAAAGAAAAACACGTGTGAGAGCGACTGAGATCTGTTTCAACCCTATTTAAACATTACAGCAAAGAAAAACAACAAAAGAAAGCTTTCTTTTTTTGGTTTCCTCTCAGAAACACATGGCTTTGCTTTCTTGTGGTGCTTCTTCAGTGCACTTGCATTTGGGTTCAATACAGAACAACAATAGGTTTATTTATCGTTGAGTTTTGTGGCAGACTAGCTTAAATAACACTCAGGCCTTTCTCTGTTTCCCTCCATCTCTCTGTCTCTCGTTTCTGCCTCCCTCTTTCCCCTCACTTACCCTCTCTCTAATGTCACCCAGTTAAATTGCTGCTCAGAAATGTTTGTTTTCTTGGCTCCACAAAAATAGTTTGCAGATGACAAACATGCCAAACTTCTGCCAAGTGTGCTCTTCATTCTGCATGCGTACTTTTGTTTGCTTGGGCTTTGCTGGGTAACGAAGGCCTCCTAAGCCTGGTCTTTGGCCTTTTTGCTTTTGATTTACTGCAACATGACCCTGTGTGACGATGCATGCGTACTGTATGTCTGAAATGACTTTACAGCCTGTAATCGTCTGTGGGATTTTTTTTTATATAGCAAAAATGTGTTGCTTCTGCTTTCATAGTTCGTTTTATACAAAATATTGGGGATTTGCTTTGGACAGTGTGAGAGAGGAAGAGGAGCTAATGAGTGTAGAGTGGTTAATAGAGAGTGTGAGGTTGAGAGTGTCAACTTGTTTTTGTCATTATCCCTGTTCACTGGCAGCCTCAGCCTATTTATCTCAGCTTCATCATTTGTCTCCATGACTGTATTGAGTTGCTTTACCATGAACATCTAACATTAGTTCACCAGTGGAGTGACACTGTCGAAATCCAGTTTGGCCTTTCAGGTTGCTTCAGCTTCGTCCTGTTAGCACAAAATTATGTGGATAAAGTTGAAGAAATGTGCCTAAAGAGACAATTTAAAAACCTGGTTGTTTGGGTAACAACCACAGCAGCAACCTCATCTCCCTTCTCGTCTGTTCCAACCGCTCAGCATATTCAGCCCCATCTCTCAACATCTGCACCATTTTTTGTTACTGATTCATGCCTTAAGTTGGATATTTTTTTCTCTTGAATTATTAATAGGTCACTAACAAACAAAAGGCATTTCTCTGAAACTGATTGGGTCCTCAAAAAGTCCTCTGGCTCGTTAGAAGCAAAATAAGAAAAAAAAAATTAGTGGTGGCTCAAGATTTTTACCCTTTGAAAAATGATATGAAATTATAACACAAATAAATAGAGGCTGAGTTATTTATATTATTGATCTTTATGACAGACAGACAGGCAAAGAATCATCCAAATGTATTGCGTGTTTGATGATCAAGCTGTTGCTTTGTCAAACTTTCAGAGCTTCCAGATTCACAGGGGAATTACACCCCATGGCCAAGCAAACAAAGACAGCAAATGTCATAATTCAGAAGCCAACAGCATCCAACATTCCGCTCTCCAAGCAGAACACATGCATGCATATTCGCTCTTGAGGGACACAGCTTGTGCTCCCCACTGCCATAATAAGGGCTGCATGATATTTGTTATGCTTCTTTTATGCTTGCTCTTATATATCCTTTTTTTCTCTTTATTTCTATAATTTGCTTTTATCTAGGGGTCATATCATCTGATCATTTGATCCGCAAGGTCTGGCCTTTCTGTCACAAAAATTGCATTGCATTTTGCAAGGACTGGCACTGCATGCTTTGTTGTATAGGGTTAAGGGTCTTGACCAAGGGCCCAACTGTGGTGACCTGGTGGTGGCAGGGCTCGAACCCCCACGACCCTCTGATCAGAAACCCTAAACCTCACCCACCTGAGCCACCACTTTCCCATAAAAAAAAGAATAATATGCCTCAAGGAAGATAATATGCAGTGTATTTTGTAATAATACATTCATAAATTCCAACAAGGAGCAGTTTGCCTTATTACTTTGGATAATTTTACCTTATAATGCCAAGCAAAATAGTCTCTGAGACCAGTAACATATATAAGAGTGTAATAACTATGTTATAACAATGGAAGACTGCACAGTAAATATATGATTACTACTTTAGTACTTAATTTACTTTTATGAGTTTCAACAGGAAAGAGGCTTATACAACAACTAAATTCTTTTACTTTCCCTATTCTTTTCCACATTCACTAAATTCAGCTTTGAAAAAAAGGAAAGGTTAAGGACAGTTTTTATCGGTCCTTGCGTAGCTTACAGTTAAATTCATATCCCAGTATCCCTTGCTTGTAATGATTATTATGGTTTCTTAATATGACCCCTTATTCCCAAGCTTATCTACAAAGGATATGTGTGTTTCTAAGCAACCAAACAGTAGCACTGCGGATTCAGCTCATTAACATCTCGGTTGACGATGATTATTGCCTGATAATCATACTCTTGAGGTACAGTTTTTGAATCACATTTTTTTTACCAGTCATTGTAATTTAAGCAATAGCGGTCTATTAGCATTTCTTAAAGAAAGAAAGGCAAATCACCTTTGACTTAAATGAATGATCTTTGATTAATCTACACTTGTGCTTTCAGTGAGGTTTTTATTTTAAACGAATGTGTAACACAATGCATTTTAGTTCACTTTAAGCTGTGAAAATAGTTTCACATAGATTGTAATCCTTTAATAATCACAACACTACTGCCTGGTTTTTCCCTCACTTTCCCAGCTTGCACTCTTCTGAATTGCAAGTTAGCGCAGGAACGAGGTCAACGGAATGCGCACAAATCTCAGCAGGAGGAAAGAAAGTGATGGTAAAAAGGGTTTACACAGAGTTGCAGCAAGATCTGAAATTGCTTGACACCTCCTCCTACATGTTAACATATGGGAGACAATAATTGAGTCCTGTGGGCCACGGCAGTGCGACGTGCCATCTCTCTTCCTGGCGTCAGTAACAGGATATGCCTGCCTTGTCAGACAAGTGCAGGTTTTAGAGATGCTGCAGGATTCTAACGAAGAGCCTCCTATGAAATATGACAAGGAGAGGTGAGGAGGAACATTACGTTGAAACGAAATACAGTGCTGGATTCAGCACAAATCTGTACGCTGTGTTGCCATACCCATCATCTGACTTTTTTTTTTTCATCTCAAAAGCTCACATTAGATCTTAATGCAAAGAGCATGATATGATACATAATCTTCCAAGTGCTTTTTTTTTTTTTGTATTTCGTAAAAAAAACTGATACCATAAATATTAATTAGTAAATCAAACTTTGGAGACAAAGGCCCTAAAGTCAATAGTTTTTTTTTTTTTGGCTGATAATGCCAGAACATGTCAGGGGAAATCCCTCTGACTGGTCATGGACAGCTAGCAAGACATGTGAAGGATTTTTTACAAGGGAAATGAAGAGGGGAAACACTAAAGAAGTAAGGTACTTGTTTCTTGCACACACACACACACACACACACACACACACACACACACACACACACACACACACACACACACACAGACCACGTTCAGGCTCCTGAGTGCTGAGAAAAGCAAATAATCTACTTCCAATAATCACAATAATTTCCTATGGAGGAAAATATAAAGATTAAGTATAGCATTGTTTCAACTGAACACTATAACCTCTGGCAGTGTGATTTTAATTATTAACACAGTAGCAGGAATGGATGAGTTTGAAAGTGAAAATTGAGTATCCTCTGAAAATATTAATTGAATTACCGGTATTGCACGGCACTCTCTAATGAGACAAGCCGCTGTGAAAGTTGAAAGTTACTCTGGGCCGAAGGCTTCAGCGCTGAAAACCTGTCAGGCGCTCAGGAGACGGCTTACGAGAAAAGAGCAAAGCGAAGGAAAGATGCAAGAGGGATTTCCTGCAAAAGAGGGAGCTGCAGTGTGAGTGTGGATGTGCGAGTGGAACACAGACTGGGGATGTGTTCACTAGGCTCTTGCTCACATCTTTCTTATTATTCCTCACTGATACAATCAGTGTTTTCTTATTCCATTGTTTCAGATGCATGTATGGGCAGGTGGGCGTGCACGCGGGGAGCTTTAGCCTAATCTAATAAAGTGTTCTCTGCCACTTGTGTTCCACAGAGCACTTACACCAAAGCAAAGCAGCAAAAAATCAATAGAGATTTATGATTTACAAAGGCAGAAGCCACGACACTTCTTTATGAGCTCCATTTTGGATCCTTAATATTGCATGAAGGGTTGGGGGTAGCGTTAGTGTGTGAAAGAGAGAGAGAGAGAGAGAGAGAGGTTTACATCGGCTAAAAAAAAGCAGCTTTGAGATCCTCTTTTCTACCGCCAGAAATTTGATCACCGGGGCTTCATTGATTCTGCCCCACCAAGGATGCTGCTTAGCGATCTTTTTACCGTCAAGGAAGAAGAAAGTGATAAAATCACCCCTAAGATATTATATGTTTAAAGTCTGTGTTATTCTATTTGAGATAATCTTGATCTAGACAGCCCTAAAGTGTATCAGTGTCTTCATATAAGACTTCACTAAAGGCACTAAGTGTGCAGTGGTAAGGTTTTAGAGGTCCTTAAAACACACACACTATTGTTTTTGCAGGTCTGCGTCTTTTTTTGCCTTCTTTTGTATGTGTTTGTCCGTGTAACATGAGGACCCATCTGGTCTGTTGCTCACTCAGTGTGCCATGGAAGATGTGCTTAATTAGGCTGAGGCAAGAGGCAGTGCTGACTTTCTTATTATTCTGTACGAATGTGATCTGTGATGCAACAATTTTATTTATTGTTTCGTTTGTCATCCCCAATATAATATTCAGGGTACACATCACTCTTTTCTAATAAATTGCTATTATGCTTTTTAGAATTTGCCTTCAGCTGTGCACTACACCTGGGGATCAGATTGTGCTGTAAACCAATTCCAAACTCAGGTCCATAAACTGTAAAAAGAAATCTTTAATATCTGTGCATAATCGCTTATGTGAAAACTTTTGAAAGTTATAATACATAATACATATAATATACAATAAGACGTGGATTCTGTTCATGTTCTGATAAGACTTTACCCACATGCAGTTACCCCATGTGGAAAAATACTGCTGTGATTAGTCAGGTTAAAATATGATGGCTGTGTCGTGTACAATATAATATGTAAATAAGCTCATTATATTTCACCTCAAATCTCTGCCACTGGACCTTGCTTTAAATTTTTTTTTTTTTGATGGATAAAAACAACGTCTCATCAAAAACCACAGCCAGGATTTTTTGTTGTTAAATGTAAAAAAGGATTTACACTTGTATAGCAAAGTGCATCTTGGGCCCCCTGAAGTATTTTTAAAGGCCTGAGTTTTTAAAGTGCGTTTACACTTGCAGGTCTCACGTGTATAAACCCTGCGTGGATATAACGCATGAAACAGTCAAGTGTAAACATGATCTCGGTTACCTTGATCCAACTCAGTGCAACTGAGATTTTCCATGTGATTGATGTGCTTGCTAAACACAACGCTAGATTTCTCATTCGCTTTTGTGTGAGCGAGCATCTGATGTACAGCGGGAGAATGGCGTAACGTGATGCGTGTGAACAGACTTCTCTCTGACAGCTGCTTATTGATTGTCTTGAGGAGGGCAGTGGCCCTTTGCGCTGCCTCAAGACTGACAAAGAGGTCAGCGTCAGTACCAAACTGTCTGTAGCTGAAAGGAAATCAATCCAGTCTCTCTCTCTCTCTCTCTCTCTCTCTCTCTCTCTCTCTCTCTCTCTCTCTCATTATGATTATTATTATGATTATCATTATGATTATTATTATTATCAGGGACTGTTATTATCCAGGTGAAATTAATTTTGTGAACCCCTAAACTGTAAGCTATTAGAATAAGCCTGTGTTTTGTTTCGGCAGGAGTAAAAGGGCAGAATGGTCACACCTCGTATTCTCTTATACTATATTTCTTGATAGTAGATTGATGTTTGCCCCAGTTCAGTGAGGAAATCTATGAGATGCAAAAACGAACAAAACTCCACTTTTGACTAATCTATTATAAGCATCACCACAGAAGCACACACTCACACAAATACATTTTTCAGCCGTATCGCCCCCATACACATACACACAAACACATACACGCTTTTCTCATGGGATAGAAGCTCTTGCAGCTGCTCCCCTTGACAACTTGGGCATGTTGCACTTTGCCCGCTTCAACAACAACAGCTAAATGTTGGTCCCTGAAGTCTAGCAGAAGGTGTGTTCATCAAGGCAAATAAACAAGCATCAGTTGGAGTTTGTCCCCATTTTAGCCTTCTATACAGTGTGTACAGTGCGTGCGTGTGTGTGCGTGCGTGCGTGTGTGTGTGTGTGTGTGTGTGTGTGTGTGTGAAAGATGAAGCCTCATACCTTAATGCCTATAGCCTCAGGTGATTTGTCTCCACGGTGACTTCCGGCCTCAGTGGAAGAAAGGGAAAAAAAGCCAATTAGGTTGCAAGCTGTTGATTGGTTTGAGGCAGTGATTAACACAGGTGATGTTAATTAGGTCCCATGGCTGTTTGTGTGTGTGTGTGTGTGTGTGTGTGTGTGTGTGTGTGTGTGAGAGAGAGAGAGAGAGAGAGAGAGAGAGAGAGAGTTGGCAGAGAAATCTTGAGTTATTATTCTCTTATACGTTACTGCTTGTGAAAATTGGAAAATATTTTAATATGTGCACTCAGTCCCATGTGAGAGAGAGGCAAAAATAATTGAATCTGCCTGATTATGGAATTGAGGGCAACCTGAGCTTTGAGGTGTTCCTCTTCGTGGAGTTTGTAGTGTGTACTGTATGTGAGGTAGAGAGCGAGAGAGCGAGAGAGCGCTGCAATAGATTAATGGTTATCGTGTGTGTTTGTGGGTTAAGTGGGTGTTCGTGTTCATCTTTGGGGTAACAAATATGCCACAATGTTTCACATGTCCCTTGTTCAAATTACACTTTAATTCACACATACACACGCAAACATACACACACACACACACACCCACCCACCCACACACACACACACACACACACACACACACACACACACACACACACACACACACACACACACACACACACACACACACACAGTGTTATGGTTACCTCACTTTCAGCTCCACTTCTTTACATTTAATACAAGGTAAGAACATGGAACTGAGTATAAATCAGAGAGAGAGATGCTGGGAATGAGAATTAGGAATCAGTTTCCTGCTTCACCCCACTCCTACTGTAGATGTTGAACTCACTTTCTATAAAATTCATTATGTTGCATTTCTCCTCCTGAAAGTGTGAAAGTGAAACTTTCAGCATTTTCAGCATTTAATATACAGTATACTGTACCACGTTTAGCACCGCGATACTGTACATATGATTATGGCAAATGGTTCTACCTGATGTTTGTAAATTAACATAATTGGACAACAGATATAAACGGAGATTAACTGATAAAATAATCAGCTAATTAGCAGCCTTTCTGAATTGAAGTGGATGTGGTAGAGCAGGGAAAATAATACAATGTAAAAAAAAAAATAGGACGTCCTACAGTAGCAGGCCAGAGAACCATTGGTTTAGAGGGGTTGTTCAAGTCAAACTGGGACTTCTGATTGCGCAGAATAACAGATAACAGTCTGGTGAGTAAAACTAACTTTATAAAGTTAAAGTAGTAGGCTTTCTCAGTACGCCAGGGCCATGAAGGGATTGCCTGCTTCACATCTGAAATGCTGGCCTCCCAAGAACTCCTTTAATGGCCTGTGGCAATGGCTTTGAGCAAGGTTAAGGCAGTGCAAAGACTGTTGCAGTAATTCCCAGCCACATTCCCGTAACGCACCAATGGCGTTGGTGAATAATTGTGCGTACAGTTCCTATAGACAGCTGCGTCTCTTCCACAAGTTGGCGTCTAGTTATCTGTCACATTTCAAGGATCAGTCATTCGACTTGTTGAATGCTCACAGGAGTGACTACAGTCTGCTCTGAGCTATCTAAGCTGGGATCATCATTGACGGATGCATGAATGTAAAACGTTTGCACCACTCAAGAGTCTCATCACCATACTGTGCTTGAAGTCGTCTTTAAATGCCAGTATGTTTTATGCCTTTTTTCATGATAAATTTGATAAATCACAAGTCCTGGTTTGACTTGAACGCGCTCATAGATTTTTTTTTTCTTGTTGTGTCTAGCCTTACCACAGAAATTGTGATTTCAGAATAAAAGAGTTATGTTTTGCAATAACTGTTTGGTGCATTGTGCCATGTTGAGCTAGTTGGCTGTCAGTCCTTTTTTGAAATGTCTACTCTGGACAAAGTTGTGCATTGGGGTGTAAAAGTTTATGTTGTAAAGTATTGCAGAGAGCACCTTTAACTGTTTATTTGCAACTTAGGACAAAGGAGCAGACAGTCGAAATCTCCGGAGAGGCCTCGCTGTTCAAAAACAGCATAAATTGAAAAAAAAAACAACAGCAAGGTGAGGCAGTAAGCACACACCCACAAGTGTATACTGGCCTAGGTGTATATACACACACACACACACACACACACACACACACACACACACACACAGCGCGACACTGTAGACAATGAAAAAAAATCTGAAAAAGGCTGAAATGTTGATTATGCTATAAAAGTTCAAGCAAACTATTGATGTAAAGGTGTATTTTTAGATGACTGCCTGGGGGGCCAACTTAACATCAAAAGTGTAATGAACAATGCTGTAGGGTTTCATATGCATGAACTTATGAGAAAAGCTACAGCCCTTCCTAGATGCCACTAGTTGTGTTGGAGGAGGTGAGGGAGGTTAGGGGTGTTGCCCAGCACCTAGAAAGTCTTTATTTTCTTCAGTGTTAAATATTACCTGATGTAGAATAATATATGTAGTGTATAAAAGTCATTAATAAAAGAATTTTGATAGTGGTTTGTCTTTGGCCTAAACTTTATCCGTTGTATTTTCCTATTGCATGTCAACGATTATGATCATCCTCCTCACCAAATGCGCACTTGTGATTCTTTTGAGAGGATAATTAAGCCAACGCTCTCCTATAAACGTGTGACAGTTCTCACCGTTCGCATCTTCCCTCTCATAAGAGCTACTGCAACAGCACTGGCACGCCGCTTACTTGGCATGGACTTTAATGGTGGCAGTGTCAATGGTGGCAGCGATCATTTGCGCAACAAAGAGGTTCTTTTTTCCATCGAGTGTTGATGTCTCATTCGGCAGAGGTGCCTTAAGCTTTGATTGCTGCCTCGCTGCTAATTAAAAGAAATGATGCTCTCTTAAAGGAAGCGGTTACGACGGTAAAAGCTGAGCACCTTCTCTATTGCTTTGCTTTAATTTTGTCCTCGTTGAAGTTTTGCTGGAGAAACTTTATTGAAGACTAACCTGGAATATTGCTAGATGGAATCAATAATTCATTCTGTGATTTGTAAGAATGAAGAAGTTTAACAAATGATTATATTGTGAAGATCTGATTTATTCCTTCCTTTTCTGTTCTCAATGCTTTGCATTTGTGTTATTTCTTCATTTGTATAATTATTCCTATTTTATGCTGTGTCTGTCATTCTTGTAATGAATAATATTAGGCTATATCACATATATTTTTGGACAGGGACCTTGGGTGACTAGAAAGGTGCCTATATACATAAAATGCATCATCATATGCAGTGGCATTCTACAGTTTCTTTCTGTTAGACACTAGTGAACCAGTGATAAAAACTTTCCTGTCAGATGAGAAAAACATAGAACTCGGCATAGCTGTCTCCTCACACACTTCATCTTCCTCTAAGTCTCTTATTTATTTATGATCCAACTCAGGGGAACAAAAGGAGCAGAAATGGCAGGACAGCAAGAAAAAGTGTTTTATTCTCTGTTATCAGGAACGTGGCACCTATTCGCCTGTGTATGTGTGTGGTGTGTGTGGAGTTTAGTCAAATGTACTCAGAGTTACATACTCAAAGGTTACCCACACTCTGATACCTGTCATGGAACAGGAAAGATGTGTATCCTCCCCCCACCCCGCTTTAATACACACACTCTGGAGGAGGAAGGGATGGCGGCTTTAGTAGGAATTGGTGCTGCCTGTCACTTAAAATCGTAAAAAGGCATAAAAAGGGAGGGAGGACAGAAACAGCCATGTCGACATGGCAGAGCGAAAGTGCGTTTACTTTCCCTGTTGCTAAAATAAGAACAAAGATGCAGAGCTGTCACTGGAGTCATCATAGCTCAGAGTATAGCTTTAAAGGGTCTGCGCTTTATGCTAGTTTTAATACACAGCTTTTACCTGTGATTGAACTTTATCCTAGAACTTTTTAATCAATCAATCAATCAATCAATCAATCAATCAATCAATCAATCAGTGCATTAGATTTCCAAGGCTTTACACCCTTTAGATGCTTCTGGAATGATTGTTGTGAATAATTAGGACTTGCTTTATTTTAATCAATACAGTGTGTGTGATGTTTACTTTCTGACTAGCAAATTATTTGTAACTTATATTTCTATTGTTATTGTATAATTACTGCCTTTAAATATTGCCCAGAGTGGTTTGGTTTTTGTCGACTTCGCTCTGGACTATCAGTGCTGGGGTCCGGCCAAAGTGCCTGTTGCTCTGGCCACTTTCACCATTACTGTCTTCCCAGAAAACAGACCTCAATTAGCAATTTGGAGTCTTAGGTTTTCTCTCTCTCTCTCTCTCTCTCTCTCTCTCTCTCTCTCTCTCTCTCTCTCTCTCTCTCTCTCTCTCTCTTTCCTCCTAACTCCGTCTGTCAGCTTAATTTCCACAGTCCGTGGCAAGTGCATCCATGCTGGATCATTTCTTCCTCTCCTAAACAATGTGGGATTGCCTGGCAAGCTGTTGCATGCAGCAGTAATAATTAGACTTGCCCTAATGAGTTGACAGAGCCCAAACACAACGACATACTCACACGAACACACACGGCACAGCTTGACAGTGCCCAGTGGTAATGAAGAAGCAATGAGGCTTTAAATGAGGGAAGTAAATGAAAGTGGGAGTTTTTATGATGAGGTCTGAGGTCTGGCATGGATCTATAAAATTGACCTCAAAAGTAATGTTAGAATATAGATGACTGGTGATCTTGTACCCTGATAACAGGTACAGGAACTGTATGCTTTTTTTTTTTTTTTGGATGGGGGGGAGGGGCTTTAAATAAGCTACAACTGGGTTAAACCTACACAACTTCACAAACCTAAACACGCACACACACATTTATTGTGTATGTTTTTTTCTTTCTTTCTTTCTTTCTTTCTTTCTTTTTTTTATTCTGCTCACACATGCTAAATGGGGGTTGATAAAAAGGCATCGGGCCTGCATTCTCATGTTTGGAGTTTCAATAATTAAAGTGCATAAATTTAGTGGCTGCTTTCATTCTGATTAATTATTCATTAAAAGCATCTTAATTTCATCCACACTCTGAATATTTAACAAAATGCAAAAACAAAAGCTGGTAAAAAAAAGAAAAGAAAAAAGAAGGAGATATGAATATTCAGAGACATTAATGAGTAAAAGCTTGCAAAGGAGCTGAAACAAAGCTATGTTTCAGAAAGGGGAGGGGATTGCAGTCCTGGGCCACATCACCGTTTGAAAAATAAATCATTTCTGCTACAGTGTCTTACATTTCCATAACAATGGTACAGCAGAGAGTTTCCAAAATAGCAAAGGAGCATAGAGAATCACAGATAAGTATTACATATTCACAGAAGAGAGAGGAGTGGTGGTCAGTGTGACTTTAGAGAAGAGAGTGAGTGAGATGTGAAACATGAAGCATGAAAATATAAAATAATCCAGGAGATTAAGGGACGGCTGTGAGGACGGGGACAATCGGTGAACTCTAGAGTATCGGGTAATCAGGTAAACTTGTGTGCAAAGATAACAGCAATTTCAGACAATGATGTTGATGCATAATTACATTGTTATTACACTATTATTATTATTACACTGTGACATTGTTCAAGATATACACGTTTGAAGGTTCAGAACACTTTTGAAGTATTTAAAGAATTCTGAATAAGCAACTTAAAGTTACTCTTTAATGCTTAAGCATTACTTATTAGTTCTTGGCTATAAATAAGACACATGAATTTGTTTTGCTACATGGTCTGTTACCACATTTGACTCCCAACAGATACAGCATCTGTTCTGACAACAGATCGGCAGAAACTGTGATAGTTCAAACTGGTGTTTTTTTTAAACATGTATTGGTCCTGCCACGTCTTTAGAGTACTCATTAAAATACTTTGCTGCATCCAGACCACGGCCTACCGGTTGATGATCTCCGGTCTGTAGTGCACACAAATATAAACAGTACATGTCATTCGTACGATTTGGTCTTAGCTTTGATTCCCTTCTTCCTCAGGCAGAGGAGTGTAGTAAAGAATGAAACTGGGAAGGAAAGGAGTCATTCTGTATTACACCCCAGTATAAACACATTTACCGCTGCACCACTGAGTCAACTGAGCCCTTTTTCAACAAGCTCATTAGTGTCACTTAATTAAAACGGCAGCTCTTGACTTTGATGCCGATATAAGCTGGTTTTTGGGGGGCAGGGGGCTGGTCATTATGAAACCGGAATGCACATATACACACGGAGAGAAAGACAAAGACAAATAAAGGAAGAAAAGGGGAAAGAAAAAATGTGTTATGGAAAAAAAAAAAACAATTGTGCGAGCAGCTGATGGATTACAGTGTCCCGTAAAGGGTGCAAATTACACCTGTTTTTCTTTTTTTTCGAGTCACATAAAACATTATTAAATGCACAGTGACTATGCATACACTAAATTAATCAGCCATGGGGCATTTCTGGCAAATAATGACCCAGAGGTATTATTGATCACAATTTTTTAAAAAAGCAGCGAGGGCAAAAGACCTCAGGCTTACTGTTGGAGTACGCGTTTAGTGAGCAGATAGTGTGTGGGAGTGGGGGATGGCGAACCAGAGGGAAGAGAAGGGACAGAGCAGACGGTATTGAAACGCGTTCCGCACTAATTAAAGCCGCAACTCCTGAAATGCCATAATAACCATTAATTAGGGGCTCTGCTTTTTTCGGCTTAATTTACTAATTAGCCGTTACATTGGTGTGGGTGTCTCTGGGTAATTATTGGCAGGGCTGAGCGACAGCTACTTGTGACTGAAGAGGATATGACACTAATTACGAGGTCCAGCAACACTACCGACCTGCCAGAAAACCCTTATTTTCTTCTTGAAGCGTCTGGCAAAGAAGGGACATTTGACTTGAGTTTTTCTGTAGTTGCACTCTTCCTCTCTGCAGTTTTTCTTGTCAGTGCTTGTGTGTCAGTGGGCACACTCACAGTTTTCCGCTGTTAGTAGGCGACAGCGAGCTTGCCGGGGGGTCTGGACTAGCCTGTGTGTCATGCATCTGTGTTAACAGCTGTGATTGCTTTCTGTTTGCTGTGAAGCATATGACTCTAGTAATTGTGATACGACATACTGTATGTGTCTGTAAGTAGTCGAGTAGAGAGGAGATAGAGGTGAACCAAAAAGCCATTTCAGACAGTTTTGGGAGGACTTTCCCTTCCAAAGTGAATGATTATGCTTTCTTTATGAATAATAATCTTTCTCTTATTACACTTGCATGTATACAAAGACTTTAGTTTATCTCAAGCTAAATAATTAGTTAATCATTTCAAAAGAATTCTATTTTGAGTTCGAGCAAAGAAAGTATTTGTGTTTTTTTTTCTCCCTAAAATGATGATTCATATACAGTAACAAAAGGCAGGGTTTGCCTTTGTAATGATTTCATGATGTGACAGCCTGCTTAATGTGTCATAACTATAGGCTTCTGCTGCCTGGGTTTGCACATTTAGAGATCATTCTGCACATTTGTCAGACATTGCAATTGAAGACATATGCCTGAAAATTAACTGTATAATAACCCATCATTTCCCCATCTTTCCTTTCATGCCCTGTGCATCAGGTAGGAAAATATTAATAAATAGAATGCATAAAAGTGTGTGATGTCTGGCAGTGTGGTGGACTGTCTGGATTGTGTGTGCATGTGTGGTTTTAGGTCAAGCATTATGCATAATATGTGGGTAGGAACAGATATTGCAACATTTATACAGTGGTAAAAGCAAGTGACTGCATGGTCCTGATTAAGTGCAACACAGCAACATATGCATGGCTTTCTAATCAGACAGTATTCTTGTCACTTGTCTCACTGCCTAAGCATTGTAGTAACAGTAATCAATAATTTAAGGGTCCTTCCTTGACCCATCAGGGCTTCTGTACAACCCTTTTACATTCTTTCATCCCACAAGCCTCAGCCATCAGCTCATCATCCCGTTAGTCAAATTACTCCTGAACCAAAATTGACAGTTTTCATTAATTATAAAGGATTATTCTAATTGCAATTCAAATTTATTCATTTACAACAGACGGTGTTCAGTAATATTTCAGCGCATTTGCATATTAAATGGAGAGAGTTGGCCATTAGGTATGCTAATGTATGCATATTTTCTTATTTTGAACGGGGAGCCATATGCGGTTGCTGTGTGCAAGGCAGGTGAAGAATCTCCAATGCATTTAATTTGTTTGACAAACACGATGGGCACAGCAACACGTCCTCTGGCACTTGCCTGCTTGGCATCCACGGGTCTCAGCAAGAGAGACGCCCACATGCCGTCTGTTGGCATGAAAGCAGTACAGGTGACACTGGGACAATGGATGGACGTGCTCGGAAGTAGCATGTGTTTTTGTTCATGCCAGCGGTATACTCTACAGCTGCAAGCAGCTTTTCGCATTTCATCATAATTAGACCCTTTTAACTTCTCTGTCTGTTTTTTTCCTAGAACATAATTTGTACATGACGCCAGTGTACCATTTCAAAGGAGTGTATTGAAGAGCCATTTGGGTGTTTTGTTTTTGATATATTTCTACATTCTCTTTGTGAAGATCCATGTTCACATCATCAGTTGACATGCTTGTGGTTGGTCCTGTCGTGCCGATTATCCTGTAGGCGGGACAGAAATATTGCGCTTTCTTTAGAGCACTTCTGCTACTATGCAGTTAGAACTGCTGGGGTAAAAAGCAAGGCCCAGATTGTCAGGGCGGACTGGATCTTCCTGTGATCAAATAAATTAAATGTAAAATCCCTTCTGCCTGGTTCACTATGTGCTTTTTTATATGGTTCTTGTTAATGTATAATAACGTTTATCACCTATTAGCCGATTGAAGTGTCTAATAAATTGATTAACTGACAACTTATTAATTGGGCCTGGGCAGAATCTTGAATCCTAGTGGTTTGTTTAAAATAAGAGCACTTCATTCTATCTCTGTAAATTTACAAGCAAGGTGCGAATTTAAGTACCTTAATGTAGGCATCAAAGAGTTTAATTGGCTGTTTGAAAATCCTAAAAAGATCCCAGTCAAGCTTGCAGTCTTTTGAGGTCGTTCGCATGCAGGAGCTGAGAGTATGAAAAATAGGAAAGAGAGAAATTGCAGTACATGTAGTCTCATGAGGTCACCCCATGTTACATAAAGTATTTTTGAGAATCAAGATCATGTTTTATATATATATATATATATATATATATATATATATATATACACACACGCACGCACGCACGCACGCACGTATGATTTCAGTCACATAGGGCACCTGTATGTCTGTCTGCTTGTGCAATTGTCTGTCCGTCAGTGCAGCGCGTAATTTCAATTATACATTCCACAACACATTACATTTCCCCACCCTTTGTATTCTCTGCTGTTTAGCATCACAGTAACCCTTTTAACCAATCAGTATTTGGACCTCTGTATTCCTTTAATGAAGTCTAACTGCAGGTTATGTCACAGTTTGAGTAATGGCATTGTCTGTACCTGACTGGTCTCACACTTGGCCCTGACAGCTTCATTAGTTATTTTCTGTACCACGGAGCATAGACAGGCTGTGCGGAAGTGGAGGGAGTTCCAGTCACTACGTGCCTGACAATTAGCTCCTCCACTGGGCTTGGGGACTCCTGCATAACTCCCTGCTCAGGCCAGCACAGGGCCTGGAAACTGTCACATCAGCCACTACTCAAATTAATGAGGTGTGGGCTTGGGAAAAAATCAAGTTACAGCTTTATCTACATCCTTTTGTCTGGAGTCATTTGTTGCCAATGACTCTTCTTGTTGTCGTAATATTTTGGGGGGGTCCCATTGTAACTTTGTACCAGTGCTTTTGCTTAATGGGGATTTGATTTGTGATTCTCCTTGCTTATCCCGCTTATTATATTAGCGTATATAAAGGAGCTTCAGGAACTGTGAATGACAGGAAATTGGATTGTATTGCAGAAAGAATGAAATGATTCCTAGCTGAAATTACATACAGAGATGCACTCCAAGAGGAGGAACAAATCCATTTGTTCTGTGAAATATTTAAAGATAGTGGAATGTTACAGGACATGGGCAGTACTGGAGGAAAGCATGCATAAATAAATTTTTCATGATACTAGGATCTTGTAACTAAATAAAAGATAGACCTGAAATAGACACAAACTCATATCGAGGTACTGATAAATACTCTGATACATACACCAATCAGTCATAACATTAACACCACAGCCAGGTGAATTGAGCAACATTGATTATTAATTATACCCCAGCATATGTGGGACCCAGCTGGCAACACTGTTGAGCCGGGCTACAAACTCAACAGATCTAAACTGATCCAGCATCCATGGGATGGTCCAGACAAACAGGTCCAATCCACAGAGGCCCCAACCTGCGTCCCATAGCACCTAAGTGATCCGCTGCGAGATCTTGGTGCAAGACACCATAGTACACCCAGAGACCCTGAGGAGCCACAGGGCTAGAGCCCCCCACTTACCAAAACCTAGGTAATCTACTGTACTATAACTGTTAACCTACTGTTAATGTTTTTAATGTTATGGCTAATATAGGATCTTGGATAAGTCTCTATGAGCTTTGCTTATTTTAATTATGGTATTTTCTTTCATTCTTCAATACAATCTATGTGTGGGGTTTGATTTTCCCATTATTGGGAATTTTTGCCCCAGGTAAAGATCTCTGGCCCTTCTGGCTTGAGCAAGTTATCAAACATTTTTGCTTAGATTTAGCTCCATCCTTGTTGGTCTTAATGACAAGATATCGAGTTCCTCCTACTGAAAAGCAACCCCAGAACCTGATGCTACCACAAATGCCCTTGATGGTGAGAAAGTCAGTGTGAGGGTGTTGGGTATTTGGTCTGCGCCAGACATAACACTTTGTTTTTAGAACAAAATGGCTCAAAATATTTTCTGAAAGCACTTTTGTTACATGGCTTCCTTTTGGTCACTCTCCCATAAAGGCCAGATCTGTGAAGATGTGATGTGTGATGATAGTGTTTACAGCTTCTCCTTACACTCTCAACACTGTTGTAGTTGAACCCTTGGATCTCAGTTTGGAGAGATGGCCTAATTTTGGTAGTGTTTAGATTTTGCTCTTTGTTATTATGGATTTAATAATGCTACTTTTTTTTCAAAGTATTGCAATGTTTTAATGGCCTTCTTCTACTTTATTCTTTCTAACAATTTTATTTAATACCATCTTTGGTCCTCATGACTACTCTGATCTGCTGGTTTAGCTGTGGGACTCATATATGTTTGAGGACACCAAAATTATTACTTTACTTTCAATTATTACACACACACACACACACACACACACACACACACACACACACACACACACACACACACACACACACACACACACACACAAAATATATCCATTCGAATGTTCTAAAATTATGTTAAAATAAATAATCAATGGGGCTTCTTCTCTAGGCAGCATGTATGTAGCATATTACTTCCAAAAGGTCAGAAAGTTCAGTTTATGAACTATTGAAACACATCATGCAATTTTAGTAATAAATAGTAGTCTTCTGTGTAATACTTAAAGGTCAATAGAATTCCTGATGTTACTGTGATAGATATCTTTATTTACAACTGGTTATTTGCAACTTACCAATACTTGATCATGGTCAAGACATAGTCTAGACTAGAGTCTGCTGCTGATTGCTGTGACAGGACCCTTTAGGCTAGACATACAGCCTGGGAGTTGGAACCAGGCTCTGTAATATTGATGATGACTCTGTCACCTATCCCCCTTACTCTTGCCCTCTGCTCCCACTACCAGGATTAGCCATGGCAATGCTGCTGGCATGAGACCCACGGCGCCATCGATCACCTTACAGGCCTACAGGCACAGTGGAAAGGTAGAAATAAGAATGTTAAAGCGAGAAGAAAAAAAAAGAAGAAGATATTCAGAGTTCAGATTTGAGTCATACTGGAAGAAAAACAGGGTGATCTTGTAGAAAGAATTGTGTAGGTTGTTTAATTTTCACAGTAAATCAAAACCATCTGTTTGGCCTCCCTCATCCACCCCCCCCCCCCCCTAGTTCTGCCCCAGGCTTTTTTAGTGTCACAACCCTTGACCTTTGAGGTTAGAACTGGCCATGATTGGCACTTCTACCACAAGGCATTGAATCTGTCGACAATCAAATGACACCACTCTTCTTATTCAATGAGTTTGACATTTAATTGTTTTCATTGTTTAAATGATAATTGGCAGAGCATTACCATTAGTAGAATAAAGCAGCCTAACACCTTGCCTTCATGACCATGAGATTACTGATATATTTCCAACTTTGAGATGCTATGGCTTATAAAAGCCGAAAAATGAACATATAATAACCACAACCGATTTTACCCATTTCGGCCTGGTCTGTGTAGCAGGATTAGCATGATGTGTACCTGTCCTTATCCAGGCATCAGCCTGCTTGCTTGCTCTGGCAGTGTGAGTAACATAGAGCAGAGAGAGCAGGCGGAGTGATGTCAGTGAGAGCTTGGCTGCTGGCTCTGTGTATACTCGCAGCAGGCTGGGTGCAGATGTAGCAGCCTTCAGGCTGTGTAACATTACCTCTGCCTGCCTTAGTGCCTGGATTGGGTTACCACAGTATACACACACGCACACACACACACACACACACACACACACACACACACACACACACACACACACACACACACACACACACACACACACATCGTGGATCTTTCATTCTCTTAAAACCACATGTTCCCCTCATGCTCCATCCTTCTCCCAGCTGGTTTGGGCCAAACACACTTGCTTTTCTGGGTTAGTAGGTCTAAATGTGATGTATGTATGTGTATACGTGCACTCCCTTTGTGTGAGCCCATCAAATTACACAAATCATGCATTGCAACATTAGTGGGGCGCATTGCTTTTGTATAAGGAGCGGGTGCAGGACGAAATGCATGCTTGTGCCCATTTTTCAGCAAGATAAATATGACACAAACCATGACTACCCCTGAAATACATATTCTAAATAATAAAAGACCTTAAGGAGAGTCTTAGCCTGGAGCTATTTATAACGTTAACCAAACAAGGCCAAACTGCACTGAGCAGGTCTCAAAGGACCAAAATAAAGAAACTCTTTTTAGCATAGCTAATTTGTTAGCTAATTTGGTAGATCATTGTTAAATATGGATTTTTTATGCATGGTTATATCAGGAGACATAGCTTACAAAATGTAAAAAAAATGAGTCATCACTTAATATTGAAACAATTTTTAATTGATTGTCCCAACCTTCTGCTTGTATTTCAGTCCTGATTTTCAGCTGAAATACATTTGCCTTGTCAATGCTGTCATAGAGGAATGCTTTCTAATCATGACACTCAATTAAGTATACATTTGTTAGTATTAACAGCAGTGAGAACTATGTCTATTCTGAGCATCTAGCACCAGCCTCCTTGAACATTTTATTCCTGTCATCTGCAACTGAACTGTTCTTGCCCTCGAATTTTTTAAAGCATTCTTTACATAACCTCATCAAAAAGTGTTACTCTGCCATGACGTTAATATCCTGTGCCTGTTAATGCCAACTCCAAATGCAGCACATCCGTTGTAATTAAGCTGCAAATTAAAAGGTGATGGCATCTCTTGAATAATGTGTATCTTTCCCAGAATCCCAGAAAGATAATAAGAAGCTTTTCTCCTGTCCATTATCCTCTCTAATCTCCAGCCGCTAATTAACTAGCATGTCCAGAGTTAGATGCGGAAAGCTTACTGCAGTTCTGCCAGGCTGTTTGCTCAGTGCATGGTATGAAGGAATGATGGCCATGTTAAAACTGAAGCAGATGGAGCAACTCATTTTGATGAGACGTAAATTGATTAATCTTAAGTTAATAAAGAGTAAGTTTGATGACAGGAGTGGGCTAATGCTACCAAAAATGAAGCTTCATTAGGAGAGTTACTTGTGAGCATAAACGTGAGCTCAGCACTTTTAGTTTTGATTACATAACAGCGCAGACCAGGTGTGAATTCATTTACTTATCAGACACTTTATCGTTAATAAGTGCAAATGAGGTTCATTGTCTTTCTACAGTATAACAATGGCCCTGCAGCACTTCTCCAAATGACTTCTTTTTTCCTCCATTTCTATTTGTGCATGAAAGCACTGCCAAAACAAATAAGGCCATTCAAGAATGAGATTGTAACCATACGATGACATGTCAGGTCTGGTAAAGACCGATCTTGCTGTGTCTTTATATTTATCTGTGTTGAAGACAGGAACAGGCAAGTGGATGGACATAAAAGCAGTTCCTGTCAGTATGATTTGTTGGTCTCACCATGAATTATTTGTGAAGGTTTGAAGCAACAAAAGAGCAAGCTTTTCCACTCAAACACTTCTTAAAATCTTTATTTGCCCTCATGGACCGGAAGAGTCTTTTCTGCCCTCTACCATTTGATACTTTTTAGACATGCCAGGCCAGCTCTGTGTTAGAAGGTTCATGACACATGTTTTCAGATTGATGGAGAAGTCGGAAATGATTTGCTAACAGATGCTGCAGTGTTGTTAAACCATATGTATAGAGTGAATCAGCATCTTCCTGATAACCAATGTTTCCTTGGAGAGAACAGCAGAAAAATACTGGCGATGAAGGCAGCACATGCAAGTAAGAAAACAATAGTAATAAATCAGCCAGCTCCTGAGGTATAGCACCCTCCCTATACTATTAACTGTTAAGCAGCCTAACATATGTGTGTGTGTTTGTGTGTGAGAAAGAGTGTATGTGTGTTTGTGTGTGTGTGTGTGTGTGTGTGTGGTGGTGTTGGTGGAAGGGGGGGGGGGGGGGGGGGCTAATGATTGCCCTGCTAGCCCACCATACCAGCCCCCTCATGACCCCATGAGCTAGCCCCTGAAATCAATCTCTCTCTCATGAATTATTGAGTTGTTTGCCTTCAGCCTTCCACAACAGACACCAAAGGAGACCTTCCCTTTTCCTTCTCTACTTTTCTCTCGTTCCATGTCTGCCTTCATTTTCATTCACTTACTTGCCTGGTTTGTGGCAACGATATATCTCACTGAATAGAAATAAATGCCTAGAGGTCAAATTGTACCTCTTGACATGTAAGAGAGTGGCTGTGTTTGTGATGTTGCATGCAGATCCAATCAAAGTACTAACATATATGGATTAGTTTTGCTGTAAGAGTATCAAAAAATTATAAGAAGTTATAAAAGTTAAGATCAGATAAGGTAATTCGTAACCTACTTATCCCAGAAACTGGCCTTGAAATCATTGATCAAGCTTCTTGGTACTCATAAAATTTTAAGAATTCTTGAATGGTTTGCTCATACTGTAGCTACACCATTCCTGGTTCAAGCCTGAGCATCCCTACAAACTTTGTGGAGTTTTGAATGTGTGCATGACATAGGCTCCAGAGTGGTGCAACAAAAAGCGTTCTCCCATTTCCTTGGGAGATCCCATTCCTGACACACCCAAAACATACACGTGTGTTTAAGAGACTGATTTATAGCATCTGGAGGAAAAAAATTGGTTTCTTTGATAGAACTTCGACTAACTAGGTCTTGACTCAAAACAAGCAGCATGACTGAATCTTGCTGTTTAAAGAGGGTATCAGTACAATGAATACTAGTCACATTTCCCCTGCAACTATGACCTCATAAAACTAATTATGATAATATGCATAATTCAGGTGAATGTGCTTTAGACTGGATTTCCATATCTCCAGGGTCTCCGTGTTTTGATTGACAGGTCTGTGCTGCTACACTGGGACGATCAATTACCAGTGCTGCATATGAAGTGTTGCTTATGTAAAATAATATTCCCATGTGTTATTTCTCACTTCCACTCTCTCTTCTCAAGCAACAATTTACATAAAGTACTAGAAGACATAATAACTCACATTGTCTCATTTCAGACTCTGTCTCAATAATTATAAAAGTGCTAATAAATCAGTGGTATCTAAATATTTAAACTAAAATAATTCAGGAACAATAACTTATTTAGGGCATTCGTGTCGCACAGCTGACCTATTTAGCAAACCATCTTGGTAGAGATGTGTTTTGAATATATTTTAAATCAGAGGGAAAGGGTGAATATTTTATGCTACTATTTATGCCAAAAGTATCAGGGCACACAGATAAAACTGCGTTCCTTGTTTCGCTTTTGGTACTGAAGCATGACCTTTTTAATTATGGGTGATATTGTGATGTTCTATAAAGTCACTGATTTTCATTTTCCTTACCATAATCACCATTTTGTGGGTCTGTAAGTTAGTTAGTGCTTTTGTATGTCTACTGCTAATACATCTTCCACGTCCGTGCGTTGAGAGCGCCTGAAGCAAAGTATCTCCTGGTTGATGCCTTCCCATAGCCAACCTACAGTAAACACACAGTAAATGAGAGATAAGATGACATTGCTGAGAATAGCGGGATAACAGCAAAGAGAGAGGGTGCAGAGATCAATCCAAGAACCAATATAAAAAGAAAGTATTGAGACCTTTACTCTCTCTCTCTCTCTCTCTCTCTCTCTCTCTCTCTCTCGCTTGCTTTGACTCTCTCTTTATCGTTCCCTCTTTATCTCTCTCTGACTTAGTCTCCCTGTATCTTCTCTCATTCTCTCTGACTCTCCCTTCTTTCTGATTCACTTGGAGGTATGCGTTAGCCCTCATAAAATATTAATGTTGGTTGTGCTCATGGCCATAATTGCCATCTCAGCTTTTGAATAATTTATGGGCAGTGTACTTCACTAGGGTTCGTTTACTGGCACTATGGCTAGCACCACGTGAGATTACGGCAAAAGCATTAATGGTTCTTGTTCTGAATATAGCAACCAAATTAAATTCCCTTCTAAAATGTATATCCCCTTCTCGTTCTCACGCTTGGGTCAGATATATAGAGTGTGGAGCAATTAACGCATGGTCTTATCACTGTTGGGACATACAGTATGAGTTGTAGTACTTTTTGCTTGTGTGCATTTGTATATGTGTGTAGGTGTGTGCACAATATATTACTTGGTTTCAGTTGCTTTCTGGAGTCTGATGACTGATGGCCAGATGTGACTTATAGACATGGAGGTCAAAGGTCGCTGTCTTTCAGGTCCTCATTACCCCTACCACCAAGCACATTACCACTTTACAAGACACATTATACCTCTCACCCAGTTTGTACCATTTAGCACCGGTTGTGGTTTCGAAGGAAATTTTTTGCATTATGCCAGATGTAGTATAATAGTAGTGTAATAGTGTAATGTTTAATAATACAATTCACAACTGTAAACAATCATACAAATCATACATTTTTTCATCTGGACTGTTGAATCAGTAATGTAAATATAACAGATGAGTTCTGCTTCAGAAGACAAGACACTGTGAAACACTGTGAAAATTCCAACACAAATCTTTGACCTTCAAGAGGTCATGTTCTTAGTTCTAGTAGTATGAAAATAAATTTATATTTATCATGGCATTTTATGAATTAAATTTTATTTATTTATTTATTTATTTAGCGGGCAACAAGTATTTATCCTAATTGATGCAGTGAGTAGCTTCCCATTTCTTAAATATCCATGTGCTTGTGGCAAAGATGTTACTCTGTGTCAGAAGGGTCAGAGATGACTGGCCTGCGTCAAGCAAAGAAAACAATTAAGGAGATTGCTGTAACTATGAAAGTTGGTTTGAAAACTGTAAAACACTTTAATAAAGGAAGGATAGTGGTGAATCATCATCTTCAAGAAAGAAATGTGTCAGGAAAAAAAAACGTTTTGAATGGCCAGGATAACCATACAGGCCTTTTTAAAAACATTTGAAACCATTCAAATGTCTCATCACTGCACTGTGCTTGTAGTCTTGACACATTAGCGCCACCATGAGGTAATAAGAGAGAGAGAAAGAGAGAGAGAGAAGTGTTTTAGCACATATCACATGAGGAAGTTTCTAGCTGAGAAGCAGGAAATTTGTTAAACTCAGGGAAATACTCTTTTCCTTTCCTCCTCCCTTCTTCTATCCTGTTTTGGTTGTCTGTCTGTATTAGAAGGCCATCATGTTTTGACCACTAATCCCTTGTGCTATTGAAAGGTCAAAGTGAGCATGTGTAAGGCTACCCCTCAAACACACACACACACACGCACACACACGCCCACACACACACACACACACACACACACACTCACACACACACACACACTCACACACACACACACACACACACACACACACACACACACACACACACACACACACACACACACACACTCACTCACACACACACACACACACACACACACACACACACACACTTCCCCACTGAGCACTGTCACTGTAATAATTGGCCTTTTTAATTGGCGTGTCATTAACACAACGTCTTTCAGCATTGTCTTATAAATAATGAAAGCCAAAGGTGTCTGAGTTGTGTGTCGCAACATTTATTTACTGAACTTTTTCGTCTTTCTGCATGACCATCTCAAGCTGGTCACTTAAAAAGCTACTGAATTAGTACATTTTTGTTCCCAATAGTTACAGTGGTCTTTACACTCCTTATCAATCACCACTTCAGTAACTTTGTGCACTAAAAAATAAGGCTAGTCAGCTAACAAATTTAACAATGAAATGTTTATTAATAGGCACCTATTAAGATGAAAATAAGCCTCCGTTGGCAAATGAAAATGGCAGCTTATCATCAGTCAGTTCCAAGCATGCAAATATTATAGTGGCATTCAGACATCACTATATCAGTGCCACTTAACTAAAGCAGTCTCAACAACACTGAAATCAACAACTGTTGTTTCAGTTTCAGTCATCACTTCTTTCCTTGTCATGTACTTGTTTGTCTGGTGGTCTTCTGGTGTTCTCGTGCATCCATAAAGAAATTCAGAAGCTTATAGGGTAACCCTGCATAAACATGACTATAAAGATGAGTTCGGAGCGCTGTGATGCTCTCACATGTGTGAAGGGATGTCAACATCTGGGGGACACCAGGTAAGTCGGGGAAGGTCCAAAAGGGCACTCTAAAGTTTAAAAAGTTGAGCGGTGCAGTGGTAAAGTGCTCACTTTATCATCCGGAGGCCACAAGTTTGAATCCCGGGTGATTCGCTGTCTGTGTTACCGCCCCCAAGCAGTTCGAAAAGATGCGGTCGTCTGGCATCACGTGGTTCGGAGGAAACACGTGATAGTCTTCGGCCATCCCTTATCGAGTAGTAGTCTTGATGTGGAAGACCATTAGCTAGTGAACATGTGATATAGTATTTGCTTGTTGCACAAACGTGGAAGAAGAGAGGAAAGCACTTTGGCAGTGTGCAAATGTAGCATGTGTGGTTTGTGTGGGTCATGGCCGGTCAACGACCTGAGTGGGGGTGGGGGTTGGGGGTGGTAGTACTTGTCCCGGGCATCAACAAGACGTGGTGGGTCTGAGTGTTTCATTAGTGTTTTTTTCATTTTAAATGACAAAAATCCAAAGAACAGTTTGGGAATTAACACAATGGCCAAGTGGAACATGTAAATATTACAGTATATGTATGAAATATTTCCAAAATAAATATTCAATTCTAAAATGAAAAAAAGGGGAAACAGTGAGACTATTTCAAACAGAACTTCTTTTTAGCAAAGTAAAATGTGTGTGTATGTGTTTGTGTGTGTGTGTGTTCACACCAACAGCTGTGAGATTCTGCATGACCAGGGTGAGGGAAAATACGCTGAAAGTGAGATTTGAGTCTGTTCTGGCTTTATTGGTTGGCATTTGCTTTGGCATTACCCCTGAATAAAACACACACACAAACACAAACGGATTGTGTGCATACTTACATCACTGCCAGTAAAAGCAGCTGGTATTTTGCTGGTACAACTTTAATGTCCATCTGTGACTGAGGGAAATTGTGCTACTGGCCAGCCATGTTTTTGTATCTTGGCTTAGAGATGGAGTGTGTAAGAGCAAAGGAAATGTTATGGTGTGAATGTGTCAGATTCTCTCTCTCTCTCTCTCTCTCTCTCTCTCTCTCTCTCTCTCCCCTCTCTCTCTCTCTCTCTCTAAACAGGAAAAAGGAAATGAAAGAATTGCTAAAAATGCCATGTTTTTCATTTTGTAACCTGTGGGATTATATGTCGGGAGTCTCCACCCTTTTCTGATGAATGTAGCATGTATTAGATGGCACTGCTTCAAAAGCTTGCACCAGCTTCCATTACTTGTTCTGACCTTTTATTTCTGTCTCTATCCCCAGGTTCTTCCTAAAGTTTTTCCTGAAATGTAACCAGAACTGTTTGAAGAACGCCGGTAACCCACGGGACATGCGACGCTTTCAGGTAGAAACTGCAATCTCTCTCGCTCTCTCTCTCTCTCTCTCTCTCGCTCTCTCTCTCTCTCTCTCTCTCTCTCGCTCTCTCTCTCTCTTTCTCTTTTGCTTTCTCTCCCATATTTAACACCAAAAATTTCTTTATGCAAACCATTTTTAACCTTTATTGCCATAACTTGATAAATATACGTAATAAATGTGAAGACCAAGTAGAAAAAAAAATTACTTATTACATAAGTAATATTAAATAAATCTGCTCAGCAAAGCCCTTATATATACTGGCCTTTAATCTTTCCACCAACAGTCCCTTTGATTGTAATTAACATTAAGATTCAAAACCATTTTAGGATATCACTGACATCTGAGACAGGTCATGGTCATGGTGATTCTGGATCCTGTAGCAGAACATGTGGGTGTGAAGAAGGAACACACCCTGACTAGGACACCTGTCCATCACAGTGCACTCACATTTTAGCATAAGCATTCCAGTTACTGGCATATTTTTGGGAGGGGTGGTGAGACTGGAGAACTTGAAGGAAAGCAAGGTGCTTGCAGCTGTGGAATGTGTGTTTTTGATTACAGTTGAAATGTTAGTTTTAATTTTTAAGTGAACAAGAATGTTTTGTTTAAGTGAACAAGCAAGTTAAAAAAAAAAAAAACATCCCAACTTTACTTTCTTTTCTGGTTAGATATAATTCGTATGTAATGACTCATAAAATGAGAATTTATCATTCATTCTGTTTTTCGAACAAAACTATTACTATTCTGGCCCCTCAGGGCACGACTTCACAAGACTTCTGAAGGTGTGCTGTGGTGTCTGGCACCAGGATGTTCTTTAGCATCTTAATTTTTTTCCCTTAAATAATTAACTGCCAAGTGACTCCAGGTAGAGTTAGAATGTTATGCAGAATTTCCACACACCATGTTCATGTTCCTGATTCATAAAAAAAAAAAAAATCTGTTAAATGAATCTTGTGATGGCATCAGATCGTGCTGGTGTGTAGTGCAGCAAGTGATGGGATTTAGAAGAAAACCTAATGCTGTAGTTATTATTGAGTTGCATCACACCACCATGAAATGTGTTACATTTTAAAATGAAAAAAAAAAAAAAAAAAAGGTCATGCAAAAATCAATCATGGGTAGATTTTTTTTTCTTGTTGAACCTATTTTTTCACAAAGCAGCTACAAATAAAAAGGGCCTTGAAATCTGATTGTTTTGAAAGGTGCTTTATGTCACAAGTAGATATATGCACGCACAGCACAACACACCCCATAATTCTGACACTAAAGAGAAGAAATGTCTATGATGAATCCATTTTGATTGAAAGACATGGAAATCAATTGACTAGGGGTGACAATTGACTAGAGAGAGAGAGAGAGAGAGAGAGAGAGAGACTTGGAGTTCCAGGCCCTTGGAGAGTTCTTCCTCTTTGCCAAATCCTTTGTTTTTCAAGAGCTAGGACTCTTCTCAGAGATCAACTGCAATTAAAACGAGAGGCTCCTTGTTTGGCTACAAGAGGACTTTGTTTAAGCTGCTAATACCACTCGCAAGGCCAAACCCTAACCATTATTACTCCTCTGACACTGTCACAGGGTCCTCAAGTACTGCCTCCTTTTGAATGGAATTAATGTGTGCGAGCTCTTATCAGCCTTCAATCATGTACTGTAGAGCAGGCCGTTCTTAGAGGAGCAGACGGCACAAGAGGAGAGGCTGGAGGACTTGATATAAGGCAGAGTGTGTGTATACAGTGTGTACAAGACACACTGTGTGTGTGTGTGTGTGTGTGTGTGTGTGTGTGTGTGTGTGTGTGTGTGTGTGTGTGTGTGTGTGTGTGTGTTTAATACTAAGGACAGATGGGACTAGGTGTGTTATTTTCAAGTGATAGAAATTACAGAGAATGAACTTTGAGCATTAACAAATATTTCTGCAGAGTTTGTAGACCAGTACACAGCCATGGTGTTCTCATTTAAATTTGATATACAAAAACATTTTGCACCACAGTGCTTGCATTTTTTATTGGTAATAAGGGTTGGATTAATTTTCCTATGACAGGGAACAGCTCGAGCTAGTAGTCCTGTCTGTGGAGCAAATTTGGAGACTTTGGGTTAGAAGGCTTGGAGATTTGTGTTTTCTTGTTAATCTGCATTTTATACTTAAAAAAAAAAGCCCTGCTGAGGTAATAACTTTTTATTTATATTATCAGTGGCGGCTGGTGCAAAAAAAAATTTTGGGTGAGTGCAAGCAAAATTAAAATTAAACTTTTAATACTCGCCTGTAAATAGCCATTCATGAGGTGATTAAGCATCATTACTACTAGTATAAAATAAAGGTAATACTCACATCGCATCCAGACAGCAAGAGAATGGTCCAATCACATGAACCCAAATATTTAAAAACAATATTGATTCGCTATGAACAAAAGTGGGAGGGTTCAGGGCGCACAGTGCTGCGCCCGAAGGATGATTTGACAAAATCCAATCAGAGCTCAGCCTCAAGTCACATGCTTTTCAAAAATGTATGTGCCTACATAGACACTCATTTGTCCGGCGCCCCGCGTACACGAACACAAATGAACGTAGTACGGTTTAGATTTTTTTAAATTGCAAATAAATTATATTAAGAAATGCAGCGGAATATTGTGACTAAATGACTTTATTTAATTATTAAATTAAATAATTATTATGTTAAATAATTAAATGTTAAAGGAGCATTTTTCTCTGTCTAACTTTAAGGGGGGGGGGGGGGGGGGGGGCAGCGCCCCTGCGCGCCGTATTGACCGGCCGCCACTGGATATTATGATAAAAAGAACTAATATGTTTCAAAGACAACATAAAATGTAAATAAAAATAAATACAAAGTTTTGCTTTGCCATCATTTTAAAATGAAGGACTTTGACTTAAAGACTTTAATATGGTATTTGTTGGAAAACAGAGATAGAATGCTTCAGAGATTCAGGATGGTACAAGTAACTCCACTTCACTATGCCATTGTTGATTATTTTTCTGTAATATTTAACATTTAGTTTAATATTTAGCTTTAAAAATATAAAATTTCATTTCATAAAATATTAAATCACCTTGTATTATAGTCAAATTAAAAATACTTAATTTATTCTTAAATTAGTGGATGGTTTGAAGCATTACAACTTTTTAATAGATACCAAAATTAAACATAGACACGTTGTTGAATACAGTGGAGTAAACGATAGACAATATCTAATTGTAGAGAGAGAAAAAGTACAAGCTCCCAGATAGCTCAGATTAAATACCCAAGGTTGTTGAATACAGTATAGTAGCAGTTGGAATCCATTTCTCTTCAAATAATTAAAAAGAGCACACAAATTCAGTCTAGATTCTGTATAAAGCCTCAGTTTTCTCTTTGCTTCAGAAGAAGAATTTAGACAGATTTAGATCATTTTGCCCTCTGATATTTATCCTTTAATCATTACCATCCTTTTTCAGGTGGTAGTGTCGACCACAGTGAGTGTCGAAGGGCATGTTCTTGCAGTATCAGACAACATGTTTGTGCACAACAACTCCAAACACGGACGAAGAGCACGGAGACTGGACCCTACAGAAGGAACGCCATCGTATCTAGAACACGGTGAGCTGCCTTCTGTCAAAATGCTTTATTGCATAATGTTTACCACAGATTTACCAGAACTGAAATATTCTTAGATTATTTGTTCATTACACATTAATTCCTTATATTTTGCCAGTTTTTTTTTTTTTTTTTTACAGTATTTAGCTTTTCAAGCTTTAGGCCGCATGTACCTCTAGCTTATAAGAGGCAAATAAGAGGAATATATCATATAAAAGGAAAATATAAGAGGAAAATATAATCGCTCATTTTATACTTTAGTCAAGCTGTGAGACCTATCAGATGTTCCGGTTAAACACAGAAAAGGCAAAAGCATATCAAGACATCAAGAGTGCATCAGGCTGTGTGTGGGAGGGAGGAGGAGGAGTAGGGTGATATACAGAGTGAGACAGAGAGAAAGAGGCGAAGAAATGCCATAGAGAGACACTGTGTGAGACTTAAAATAAAGTCAGAGAAAGACACAGTGGAGGGAACGCGTACTTCCGTCTGTGGCTTGTCGCCAAGTGCAGACACACTATTATCTCATTATCAAATATGCACTGAGCTTCTGCCACCGACAAGACACACATCTCCGAATGATCCTCCCAAACCTGCACACACTCAGGATTATGACTTACTGTTAATTTTAAGCACATTATGGGTGTGTGTGTGTGTGTGTGTGTGTGTGTGTGTGTGTGTGTGTGTGTGTGTGTGTGTGTGTGCGTGCGTGTGCGTGTGTGTGTGTTAGCTGGAAGAGATTTGAAATGGGTAGTTTCACACCCACCCCACACACTTCCTTGAGCTTTGACCTCCTAAGTCATGTATTCAATGGAGCAAAGAAAGTAAGGATGAACCACAATTAATTAAAACACAACCCTGTGTCCTCCCCCAATCCCTAGACTTCATCCATTTTGCTTTTAGCTCTTTTGTCCTCTTGGTTTGTTCTGTTAACTTACTATTTACAATTTCAGAGCAAATTTAGACTGGCATAGAAATTGCACATATTGCTATATGGACCTCAAAACTATGGACGTATGTGCTGCTCAAATAGTTACATATGGGGCAGGGTTGTAGATTGCAATATTGGTGCTGTAATGCAGCCAGCATGTATCAGCCTACATCTTTATTATCCAGCTATTGATTGATTGATTGATTGATTGATTGAATTAATTTATTCATTGATTGAATGCCATGGGGGTGTCTGCTTAAAGTAAAGTACTTTTTTTTAGACACGTTTGTAAAACAGCTTCAATTAAATGTAATTTCTCGTTTCTGAACTGGCTGCCTAGAGGCCCAAGAGCACATCTATTAAACTTTTTAACTTAAATCACCGACCCGCCATTTGTTCACTGCATCGTATGATATATATACAGTATTCACCTTGGAAACCCGCTGATGAAATGTGTCACGTATTCTGCCTCTTACTGCCGCCTCCATCATGTTAGATTATCAACAATTGATGCCACACTTCGATAACTGTTGGTGAAAATCTTCTCAATATGCTATTTCTGCCTCATTAAGTTGCGAAAAAAGATTTCCTTTTTGACACTCCAGGCAAATATGGCAGAAAAATGGAAGCAATCATTTCCCTGTTTGCCTTTGATTGCTTTGTATTCTTTGGAAGGGCAGGAAAAAAGTTCCCCCAGGAATAGAGGACGAAAAACTCAAACTGCAAAGCCACTCACTCATGCTCAAGCTCCGTCTAACAGGGTTTATAAACCGGCTTTACAGACATTTGGCATGTTTCATTTCCACTGTTACACAAATCCCTTGGCTTGACAAGGATTTGGCCACGAATTGAAAATGTATATGCCCTGATGATAGGATGTACTGTAGAACCATGTGATGAAGCACTGATTTGCAGCCATTGATAAATATAGTGTAAAATGCAGCAGTATTGTGTTGTTGGAGTCAAAGGCTGTAAGAAGCTCAAGTATGACATTCAAAAATAACTAACTGCACTTTTATGTAACATTAATGTTGTCCAAGCCTCTTGATTTGTTGCTTTGAGAGCATGGTTCAGAAAGCAGATCCGAGATCAGTTCTGTAATATGTTCTTTATGATAGAGGCCGGATATGATTGAGCAAGAGTGCTCAATTTAGGGTGCTGCAAAAATGTATATTTAAGTGTGATATTTCTCACAACAACACCCTCTCAATCCGTAATAGACGTAAATTTGAGGTTGGAATTATGCATAACTGAGACACGCCTTCAGCACACTCTGGCCAGACCCTCGTGCAACTGTCCCAGCAGTGTATCCATAGTTACATCTGATATATGAATACCAAACTCCTCACTATGCGTGTGTGTGTGTGTGTGTGTGTGTGTGTGTGTGTGTGTGTGTGTGTGTGTGTGTGTGTGTGTGTGTGGTTGGTTTGTGTTTGTGTGTGTGTGTGTGTGTGTGTGTGTGTGTGTGTCTGTCACTGGGAGCAGCATGGTGAGCAGATGGTGCAGAGAAAGCCACAGAAAGTTTAATCCTATCAGATGGATTCATGCTTCTCCATCTGCTTAATCCAGCAAAAAGCTCAGCTTCTGCCAAACAGTCCACTTAGGCCAACATTACCACCACAACTGCACTTTTGCTTCCACACCTCCCTAAATTACATTAGGCTACAGAAAATCTGCTCTTATTTTATATGCGCATTTGTGCATCTGCATGTTTGTGGGCTCTAAAATGTAAATAAAGCAGATCACCATGTGCTTATAGAATGAGAAGTTGGTTCTTATGGTGTTTTAAATCGATTTAGGCTCATCAGCAGGTCACTGCTCCTAAGATTATACAGTAAATGAGACAAAAAAAATCAAAAGAGCCACCATATTAAAACAAACAAACAGACAAACAAATAAACAAACAAAAGAAATAATTTTCAATATGAATCATCATCTCTGTGTGGCTGGCATATTTTTATCCTCACCTAAATCCCAGTAATAAATAAAGTAAAGTAATAAATAATAAATAAGGAATAAATTTTAAAAGTAAAGAAAAAAAGAGAGAGTAAGAGAGAGAGCTTAATTATTTTATTTTTTTTTTATGCAAAATTCCATTAGTGTCTTTATGTTTACTGGTTCATGCCAGTAACATTAACCATTTGCTTGCTGATCAGTCACGAGTAACACATTACACTAGAAGTAGACTTGGCCTCCCAACTTTTTTTTTATGCTTGGCTTCAGATGCCACCACAGCAGTGTTAGTATGGACAGATAAGTGTAGGCCCATTTAAGACGTACTGTATGTGATGTTTCACTCTGGTGTTGCTCTAAACCTTTCTTTTGAATCATTGTCAGATCACATGACCCATTGAGGCTATTTAGTGTCTTATATTGTCTTAACGCCACAGACATTATATAAGTCTTGACTTTTTATGCAACAGAATTCAGGTGCAATAGTTTTTGTTTATACCTGCATTATGTATATTATTTAGTTGGTTTTGTTTCCTAAAATAAAAATAATTGTAAATTATGTATTTGTATTTAAATAAATCTCTAATGAAATAGTTTGTTGCTATTTACAGTGGTGGCTAAAAGTATTAAGACAACATATGCTATGTATTATAGCTCTGCCTGTGCCCAAAACAGGTGATTTCACTAATTAGTTCCAGCCTATCTGGCTGAAGAGGTATGTTAATTAATTGAAAATCTAGTAAAAACTGGCTAGGTGACAATGGTATTCAGCTTCTGGACCCATTTCCTTTGTCATCTACATCAAATAATCAAGCAGGCATGGATTGAACGAGTGACGCCAGAGTGCGAGTGACACTGCAGACCTCTTTTTTGACTCTATTTTCCAGCCAAATACAGAAGGAAATAAAGAATAAGAACTTCATACTAAATATTAATTGTTGTATAGCAAATTTATTGCATAAAATAACTTTTTTTAATTAAATGTTATGATCTTGATTATCATTATTAAAAAAAAAAAAGGCATTGAAGCAATGAATTTCACTTTCGTTTCAATACTTTTAGCCATCACTGTAGTCTGTGCCTTATGTGTGGTGCAATATTCATGTTAAAAACATAGCACTCCTTTGCATTTTTTACTGTTCGAGAAGTTTAGAATGTCCCTTGAATGTTCATATTTTCTTTACACTAACCTTTATGGTCCCCTAAAACTCCTCAAACCCTTCATTCTCCAGCTTGCAATATTTTTACATAATAATAATACAAAATCATAGTGGATTCCATCACTCTCACTGTCTTTTGTGTCTTATTATGGTGAATGATGCCATTCTAAAACTAAACAGAGGTGAATACAGGCAGGCTAAGCAGCTAAATTGCTTTCTTTACCCCCTGCCAGCGCTAATGAGAGGACAGCTCTGACAAGTGAACTGACCTCTCTCCATGCTGTTCCCTGTTCACCATGCTGTCACCGAGTCACATGCACCACAGAGCACAACACAGGAAATCAGCTAAACAGTGTAGATGTTCACCGGGCAACTGTGACGAAAATACTCGTGTGGAATACTGTATAAGGCCAAAGGACTCTTGCTTAGAGTGTAGAGACAGGAAGTAATAAGGCAAATGCCCATTCTTAAACATTATCATAAGCAACTGTCGGGAACAAGAAGCATGGAACACATAAACTCAAACCTCATAAGAAGGAAATAAGAATTACAAATGCACAATAACAATAAACGACAACAACAAAACATGAATACAAAGAGTGACCACAAGGAAACTAGAAACAAGTGAGAACAATGAAGGAACAGACCAATGACATGAGATGGGCGGAGACAGGTCTGAAACAGAAAACACAAACATAAGCATATGGCATTGTTCACGAGATAAATCATGACGACCAGTAGAAACCATCAAACATGACAGAACAAGCCAGTGGGCACACAGTTTTATTTCATTTTATGTATAGCGTGCATTAACTGCGAACAGGTTCAACCATGACCTTAGAATACTCCGGGAAAATATTCAACCGTGGTTCAGCTGTTCATATTCTGATGAAGTATTCAAATCTTAACCTTTTTAAATCTTAAATCTTTTTTAAACCTGAGTTTGCTCTTAATGACCAATATGTTTAGTTTTGATGTCACTTATGGAATTCATTGGAAGATATTGATTCCTTATTGTTGTGATGTGGATCAAACTGCAGTGTTCCATTGTGATCAAGAACAAATGCCATGAACAGCAACCAGTGCGAATTCTTACTGTAAGTGAGGCCTTGTTTTTATGCCTGAGAGGCACGGCAAGGGCCATGAAAACCACTGCTGATCTTTCTAGGTCATGTAATGTGGGAATCCTAGTTAAATCCAGCTGTATGAGTTTTCCCAGTGACGTCTGTGGGTTTTTGGTTCCTGCTCTGGCTTCAACATGAGAGCTGTAGAGGTGTCATACTACCGACCCCAAATTCCCCCCCTCGTGAAACAAACCACATAAGAACCTCACCTCTAACCCTGAGGCCTCTTGGGAACCCAAGGTTGAAGTTTCCAAATTTCAGCCCTTAGGACTCACAACTTTACTTTTGTTTAAGTGTTAAAAATGCAATTAGCATGTAGTAGTATTACTGATAGACCTATGGTTAGAATATGATAGGATGTTTTTCTCTAGGATAATTGCTTTAATTCTCATCTTACTAATGAGATTAAACTGATTAAATTTGATTATTTATTAATATATATATATATATATATATATATATATATATATATATATATATATATATATATATATATATATATATATATATTTTTTTTTTTTTTTCTCCTTCACAATATTTCTATTGGTACTCTTCCTGAAAAGTAGCAGCACCTTGCATCAAAGCCATTAGCCCTAGTGAAGGATGGACAACGGGGGGCGCTACAGTCATAATCATTGGGGACAACTTCTTCGATGGATTGCAGGTTATCTTCGGCACCATGCTGGTCTGGAGCGAGGTGGGTGAAAGCATTTTAACTTCATGAAGAGAATAAGTCAGTAGATATTGTCATACAAGATTTTGTCTTTATGGGAATCTTTACAGAGGTTTACTTTGAATTGAATACATTCATAGACATGTATAGGAATATGTCTGACTATTTAACTATTTCAAAAGTACAGACAAAACATAGTGTCCTAAGCAAACTGAATGTAGCCTTCTATATTTGCCAACTGAAGCAACTGAAGCATGGAGCAATCAACACTTTTCTCGCTAATCTTATTTGTCAGGGAATGATAAACAGCATGAAGAAACTGTAAATAAGGTTGCACAAAGTGATAAGAAAAAATGCAGAATATTACAAAACTACACACTTACAATAACACAACCACTTATCAGGTTATAAAGAAAAAGTGCACGTAAAAAAACATGACAGCGTATATAACAGGTAGAGTCAATAAAAGATTAATAGGAATGCACACCAACCAAGAACTAAGAAAAGAGAATTAATTATATATTATACATGGGGCATACTAATGATGGTACTACACGGCATGGCACGTCATTGCCATTCAATGTGTAGACTGATCGAGAGCTTTGTGATTCAATTCAGGCATTATTCATACAGTGATGCTCTCTTTCACAAGGTCTTCCACAATGCATAGCTATAGAAATGCCTTTGATATGATCTAGAATTACATCTCAGAGAAGTGAGCACACGCAAACAGCACTAGATGCAAGCATAGTGCAATGCCGGTATACATCTGGGATGCATTTACTGCCCTTTGGCTCCTCCTACTCTAGCTGTTCCTGTAGACTTTATAATCTTTTGACCTTTCTGCTCTAACCCCATAGTCCCTAAATGACAAGGCCCACCCAAGGCCCTCTCAGCTATGCCCCCTAAGCTATGGATTTGGTTACCCCGATAGTGTGATGAGAGACACAGGTAGACACAAAGATGTTTTTTCCTACATATTTGTAAGTTCACATTATACTTAGTTCATAAATGTAACAAAAAAACACTAGACTGTTTAAACCTTAGTATCTTAAACGGTTGATAGTATGACATTTGTGCAGGGAGAGTTAGAGGCATTTGGTAGTTGAGGGGTAAAAAATTGTCCTGATTAGCCCAAGGGGAATACACGTGTGCATGGCTTAACGGGACTCTAGCCTCTGTTTACAAAGTCTTTTACTGGGGTTTGTTTTAAAGGTCACTTGCAGAAACTCCCAGCTTAAGGTCAAGTT
Source organism: Clarias fuscus (assembly GCA_030347435.1). Lineage (NCBI taxonomy): Eukaryota > Metazoa > Chordata > Actinopteri > Siluriformes > Clariidae > Clarias > Clarias fuscus. The sequence goes on along the minus strand of CM059230.1, from coordinate 16,992,191 downwards.
CAGGGAGTGACACAGACAAACACACATGCAGTACTGTACGCACATGCGCACACACACACACACACACACACACACACACACACACACACACACACACACACACACACACACACACACACACACACACACACACAAATACATTTTGTCACACAAATACATTTTCCTATGTGGCAAAGAGAATAAGAAAGTTAAAATTAAATTAATGAGACATGTACCATATAATGTAAATATGGACATAGAAACATAAATGAGCTATTAGTATTAGGGAACAATACTCAGTTTTATCATTTCAATTCTACAACATAATTGTGGTGCCTCTAGACAAGGAATACAGACATCTCCTGTCATACCTCTGCTAATGATCAGTATGTCATAAAAGCTCAGAATACACATACATGCGCACTTCAGGCATATTTATCGTTCTAAGCAATAATCATGTGGATTGTCTTTCTTTTTCCTTTTCCTTTATTTTATCATTTGTGAAGTCATAATGCATTTAAACAGAACAACTGCAGCTGCTTGAACAGTTAATAAACGGAAGCATACACCGATTAGCCATAACATTAACAACACATAACATTAACATTGATTATCAATCATATAGCAGTAAACTGCTGACAGTATCATAGGCACTCACGGCTCATCTATGCCTGTGTGGAGCAAAAGCTGGCTGATCATGTCCGGTCCCACAGAAAAGCCAGTGTAGCACAAACTGCTAAAGAAAGACAATGCTGACTATGACGGAAAGGTACAGTATTAGAACAACCATTGCGTCATTGCTGTGTAAGGTGGCTTGGCAGGTAAAGGTTGTTGATGCGGCCACCAAATTTATCTGACTGAGCTACCATGGGTTGTGCTGAACAAACAAGTCCGATCCATGGAGGCATCACTTAGCACTTAAAGAATCTCCTACTAATGACATGGTGCCAGACAGCAGAGGGGGTCCGAGCTGTTTTGTGGCACAAGGGATACTGTATCTACACAATATTGCGCTTAATGTTTTAATGTTATGGCTGATTGGTGTACTGGCAATATTATATCTCATCAAAGAAATACACTTTGTGAACATAAGGTTTAAAGTGGATCAAACTGGAACATCTTATAAATAGGACTACCAATAAAATGTAAAAAAATGTCACCAATAGGGACAATGGGAAACACAAATCTCTCCATGTTTCTCATCAGCTCATTACGCCTCATGCCATCCGGGTGCAGACGCCCCCTCGGCACATCCCAGGTGTTGTGGAGGTTACGCTGTCCTACAAGTCAAAACAGTTCTGCAAAGGGACACCAGGCAGATTCATTTACACAGGTAAGCTGTCCAATCTCATGTCAAAGCTACATCAGCTCACATCAAATATACAACCAGGTCATCATCATAAAAAAAAAATTCAAGGGTTTTAGGTTCTTAAAATAGTTCTGCTGTAAACCGTGTGTGATTGTCAAACAATACTTTGTAGGGTTTTACATAGGACCTTTCTTAGAGGCACTGTATGCTTCAGAGTGTGAGCACTATAAGCACAATAAGCTTTAGAGTGTGAGTTAAATGGTATATCCTTGTGAAGTCCAGTCCTCTTCCTTTCAAGGATAATTATGTGGACACGTAATTATTGTCTGGCGATTAATATATAAGCCTAATTCACTCTCCCTGAGCAGCCTATAGATCTCTAAACAGCTACAGCTTAGGCCAATAATGGGGACTTTATGTGTTCTTTACTAGGAATCTTTGTGGCTTTCCATTTAAGCCGTCTATAATCATATATCTGCATTATGCTTATATAATTGAAAAAGTGAAATGTACAGCCTATACACCAAAAACAACCGTAAAGAAGGATTTTTTCCCCCTCTTAATTGCTCTAGATGAGGAGATAGTAACGAGCTTCGCTTGTAAACACTGTAACAGTTTAGTTAGACAAACAGTGGACGCTTTATTGGCCTACATCTTGAAATCATTTGCAGAAAAAAGGGCCGAAACGATCTGTGTAGATTTCCGGATTGCACACAAACACACATGGGTGCACAAACACAAAGAAAACAAGTGCCTCAGTCATTTTACACACACACACACACACACACACACGCACGCACGCACGCACGCACGCACACACACACACACACACACACACACACACACACACACACACACACACACACACACACACACACACAGAGTAAATTAGTGGATCTAGTCCCAGAACAATTTCAAATGTGCTGTAACGAGTAGAACTGCATCTTTCCATTTTATATTTTTTTGATCTTTTCATTCCCTCTGGCTAAATCTGTATTAATTATCTCAATCTTTGCCCGAAACCCACATATTCTAGTCATTTAAACATTAATCACAATGTAAAAGAGAGTGTGTGTGAGAGAGAGAGAGTAGGATCTTAACCTGAGGTGGCAACAAAAGATGTGCAAAAATCACCCAATAATGTGCGAAATATTGAGATCAAAGGTCAAACCCCTGAGAACCCATTAGCAAATTACAACTGTGCTCTTTACCAGTGTGTATTTAGGTGTGAGTTTCTTGTTTTTTTTTTTTTTTTTTTTTTTGTGTGTGAGCATGTACCACATGGGAGCGTCAACTCAGCATAACCCAATTATGCACCCGAGACTGCACCATTGCTTCTAACGAAATAAAACAAAATAGCCATATATACAAACTTACAATCCAGCTTTTTTATACTCATATGATTTTTTTTATTATTACTGTAAAACCTAGGCGACTGGAAAGCAAAAGTCGTAGCTGGCCTTGGCATGGCTAGTACTCAGTGAACAGCTGGCAAAACTAATCAGCCTGTTACCGAACTGTGTGAGCGGTGGCTATTAGCGTAGCTTGCTAGCAGCTCTGCAGGTCTAATTAAATCAATACAGGCAGAGCCATGGATGCCTCCTGCCAGGCTCCAGCTAGGTGCTAATCTGAGGCTACCTGGAAACTGCTAGTAGTATGTCAGGTTTTGTAACCTCCAAAATCACTCAACCGAGATAAACCCTGAGAGTCAAACTGTAAGATTGTTTTATAAAGCAAGCCAGTTTCCAAATGAGCAAGAGAGCAGGGTTTTATGCACATAGAATTAACTTCTTCTTCTTTTTTTTTTTTTTTTGCAAATACACGATCATATAGTGTCACCCGTACGTGAAATGCTGCACTTTGCCTTTCTTTTCTTGTTTGTTTCATTGTTTCCCTCTCTGGCCTTGATTTAGTTGCAAAGGGCACACAGTACCTAATAAATCTTCTATAATTGACAGTGGAGGTGCCCTGTCACTCGTGAAAGTATGTGTCAGTGCTAGTGGGTTTGTAAAGAGGAAGTGTGGAGAAGAGATCAATAAACCAATAGCTAGCCAGACAAACCCTGTTTCTGCTACATCTTTAGCTAGAATCCAGTGGAATTAGCTCTATACATTATATATTGATGCAATTATGGTGCAAAGTTGTACATATTGCATGGCATGGCATGGCATTTAGCATAGACTGCATTATATTATACATTTTTGTTACATTTCATTTAATCTCCAGAATACCTACTTCATGTAATAATCCAGACTCAATCTGTCAGATAATCAGCAATGTCTTCATAGACTGGTTACAGTTTGTTAAACGAGGTAATCCACTAACATGTGGAGAGATATGGCTTTCCAGGACTTTAGATTAACATCTCAGTCATATGTAATCATTTATCCTCACTGAATTAATAATGTACTGTACATGTACAGGTTATAAGTAGAAATGATGAATGAAGAGGTGCATGCACCCCCAGAAGTTTAGCAGGGATGTAGTTTTTGTTTAATTACTGTACCTTTTATAACACAAATCTCTAACATCAAACTGTACATCTTAACAGAGAGCAAGGGAGAAGAAAAGGTAAGAATAAGTTGGAGAATAAGACAAGATTCTTTATTGATCTTAAACTGGGGTGGCTTGGGGAAAATAACTCATCTATAATAAGGAAGGAAGAATGAAGCAATAATTCAGTGGTATCGAACGCTGCCATGCTGCGAGGATCGATCCTCCAGAGCCCTCACTTTCAGATCACACCTGGAGGAGGGAAAACGTAGCTGAGGAGATTGCTATACACTTCCATGTTTATTACTGCAACATTGTGAAAGGCTAAGCGGAACCAAAGATGGAGAGGAGGTGAAGAAAACATTCTATTCATATTGTATGATGTCATGTGGAATAGTCCTCTGGGTGTGCTGAAAAGATTTTTCAATTAAACTAGCAGGATCTACATTTCTTAAATGGTCATTTAAATAGTGTCTGTGGCCCATATTGAGGATGCTTTAGTCATGAGATATGGTAGTATGTTTCTCAAGTCTTTTTTTTTTTAGGTTACTGGACTGTATTATGTTCCTGTGCAATAATGACCGGTAGTATTAGTCAATGTATGACCATATTCTCTTTTTTATTCCGCTCAATCATTGGACATCTCTTTTGTCTTTTTCTTCTTCTTCTTGATTCCCCATGTTCCCCTAATTCATCCACACACCCTCCAGAGCTCAGACCATCCTCCTCTCTGGATCATTATTGTGAAATATGATGAGCCATGCATCTGTCCTCATGAAATTTCAATGAGCATTGATTTGTCTGATTGCAAGAGATCGCTCACAATGTGGTCAGAGACAGAGTGAGAGAGAGAGAGAAAGAGAGACTATTTGCTCGTTAATTCCCTGCTGAGGTAATTCTTATAATATCAATTTGACATTTTCCTTGACACCAGCTAATATTTTTGCACTGGCGATTTTTGCAATTTTATTCCATTGAAACAGTCTATTAAGGCCATACTTGTTTTCAGAAAACCCTAACAACCTGATAATGACCACAGCAGATGTAGTCTTATATCTTCAATTAACACATGCACTTAAGCATCTTATTGAATGCTGTCTTATCATTTCTACTCCAATTTCTAAGAAAGGAGCATTTATGTTTTACATTTTGTCATTTAACAGATGCTTCAATGCAGAGAAACATACACAACAGTTACATATGGATGTTTAATAGCTTAACTCATAATCATTAATTTAAAAGCAGGCATTAAATGCTAGCTTGTAAAAGTGCTAAAACCCCTACACACATAAAGCAATATAAAAGACAAGCAATAATAAAAGTGATAAAAGAGTAAGTTTAAACCTAAATGCATAATTAATCATACAGTACATTTAAAAAAGAAGAAATTATTATCCTATATGCTTCTATATACTATGTGAAAGGAAATTCTGGAGTGTTTAACTCTGAACCACAGTATGTAGATAATGTGCTGTGGGGCCATTGTTCGTTCTGCAAGAGTATGTGGTGGCATGGTGGTGTGCGGGTAACGTCACCAAATCACACCTTTAGGGGCCTCGGTTCCATTTTGAAGCTCAGTCACTGTCTTTGTAAAGGTTCTATTCCGATATATGTGATGTAACCCTTGTGATGGGTTAGATGGATTGGTCATGTCAAGGCTGTATTTCCTTCCGATGGTCTGAAGGCTCCAGATCCACATCACTGCATAATTATCCAGTTGCTGGCCAAGCCATGTTCTACTGCATTCCACTTCGGCTACGAAATTAAATTTCCATTTAAGAGCACAACTCAATTCTGAGGTGTGATTTCTATATAACTATTATTTCCCCAAGAATTCAAGATAAGTAAAAGTATTGAAGTTGCTACACTATTTACCACCTCTCTGCTTTTTGACTTTTATCAAAACTAACAGGACAATAGCTACTGAAACATGTTTGTGCCCTTATGACGCAGCTACACAATGCCTACTCAATGTCACATTTAGCATTAAGACGTTAGCATGTAGCATAACATCTTCAGCTTGGCCCCAGTGCTATTTTGGAGCAGTTAACTGCTATGATTGCCCAGGGAGAACAATAAACCAGATCCCCGAGCAAACTGAAGCCATGTGGGAGTATGAAGAAAACAATAAAACAGTTTGCAATGGAAGAGCTGCGCCAAGTTATAAATACTCACGGTGTGGTTAGCACTTATTTTACATGTATAAAATATTCTACTGGCTATAGTGAAAGTTTAGGCCAACAACAGTACCACTTCCCCATTTTTGTGGGATCAGATTTAGTTCATGCATTTGCCTTGCTATTGATTCCTGCCTATATACAGTATATCAATATATAACACACGACATGTCTTAGTTTAGTGTAAAAAAAAATATGTACAAATCATATCAGCAGTTTTACTTGTGACTCACTCTATGTGTGTGTGTGTGTGTGTGTGTGTGTGTGTGTGTGTGTGTGTGTGTGTGTGTGCGTCAGACAGACAGAGAGAGAGAGAGAGAGAGAGAGAGAGAGAGAGAAAGGGGAATAAAAGTTTTTTTTTTCTTTTTCTTGGAAAGGCTTGGGGAATTCTTTAAAACTTGGTGTATTATTTTCTGTTTTAGAGATGCTGTTATTCCAATACTTGAGCTTTAAGTCATTTGAACTAATAAGGAATTTACCATTTTAATGACAACCAGAATAAAAGCTACCCTGTAAAAATATAATGATAAAACTCAAATGTTGGCGTTTATCTACCCAACTCAGTTAGAGCACACTGACATACAATAAACTTATACCTCATCAAGTGGTAAGTAATCAGCACTTATGGTGAGTAAAACAGTGAGTACTGTTTTGCAGTGTATTATGAAAAAACATGGTTTTCTGAGAAAACACAGTTCGCTGCGCATGTTAATATATTAAACATAAATATGAGGTTGGATGGGCAGGACGTTGGTGGCCGGATAAAATAGGAGGGTTGCGTCAGGAAGGGCATCCGGCGTAAAACCTGTGCCAAGCTGTTGTGTGGATCGGATGGCCCGCTGTGGCGACCTCTTGATGGGAGCAGCCAAAAGACAAACAACAACATCTACAGTAATGTGCAAAAGTCTTGAGCCACCCCTCATTTCTTAATATTAAATTGTGCAGATCAAATTAAAGGAATGGAATGGACTGTTTTACTCAACAGGCTGCAAAGTGCCTAAAGATACAATTAAAAAATTGGTTGTTTACGTAACAACCTCAGCAGCAACCTCATTTCCCCTCTCCTTTGTTCCAGTTGCTCAGCATTCAGTATCACCAGTAGACTAATCACCAGCCTGATCATCTGTCATCATCTGCCCCTGTTTCTCACTGGTTCATGCCTTACATTAGATGTTTTTTTGTTGTTGTTGCTTTTTGCTTGAATGATTCATAGGTCACTGTGTGACTTAACAAACAAAAAAAGGAAAATTATTCCTCAAGACTTCATTAAAAGAGACACGAAAGTCTGGCTCTTTGGAAGCAAAATATGAGGGGTGACTTGATACAGTACAGTATAGTATTTTGTTCCTGACTGTTTTACTGTTTTACTGTACACTTGGTTTGGCCCCTGAACCATTAGACCAGTCACTCAACAGTAAGCTGAAGTAAAAACCTTCACTTGCAAAAGGGAATTCACACAGACAGGTGAAGATGCTCAGCTGTCCTTTAATTATTCTTTCACACACTCGTGCATTGAGAATCATTTCTATACCATTGATTTAAACATTGACATATCTATGTTCTGCTTATCTGCTTATTCAACAGATTTTCACATGTAACTTGTGTAGTTTAAGTGTTTGTGTATAGCAGCATATTTCATGTTATTTTAAAGCTTAATATATGTTTGGCCATTTCCCTTATTCCAGAAAAAAAGTCAATTAAAGCTGATTTTTGTTTGATTAGGTTAGCTTAAGATACTGTAGCTCACCCCGAAACGCAAACATATCAAATACAAATAGAAAATCATGAAAAAAAAAAAATCATCTACTTAAATTTCTTAAGATTCCCCTCATATTGGATGCCATAGTAATGTCATTATCTTTGTTAGAATTTACTGAACTGCGACCATCTGCTCCAACTGACAGGAAAGCACCCAACTCCACTTTCTCTCTGTGACCTATTAACCCCTAACTCTCGCTCCAAACCACGATTTGGTTTTCTCTTCCTCTTTTCTCTGTATTTTAATACTCCAGCTTCACTAAGTGGTGGGGGAAAAGTTCTTGTACAGTATATACTATAATGAAAGAGTCCATGGTCTGAGTGGCTAAATCAGTCTTAGCTTTGAAACTCATCATGATTTAAAAGATGTAGAAATGTATCAGCTAAACACCGATGCTAGATCAGTGTAACTAATGGCTACGGTTTCCAATTTTTTGAAGCATAGAACGCTTTGATATTCAGATTTGAAAAACGCATTATAACCCTTTAAAGAAAAAAGCTCGGCAATAAACACAGTCATATATTTTTCCGTCTCTTTTTTTTCCTGTTATTGTACAAACTTTTTTGTGAGATAGCTTGTAAATCTTTCTTCATATTCTTTTCGATGACTGATGCACTTTTATGTTTCTGACAAGATAAAGACTCCACGCGCAGTAATTGCTATACCAAATGCACCATCTTTCAAATCCCAAGGTTGCCATTTTGTACCTGCTTTTTACACTTAGAGTAGAATAAATGCAGGTAATCATGGGTGAATGCAATGGCTCCCATTAGAACAATTGTGCCACTTTCTGTGGTGTTAAACCTGTCATGATTGTGCTGAAGTGTGATTTTCCTCCATTTCCTCAGGTTATAATTTTATGAAGGACTTTAATGATTTATTGATTTTTGACTTGTAGCTGCTCTACCCTGGCAGCTGCTTTATTAGTAGACCATTGAAGGAAATATCTATAATCATATTTAATGCTAAAGCAGCAATCAATCATTTATTGGTGGTCCAGCCATCCAAAAATAATGTTATATAATTAACGGTGTCTGTTTTTCAGCTTTAAATGAACCCACCATTGATTATGGGTTCCAGCGGCTACAGAAGGTCATTCCTCGACATCCTGGGGACCCGGAACGCTTGCCAAAGGTACAGTGTGCACGAACGCGTGAGTCTCATCACTGTACTGTGCTTGAAGTCTTCTGTAAATGTCAATTGGATTTACGCCACATTCATTCACAAGACATTTCATCGCAAGTTGCAGTTTGTCTTGAACGCCCCTTATATTAAGCATGAATGATAGAGTGTCGGAATGTTTGCGTGACTCCCTTCTAATGTGTCTACTGAAGACAAAAGATGTCCAACAAAATGTTTAAATTACATTCCGTCTAATGTTTCCTAATTATAGTCTGTATTTATTTATTGAAAGCAGTTCACATGGTGTAGAGTTCAAATGAATTAGCTGATGACCTAACAACCTTAAAATCAAATGTCTCACATAGTGTGTACACATGTTATAAGAAGATTTCTTGAGAAGTTAAAATGGCTTGTTTTTAGTTATAAATATCTCTTCTTGAGTTTTTTAATAATTAAAGGGTGGATAAATAAAATGCTACACAAACAGGACACATTATACAAGCACCCAGTATTGTTTGTCTTTCATCATGAGTATTAAAAGCCTTGTCAATATATTTAAAAAGCACATTTATTGAGACGGTATTGTGCATACACATTTTTCACGCTTTTGTCTTTTTCTTTATTTGTTGCTTGCTTTTTGTGACATTTGACTTTCCAGATCATTTCCAGATTGCTCATAATTTAATATAAGAGTGAGAATTCTGTATTCTAAAAGAATAAGATGGCAGATCCTTGCCCCGGTGTCATTGCGGGCATGTAGATAAGACTTGTGCAGTAATGATTGCTGTTCTGGAGTCATTAGCAGCTGTAGCCGAAGCACAAGGAGAGTTACATCATTGCTGCATCATCCATGGTGTGTCTTGTGTGCTGATGTGTGTGTGTGTGTGTGTCTGTGTGTGTGCGTGTGTGTTAGTCAGAGATGTTAAATCCTAGTGTGCTGCTGCTGGAGCAGTGTATGAC